>JANPWX010000183.1:6203691-6257666 GCA_024734555.1 Trochalopteron elliotii
CCCCCCCCCGCCTTCTTCCCTTCCTTCCGCCCGCGCCGCCGCCTCGGTCACCGCCCCGGCGCCGGAACCGCCGCTTGCGTCATCACCCTCAGCCTTCAGCCCGCTCCGCCTCGGTGAGGGCGACGGGCAGCTCGGCCTAGTCTCCGTCGGGAACGTTCCACCACGGCCGCCCGTGGCTACAGAGGTGCCGAGATACCCCCTCAGGGCCCGGCGGGCCCCCGCCGTCTGTGGGGGCAGCGCTGCCCCCAGGGCGTGAGCGAGCGCGTCTAGGGCGGGAAAACCCCCGTGAGGGAAGGCCCGTGTTGAAACACCACAACACTCAGAATGCCAATTAAAAGTGATGGTCTCTCCTGCAGTGCGGACAATATGAATTAAAAAGCAATCTCCAAATGCTTCTTATAATAGAAATTGGTGGGGCGTTGCTAAAAGGGTCAGAAAATAAATTGGTAGTGTCGCTGAAAGTGGTGGTCAGTGAAACCGCAGAGCACAGAATTCCAGTTACAAAGTGATGTCCAAGGAACGACTGGACATGGTAGTCAGTGCTCTGGTCAAGCTGACAAGGTGATCTGTCAAAGGTT
Source organism: Trochalopteron elliotii (assembly GCA_024734555.1). Lineage (NCBI taxonomy): Eukaryota > Metazoa > Chordata > Aves > Passeriformes > Leiothrichidae > Trochalopteron > Trochalopteron elliotii. Next base: position 6,204,270 of record JANPWX010000183.1, read on the forward strand.
GAAGTTGATGGTCTTGGAGGTATTTTCCAGCCTAAGTGTTTGTGTTCTTCCACGCAGTTTGTTCCCACCAGGTGCTCTGCATTCAGCAGTAACCTCCAAATACCTATTTTACAACAATTTTCTTACAATTTCACTAAAAATGACAAGCATTAAGATGCCCGTGTCATTTTGACCATATTTCTTTAACGAAACCCTTTGGATATGTCATCATGCCCTGCTTCAGCCCTCAGGCCCCCTACCCCAGATTTTCATTCCCAAAGTATACTTGGGATATTAATACTATTGCCTCCATTAGGGCAGACCAAGTCCTGCAGTAACCAAAGTTAAATATATGTTAAATATAAGTTAAATATTTAAATTCTGGCTTCTTCGTTGGAGAAATGGGCCTTTTCCATTTTACTTTTTAGACCTGTTGGAAATAAAAATTATTTTAACCACAGAAGCACATGACTGTAATGATCAGTAATGGCTCCATGCACTGATACACTATGGATGTTTTGGAATTGGTGTTTCAAACCAACAATGCCTGTTCTAGACAGAAATGAAAACAGATTGTTGTTATTTGACTACTTAGGTGTTGTTTCTCTTATTTGGCTGATGTTGGAGAGCACTGCTCAGGTCTGCAGCTCCTCTGAAATCAAACATTACTTTTAAAATAAATCCTCAACTGGCACTCATCATGGAGTCTGCACAGTTCCCCCCAAATCTTTGTGTTGCTGAAATCCAACCAAAACATCCTGATACATGCCTCTGTATGGTCTTAATAAAAGAGCTGCCTTGGTTGTAAAAGCCCCACTGTTAAATTACATTATTTTCAAATCAGCTGGAAATAACTGACACAGATTCTTAACCTTCCAATTCAGAAGATTAACCTCTAATCTTCAGGTACACGGTCTAAACTGAACAATACCTTTATAAATATGTCTGCAGATGATAGTTTGATGTGAACCAAGAGGAATAAACTGAATACTCTAGCCACCTACCTCGTGCTTCCTGGTGTGACTGCACAGAAATCTCAAACCACACCAGCACGAGATGTGTGATGGCAGTTCAGTGACAATAATACTTTTGTCCTCTTATAATTTTTTTTAATTAAAATTAATGCAAGTGCATTGATTTTTACTGGTTTCTATCAGGGTGCAAGCACAGATTAAACATTTGTTATTTGTTACAATTATATATAACATATGTTACTTGGCATTCATGTTATATATTATTTGTTGTCATCACAAGAGGCAGAAAAGGGAACTGTAAGTGAATATAGATAATCTCAGCCCTGCAATCTTTTTTTTGATGTAATTTGTGGTGTGGTGTGACAAGGATGTCACTTTTCCAATGGATGAGCCTGGAAAAGGTGTCATTTGATCCGTGAGGTGACTGTCTTTAAACAAAACACATCTGAGATTGCTCTGGCTGTACAAGCAGTCAAACAGGTCGTCCAAATGTACCACATTCACCCCCCTGGGTGTGGGAAGAGTGGTTGTGGGAGCTGGATTTTATCCTTTGAGATGTTGGCTGCCCTTTCTCCATCCCTTCCCAGGACAGTGTAAAGTGGGGAATGGCCTCCACCGCTCCTGCCGCGGAGCTGGGGCTGCGCTTACTCTCAGCTGCATTGTATCACAAATCTGCCTTTGATACTGGCTGCACTTGTACCCTATTCCAAGTTCAGGTTGTTAGACTTGGAAAGGGTCCAGTTTCTTGCTCATGAAAGCAGCCACAGTATTTTATCTCCGTGTGGTACTCCCAAGCCCAGGATCAGATGGAGCAGTTACCAGCACCACTGGTGTTGGCACAGGCAGAGTGGCCTGTCGGAGACTGTTTGTTCCGTTTCTTTTATGGTGGTGACCTCTGTTCTGATCAAAGAGTGGCGCCTCCTCATCCTGCACTGCAGAGCAAGTCCTTTTCCTCCATTTCACAGCACCCAGTTTATCCCTGCACTCCCTGCCACCCCAGCTGGAGCCTTTCCAGGGGAAGAAGGGCAATGGAGCTGGGGAAGGGTCTAGAGAATAAATCATGAAGACAGGCTGAGGGAGCTGGGGCGGTCAGCCTGGAAAAAGGGAGCCTCAGGGAACATTCTCACTCTCTAGAACTCCCTCTGGACAGGAGGGTGCAGCCAGGTAGAGGTCAGGCTCTGCTCCCAGCTAACAAGCAATAGAACAAGAAGAAAGAAGGCTCAAGTTGTGCTAGGGGAGGTTCAGGTTGGAAATGAGAAAGAATTTCTTTGCAGTAAGGGTTGTCAAGCATGGGACTGCTCAGGGATGTGGTGGAGTTGCCATCCCTGGAGGTGTTCTCAAGATACAGCTGGACACGATGCTCAGTGTGTCCTGTCTGGTCTGTCTGTCTGGGCTCTGTGTCTGTCTGGGCTCTGGGCTGGTTGACAAGCTGGAGATTGGTCACAGGTTGGATTCCATGGTCTTGGAGGTCTTTTCCAACTGAAATGACTCTGAGATTCTGTGAGTGCAATTGAAGCACTTGAGGTCTTTAGAGAAACTCGGTTTTAGAACCATGGGACTTGTAAGATTTGATTTTGTCGTGGGAAAAGCTTCTGACACAAGTGTGCTCCTAATCTTGGGATGGTCTGAATGCCTTGGGAAGGTGTGACACTTCTCCAGCACTTTATATTTTAGAAACCCAAACTAAAACATTCTTGTAAATACTATGATAATCATCAAGGCATAATGAAGGCATAAATAATTTTGTTTTAATTAGGTTTTTTTTTTGTGTCCCAGTTTCCAACAAGGGTGTATGACCCATAGCTGTGTTTCTTGTTCATTGGGTTTTTAAGGAATGGATTGCATATCACTGAAAAGTCAGTAGGCTCTAATTAGGGAAGCAATACCTAAAAAACACATTTCCTTCCCTTGGTGAGTCTGTGAAGTTGGTTGACTTTGGACACTTGGGTTTATTGGTAACATAAAGCTGCAGGAAATCATGGAATCATAGAATCACAGAGTGGTTTGGGTTGGAAGGGATGTTAAAGATCACCCAGTTCCAGCCCCCTGCCATGGGCAAGGACACTTTTCACTAGCCCAGGTGGCTCCAAGCCCTCTCCAACATGGCCTTGGACGCTTCCAGGCATGGGGCAGTCACAGCTTCTCTGGACAACCACTGCCAGGGCCTCACCACCCTCCTAAATCTCGAGAAAAATGATAATCCTTTGTTATCTCTTTCATCTGTGACTTCTGTATTTATTCAATTTCCTCCGGGTTATTGATCATTCCACCGAGCACTCCATAGGAGTAGTGGGAAAGCTTGGGGTCTGGATTCAGTGAATACTTTCAGGAACTGTCTCCTGTGTGCCAGATTCCTTCAAAAGTTCTACAAGAACAAACACTGCGTTGAAACCTCTGCTGTGGTCCTCGTGGATCTGCTTTCAGTTTCATTTATAGCTGCTGGAAGCAGTGTCATCGTCAAGGTCAGGAAGCAGGAAGTGAGGGAACATGAGTTTTGTTTGCAATTAATACAGGGACTGAAAAAAGTTCATAACTTCTTGAATTTTTAACCAGAACTCAGGACTGCTACAACTTCCACAAGGTTACCAAATCAATCATCCAAATAAACTTTAAAATTAATCCAACCCCCAAATCCTGCCATTCTCACCAGTGAATGCTTTGGTTGTCTTTGATATGCACAGTTTTGCCGTTGTTGCAGCTTCTGCACGTGCTGGAATGTTTTTATTTGTGCCATTCAGAACTGTGAACCCCAGATTGTATTGTTTCAGCACACATACCAAAGGGACTGGCTCACGGGACCTCCTTGGTGTATAGCACAGAAGATTCATCTGAAATGGGAGGCAAGATAAACTAAAATTAGACCACCCTGACTTATTTTAAACAGAAGTAATAGAATTGAAGTTGTTCAGCAAGCATGCAATGACTGCTGTCCAAGGCAAAGGGAGAGAGAAGGAGAAGAACACAAATGGTTGTACATTCAGAGATGTACATTTTTCTGTGAGACACACTTTTGGCCTTGTCTAAACCATTCAGTTTTAATTCCAGTAAATTGCACATGGAAAAGAATGATTTAACACATATTTTATGTACCCATAGCATTTGCTTTAGATTACATTTTTTAACTATCTCTATTTCTCCATTATAGCAAGTTTCCTGTGAGCGTCTCAAGTGGTGTGGCCTTGTGATTAAAGAAAATAAATCAGACAGATGGAGAATTTAAGAGGAGCAGTGCTAGCCCAGGAGAAGTGCAGAGTTACAGCAGAAGGTAAATTTACATTACTGTTAACACTCAAACCCTTCCAGTCTGAAAAGCCCTTTGGTATCAATCAGGTGATTGTGCCCTTGGCTGTCCTCATCCGTGGTCAATGTCACTGGAAATACACATGTATATCCCATTCAAGTGTCTTGCAAATCATTTGTGTTCCATCTCAGATGCTGATGTTGCATTTTCTATTAGTTGCTCTTAAAACATCATGCCAGCTTTGACCATTTCCTCACAGGGAGAACTGTGAGAGGAAAAACAAGTCCAGAAAGCAAAACCTTTTAACAATTGATTCAATGAAGAGATCTGCACGTGCTTTGTTAAAAAACGAAACATTTGTTCTGTAATATATTTAGTACTTTGGGAGTCTTAGTTAAGAAGTGGCTTAAGCACTTGAAATCATAAAATGCATTAGTACTCTGTGAGCCTTACATTTTAACATGCATAAATGATTCTGAAGGTGTGTTTCAGGCTCCTGATTTGCTTGATAAGCTTTCAAAATGATTATCCTTTGTGAGTATAAAACTGAAAAACACCATGGCAAATACAGGCAAAGGGCATCTGGACAAGATTCTGGATTCTTTCTCATTCTCTTCAAGTGTGGTTGAAGGTAAAATAAACACAAGGCAAATCATAAGATAAAGTGATTTTTTTTGTGTATTTCATGTATAATAGATCTGTAATCCAAAAATGTAAATGAGACCTCTCAAGCCAAAGCCACATCACCTATATTTGAATATTAAAGTTTATATGTCAAATTAATGTTTTGCTGGTGGTTTGTTGGTTGGTTTTTTTTTTTTAATTGCTGACATTTAAGGCAGCATCAGCTGTGGGCTGCACAGGAGTCAGCTAGAAGGTTAAACATTTCTTACTCTTTGTGTTTTGCCTGGGTTCAGCCAATCCATAATGATAATTTCTATAGTAACTGCTTTTTAAGTAAACAATTGATTAGTTCTGAAATTAGTCCTTGAAACAGCTTCTCCTGGAGCAGCTTGGACAATCTCAATGCAAGCAGCCTTCTGCTGGCATGCAGAACAACAAGGCTCAGGCTGTTTTTTCTATCCTCATATAGAGTGTGCCTTGAAAATATTTATCCTCCCAGGGTAGTTTTATCTCTGGATAAGGAAGGGAGTGGGAATCTCCATGTAAAACTCAGTAAGACCTTGGATTCAGTGAAGGCAGTGTAAGAAATGCCTTTGATATCTCAGAAAGGCACTTAAAGTGGAAGAACATTTTTAGAGAGTTCAAATTAGAACTAGAAAAACTGTCTACGAGTTTTTGATGGTCTAAAATTCCCTAACCCCAAGGTCCTGTGGAGCCTTTGTTTTCAAACAGAACCTGCCCTCGCTTGTTCACTGTGTGCTGTTTCACTTATTGGCTACATATGGTGGGTTCCTGCTCTGTTTTAGGGGCCCTTGGGAGAGGGTTTTTTAAAAACAGAGGAGAGGTCAATGTTTCTGTTATTTCAGTTGGACTCGGTAGGTGGAGCTAAAAGCCGGGAACACACCTGCAGCTGAAACTAGTCTGATTTTAATTCTTACCAATGCTTTGGAGATTAATTTTTACTAAAGCATTTGATTCTTAAATACGTATGTCCTGAATTGTTTTTATTTATTCGACAGTAAATATGAAGTGACTTTTTTGTGTGTAATTTATTTCCAGCAGACTAAACAAGCATTTCCGTCTGCAAGCGTTTGCGATGCCACTGACTTTATTGTCAGCCAGTTACAAAGTTAGGAGCTGCCTTGAATAGCTTGGTGTTCCTGAATTAGTGACCTTTTCAATAAGGAGAAAAAGTGCTGGTGGGGTGAATTTTCTTTTTGTCACTTGTGATTGTCTTATTTTCTTCCTTATGACTCTGAGTTCATTTATATTTTTTAAATGAGAAAATATCTCAAATGTCAAACTTACAACTGTCTGGTGAGTGAACCTATGAGTGTCTTGAAAGGTAAATCTGGATCTTTTATTCTCATTCATGAATTTTGATGCACAGCCTCAACTCAGTTTTCTCAAGTGTGTCATTTTCAATTATAGACAATATATTAATTTCCAATACTTAACATTGTGTCCCAGAACTCGGTTTGAAAACAAATTCCCCAGCTTACCTTCAGACATCACTACAGTCTCTCCACGTACACCAGAGCTCTTAAATGCTGCTTAATTTCAGTGAGTTTTAAACTTGGATTCAGCAAAGCAATTTACATGTAACATTTATGTACCCTAATTCCAAACCCTGCACACCTCTTTGTTAGATAGTGACTACCACAAGCCAGAAAAGCTGTCCAGAATTTTTGGAGTGCTTTATCAGCATTACCTCATATCTTAAGGAACTTGTCACATTCTATATTTCTGATGCATTTCTTTAATTGAAAAGGACTCACCTAAGGACAATGCAAACATTCTTCAAGGGAAGTGCCTTCATGAGCATTACACAAATAATTTGCAATAAGAGCACCAAATAAATCACACATCATTACCAATCAACAAGGTGAGTTTTCTCTCCATTATGAATCCAACCCCAGTGAGGGCTGATGTCTTTTTTAGACACATCATTGTGGCAATTCTCTATGATTGTCATTTTCTTTGCCCACAGGAACATTAAATTTTTCTCAGTTTTGAGGTCCACGGCCTCTTTGTGCAAATAGTTTTGTTAACAGTAGGTGGCAGATTTCTCCTACCTGAGAGCTTGGCAAATGCTTCATCGGGCTTGTTCTTATGGAATGCTTATACCTGTTTATTCAGGGCACACCACAGCTTTCCCCATCAAAGCTCTCTTTTAGGAAAAGATGAGGTTTGAACATCAGTTTTAGAGCAATCTCGATATTACCCGAACTAAACCTGCTTTACTGCAGGTACATTTCCTACTCTTCCACTAACCAATCTAAAGACATTTCTGTGATTTGGTGTGAAATAACTTCCTTAAAATATTGTAGGGGGGGTTGAAAATCTTCATGGAAAGATCCAAGATACAACCTCCCTTTTGTCGAGCTCACTTTCCAGCAAAGTCAGGCAAGTTTTGACACGGACTTTGACATGATCAGAATTAGGCCAATGTTGAATATATTTCAAAATCCTGCACAGAGGACCTGGTAACCTTAGTGAGTTGCCAAAAAACTCTTTAAGCAATATCAGTGCCCCAGAGACAGGAGTCTCTGCTTTGTCTGGCTTTAAATCAGTCCTTTCTCAGCCTAAAGTGCCATTATATACTAAAAGCAGAAAGGGAAAACTTGATTTTCCTTTCAGAAGTGAAGCAGATAGATTGCCTAGCTGATAACAAAGAATCAAAAATAAATAATCTGGTTTTTCTTACAATAATTTTTAATTCCGATGTTATGTTGTTCTGCATTGAATTTTATGACCAGCTTGAGAGTGAAGTTTTCTTCTTGTGGGTGGCCAGGTGAAACAACCTACACCCATGTCAGTGGAGTTTCTGTTTTGTGATAGTGGGATTGTGGGAATGGCATGGGACACTATAGCCACGAGTCTCTGATGGCACACATCCCAAGGTCCTGGGGGAACTGGCTCATGTGGTCTCCAAGCCACTCTCCATCATCTTGGAACAGTCACAGCTGTCAGCTGAAGTCCCCAGTGACTGGGAAAAGGGAAACTGTCCAAGAGGGGTAGAAAGGAAGACCCGTGGAACTACAGACCAGTGAGCCTTACCTCTGTGCCAGGGAAGACCTTGGAGCAGATCTTAAAGGAAGCAATGTTGAGGCACATGCAACACAGAGAAGTGATCCAGGATAGCCACCACAGCTTCACTAAGGGCAAATTGTGCCTGACCAAACTGGATCATCAAATCCAACCAATAACCCAGCACTGGCAAGTGCACCAATAAAGCATGTAAATTAACTGAATCCAAAAGGTTTCACTGGAAACATCAGAGTACTGATAAACTTCCATAAAATCCACAGTTTTATTTCTATATTGGCTCTGACATGCCTGCAGGGAGGGCAGGCTCTGTACTTGACAGATTTCTGTCAAGTGATGCAAGGGCATTTGTATTCTGGGATGTCAAAGGATCCATCCCAAAACTCCTACTTGCTGACAGCAAAGAGGTTGCAGTGCCCAACAGTGCAGCAGGACCTCAGAAACCATGAGACTTTTGTTCATGTCAGACTCTCAGCATTTTCAGGCTTCCTGAGCTGCCACGAACAGCATCCTCAGTCTTGACTTAGCACTAGGCTGTCCTCTCTGCCAGTAGGAACTGGAAGAAATTGGGTTCGACACATAATTTGCCCAGCTTCCAATTTCCCAGTCCAGGGAGCCAGGAATCTGCCTAGATCTGCACTGATTTTAAGGGAAACCTTAAGCCTCTTTGTGCTGGGAATAGCTCCAGTGCCTAGACACCCACTCTGTGTTTCCAGCACTCAGAGTCAATGAGGAAAGTCAGAAACCCAAGCTCACACTAAACTGAAGGTGCCAGATAAGGGCACTACTATATTCACTGTTATAATTGAATTTCCTGAGTCATTTTTGAGCCCTGTGGATAGGCTGTGGATATGCCTGCCTGGCAGTATTGAAGCACTGCTGGTATGAGCAGAAAAGGCCTTTGGGCAGAAAGCAAATGTCAAGGACTGTCAGCATGGGGTTGGAGGGCACCACAGAGGAATGGCCTTGCGAGTGTAGCCTCTGCTTAATTGATCCAAAAGACAACACCAAAAGCTTCATGGGCAAAGAGTTTGTTAATATTTCTTTGCATGACTTGAGAAGGATTCTCAATTTAGTGTTCAAATTAAAAAAAAACAAACAAACCAAACATCACAGATATTTAGGCTTTGCACAGCCACAGATCTGCCTGATAGATCTCTTTAGCTGCTCTGGTGTTTGCACCAATCTTTTGATAACTTATTTAAGAGAACCACAAGAGCCATACAGATCCTTGCTAAGCTAAATCACAGTTTTTGGTCTCTGATGATTTTTTTCTGATTCTGGGAATGTACTGAGGAACTTTTCTTCTAAAATCAGGTCTTCCTGAAAGCCCTCAGATTCAGAGAGACTGAATTTCAAGCCCCAAATATTCCCTCCTTTGTAAATCAGAGTTTTTAAGCACTACTCTAAAGAAAAAAAAAAACCAAACAAATAAACCAAGCAACATTTCCTCCTTTTTGTATTATTGTTAGTCACTTCCTTAACTCTGGGAATCCCAGGTTTCCAGTATTACGTGTCATTGTGTAACAAATCCAGGTAAAGGAGAACATGGGAAGGAAAACACCAACCTGAAGAAAGACAAGCTTTTGTTGCTGCTGCTGCAAATCCAGTTTTCTTCTAGATCATTACATCCTGGTAACATCATTGGCAATCTGATTCACATTGGAGGAAGTACTGAACCTGGAAACACAAGCCACAGCTCACTTAATAAATGTGGTCTGGTTGAATGCTGCTTGAAAAGCAATTGATTTTTACAACAGAAAAATACAGATACTTGGATTTGACTAACTGAACTTTGCTTCACAGGCTAAGGCAGAAATGTGGAAATATTTCACCGTGCCTTTGGATTTCACTTGTGGGGAGAGGATGCTTCACATTTCATTCATGGAGCCTGAGAATTTGTAACTGGAGCATAATACACAGGAGTGGATTATCTGTTCACATCAGTAAGTAAATGTCCGTGCCAAATTTTGAAATGTCTTGTCCTGCCTGCTCCAGTAACAAAGACCTAAAAATGGCTCTACAAACTTTTCTTCTCCTGCTGAGGTGCCACCTGAGGTCCTGACTCAGCTGAAGAAATTCCAAAGACAGTAGGGGATATTTGAGGTGGAAAATGCTATTCTTGCTGCAGGACTTCATTTAAAATTACTACATTTTCATTTTTCAAAGTTCTGAGGGCTTTATCTGAAGAAATTGTTTGCTCAGGAATAGAGGAAAGGCTGAGAAAAGAATCAGTTCCTTTATCTCCTTAACGCTTGAACATTAACAAGTTGTCTTAAACAGATGAACGAGGATCTTCCCAAGGAAGAAACCAACAAAAAAAAAAACCCCAAGGCCCTAAAAGAAAAAAACAGCACAAGAGAACAATTATAGCAGTAGCACAGATTCTGTTTCTATAGAGATGGACATGAAAGAGAAAATATTTATCAGCTTGGCAGTTTTTAGGCCAGAATGGGAAAACCATAAGTTTACAATGAAACTCAATGAAAAATAAGACAAGTGTCAGCACTGCCAGGTGATGCAGAAATATTCAGGGGGGAGCAGCTGCAGAATGGCAGAAATTTTCCATAAGTCCTACAGCCCCTCTAGACATACAGGACTTTTTCCAACTCAAAGTGTTTCAAGTTGACAGCAAACCCCGTGGCTTCCAGAATCATTAGTTCATTTTACACATGCTGTGTTCCTGATTTTAGCAAATACACCTGCTTACACTTACAAAAAATGTTTGTAGCCATATTTTTTTATTAAAAATTTTTATAAAAATTTATAAAAAATTATAAAAATTACAGATCAACGGCCTAAAGACATTCAAAACAAAAAGATGCTCCAAACATTTCCTGTTGTTCCTCAAAAGTTTTCAGTATTTCTTTGATTGCTATAGCTGAAGTACATCAAACTTAGGGAAGAAATATTAACAATCTCTTGCCAAACAAAAGCTTTCAGCTTTGGCTCTTGACTGTACCACATTAAATGGCTCTTCTCTCCTGCCAAAGGCCATCAGGTAGCATAGCAGAGCAGCACAGAGACTGGAAACTGAGTGCCAGAAAGTTTCTAGGGCACAAGTGAATGCACTGGATTCCAAAGGCCTCTGGGACTTATGTAAGAAGAAGAAGAAAGATCTCCACTGACAGTCCTATCATGAGCCAAACATCCATCACATCACTGCAATGATTTCAGTTCCAGAGACAACTATCAAAGGCATTAGCAGAAATAGTAAAGAAAAAAAAATCTTCCTGAGAAGGACTTCCTGAATAGAGCAATCCTGCATCTCGGGTATTTCTTCCCTGCATCTATTTTGTATTTAGATACACCCATACCAAGATGTAACACTGATTTTTTTGAGGGACTGTAGAAATGGATAATAGATTAAGCCAATACTCAGCTATTTTGTGGATTACCTACTTGAACTGGCAGAGAAAAAAGTCATAGGGACATGGAAAATAGAGACAAGTTCTAAGAAGTCTCAGAACTGATACCCTTAAAAAGCACTGAAGGCTGTATATTTGGATATATCCAAGCAATCAAATGCTTAATAGGCAAAGCAAAGCTATTCTTGTACCTGCTGCCAAAGAATGATGTTGGCAAATGATGATTAACAAGGAAAACAGCTCTATCACTACACTGTGGACTTGTGAGACAAAGGGGTAGGGATGGCAGAATGCCCTAGGGATCAAATGTACAGGATCAGCAAGAATAGTCATTCTTGTCAATTCAAAAATCCTTATCTGAATGATCAAGAACTCACTAACACTGCAGGTGAGTGGCTGATGCCCAAAGATGAACAGTTGAGTATCAGAAGTGATTGATGATATGCCCAGGAGATACACCAGACATGGAATGCTGTTAGCTACACCTGAGCAGGTCTGTCTGCCTGTTCTGCTGCAGTGATCAAACCCCTTCTGTCTTAATGTTTGCTTGTTTTGTATCGGTGAGTCCATCTCTGCTCAAACAAAAGCCACATATCTGAGATGTTTGACTCGTTCTGCACAGGAGCCAAACATCAGTGATAAGAATGGCAAACATCATGCACCAGAGCAGGAAAAAAAAGTAATACCTGATACCTGTCCCTGTGTCCAGAGCTTAATAGACACTTATTTAGAAACATACTGATCATTACAGTTATTAAAAAATAGCTACTCACTGCAGCTACTAGCACAGGAATGTCTGTCTCTGGGTTTGGTGTGTGTCTCATGGTCCAGTCCCACAAACAGAACTATAGGTCTTGAAAAAAGGAAGAAACAAAAGCAAATAAAATCGATGGCCACAAAAGTAAAGGGTTTCTTGATGTTCTTTGGGTTTTGAGAGATTACTTTGAAAAGTCTTTACTTCCCAAATCGGCTCTGACAGTTGTTCTTATGATACATCACCTTTGTTTCTCAAGAGCCTCATGCCATAGTATCCCACTTTGTTTCTACTCTTCCACTTTGCACAGACTGGCATGATGAAATATTCTAAAATTATGCATTCTTTTTATTTCCAGGTCAATTAATCTTGCAATTATTGTCCTTTGGTTCCCCACACCTGGAATATAACCAGTTATCACCTGTAACTTTAGATATAAATGAGTGTGAAAATGGATCATCCTAAAATGCCATTGATAAATTCCTTTTTCTAGTATCAGGACAACTTCATTTGAGTGAACTCAACACAGCATGAAAGCACTGAGAAACAGGAAACTCAGTATAATATTTAATATTGTTAAACAAACATGAGCGTTGGAGTTCAGCTCTCAGCAGTTATATGAACCATTGGCATGAAATACAGGACAGACAACAGAAGATATCTAGAAATAAACATGGACCCTGTATTCCAAACTTACATATTAACTCCAGGGGACCAGGAGTGTTCTTGCTAACACTGCACAATGCTGCAAGGGAAAATTCCAGAGAGCTTTCAAGATGCAACATTGCACTCATTGTGCTGAATTTCAGCTTTGCCCTCCCAGCCCTTAGCTGTAGTTTTTCTAGAGACTTCTCTGGTACAGCCTGAGAGCATCTCAAGAACTGTTCTAAGACATCAGTCACCAATACCCCAGTTTTCTACCACCTTATAGTTATCCAAAAAATACCTAAGTGTTGTTTCTGTCCCACTGAATGCTCTCTTAATATTTGAAAGGAGATGGGTCTTCTCTGACAGAGAAATATGGTCAGTAAAATAATCACAGACTGAATTAACAAGCTCTTTCATCCAATTTTGTTAGGCTAAAGCAGCACAGGTCTGAAAGGTACAGATTGTTCATCAATTTCCATCATCCTCCAGAAATGTGAGATTTTGCTACAACCACCTGAAAACAATCCCAATGTCTAGCATGATGACATTTCTAACACTACTTTTCTGCCAGCCTGGCTTTCCTGCACCATCCTTCACGTAAGAGTTTTCCAAATAACCTTTTCATTCCCAAAGTAAGAGCCTTGTTCATTTAATCCCCTAACACAATGCTGTCTTTTACCTACAAAAATATCAGGAGCAGACTTGGAAAAAGGCAAAAATCTTTTGCAACAGCAGCAGCCTGTAGAAATTTCACTGCATCAAACTATTCTGTGAACTCATCTCAGTTTTATGGGGTTATTCCTGGAGAACAGAACAGCCTTTCTGGAATGCAAGATGCATTGTCTTGGCATTTTCCTGAATGAAAACTGCCTGCAAGTATTTTGAGCTTAGACATGTCATTTGCTTTATTTCAAATGTCTTTAAAAGCTCACTCTCAGAAACAAAAGGAAGTATTATGCATGTACTTACTCTAGTTAAATTTCCAGAAAACTGATCATTCAATTGTTCTTACTGTTCCCATCAGGAATAGCATGGACATATGATAAAACTGCCCACCTGAGGAAGAAAAACAGAGTAGGAAAGGGAACCTTAAAGACTAAGGAAGTGTTTGCAGACCATGTGCTCGGCTCTCCTATGTGGGTGCTCACAAAGCAAGGAGTTGCAAGGCAGCACACAACCTCCAGTTGTGTGGGCTTATATCCACACACTGGGGACATAAATTCATTAAAATAAATCCTAGTATCTCCCACTGGGAAGCTACATCACTTTGCACTCAGCAAGGACCCAACCTTGTACTTGTTCAGGATTTTTTGAAGCATCTCACTGGGTGTCCTAGAAAAGCAATTTTGATTTTATTCCATGTCCTGGGGCTCTGTGCAAACTGCACATTTCTTCCTGTGTCTGATCTCCTAAGTTACTGACTAATCAATGGGAAATTTTTCAGAGAGGAGAGCAATGTTTAATTAAGAGATTACTCTTGGGAGGATGTCGGTACAAATGAGAAATTGCAAAAAATTCTGAAATGACAGCTCTTGCACAAGTTTACCCATGTGTTTGGCTGTCTTCTGGATATTGGTGAACAGCAGTACCCACAGAAAACCAGAGCAGGACCTACCAAATTCAAGTGCTCAAATCAGCCACAGATGTCTAGATTAGCTGTCTCATCTTAATAAAGTGATTTAAAATTAAAATTCTCTAATTTCAAGTGGACTGAGTCTTCTCTGGGTGAGCTGTTGCTATACAATACCAACATGCTTTGCTTTTGAACAAATACTAGCAAAAAAAAAAAAAGGCTATAGGATTAGCTCTGATGACTTTTTTGTCTGATGCCTTGAACTCCTTGTTTGTCATTTGATAAGGAAATTTACGCAAAACTTTATCTTTTTTGGGTGCTGGAAAGTTCAACCTCTTTGGGACGAAAAGGCCCAGAGTAACAACACAGAATAAATAACTAATACCGAATTAATTTTTGGCAAGGGCAGCTGAAGTTTTGTAATCTTCTTCCTGCCAAATGGAAATCTACAAATATCATCTCAAGGGTTAATATTTTACCAGCACAGGTAGTGAAGGGTATATAAGCAAATGCTCTTCCTTCAATCTTCCTAGCATTTTTGAGCAATTTTTGCTCACATCATAATTTGAAACCATGAAGTGGTTAACATTAATTTCATTTGTTTTTCTCCTGAGTTCTGCCAGATCCAGGAATCTGCAAAGAATTGCACGAGATGCAGGTAAGAAAGGACTAATTAGTTCTTTTAGAAGTCTTTGTTCTATCAATTTAATGCCTTTAATACAGTTTCAAAAACAATTCTTGGGAGCCTGATCCATATTGAACAGAAAAATACAATTGACTTGAAAAGAAACTGAATTAAGAGACAGTGGGAGATGGGTAGGAGACTCAGGACAACTTAACTGGGCGAGTAAGTGTGGTGTCATCCCTCTGAAACATCTGTGTGGTGCATGAACAGATGTCAGTGACTCAGGATCTGTTCCTTTCCAGCATGGAAAAAGCAGGTGCACTGTGCTTTTGGAAGTTCTGTCTTTTGATAAGTTAATATCTTAGTGTTCAGAAGAAGAATGTTTGCTCTAATCAAACTTCAGCTGCATTGCTTTATTTGCAGTGTTTGGTGGTGGTGGTTACACAAAGGACATGTTTGCTAACCCTAAATAATAAGGCCCAAAAGTAATTTTGAATATGTGAATTAAGTAGCTGCTTACAGAGGTAAATATTCTATTGGAATCATACAAATCACATGCTTGGGTTCCCTCAGAAAGACAAGGAAACCTAAGAGTCAGGTATCTGTAGACAAATGAACGAGTTCAAATTCTTATGCACTTAAGTATAAAAGTCGTGTGAATGCTGAACACTTGTGAAAATCTGGCCCTTGGTGCCCAGAATGTATTTTCCAGGGTCCAGCACAGCCAGTGTGACAGTGAGTATCACTGTTCTCCCTTTGTCTTTCTTCCTAGACCACAAGAGTCCCATTGCCCATCGCTTCAATGACTTGAAGGAAGAGACATTTAAGGCAGTGTAAGTGAACGTTCAGCTTCCATCTTCTGATTGGTTTGTCTCTCTTGATAGTGTACCAAAAAGGGAAAGCAAGACACACTGTATGAGCTCCAGGGGTGTGTATGTCTCACTGAAACACTGAGTTAGCCCCTTACTCTTACTGCAAAACCTAGAAATATTTTAAGACCTGCAAAGGTCACGATGACTTTCTTGCTCTCTGGGAAAAGAACTCCTTGCAAACCTTGTGAAAAAGCTTCTGTTCCTTCTCTGAAAATAAAATAGGCATGAGGAATACAGGTTTGATATCCTTAGAATGAAGAGAAATTATGGCGCATTGAGACATTGCCAGAAAAAAACACAAACAAACCACCAACCTCAAAAAACAAACCTGTGACAGGTTTTCTGAGACAATTCAGTGGTTTCTTCATTTGGAATTGGTTTTGGGAAAAACAGAGGGCCCTGACAGACACGTAAATACTGAGAGAAGGCAGCCTGAAGATCATAATTTGTAACAATGGCCAAATCCAGCTTAGGTCATGGCATTTATGAGTTGGCTGGTAAAAGTGACAGAAAGCTCCAATCACAGTCTTTTCTGGTTTGTTTCTAGTTTATTATTCAAGACTTCTTTTATTGGGAAGGTAAAAATGTTATTGGGAAGGTTAAAAATATGTTCAGAGAGGAGGTGAGAACAAGACACATGTGAGATCTGGCACTATGCTCTGGTATTCTGGTTAACCTTTGTGCATGTCATTTGAACAAAGAAGTTTAATTCAGAGGCACCTTTGAAAATATTGGCTGATGCTTCTCATTTTCATATTCCAAACTGTGCTTTGTGTTTCAGTACCATGATCACATTTGCCCAGTACCTGCAGAGGTGTTCCTATGATGGACTGTCCAAGCTGGTGAAGGATGTTGTTGATTTGGCACATAAGTGTGTGGCCAACGAGGATGCTCCTGACTGCACAAAATCACTGGTAGGCAGTGAATCCTTCAATACTGTATTTCTCCTCACTCTATGCAGCTGCCAGGATCACCTTCCTTGAGGACTTACACCCAAACCTTCCAGGTGTGGCTATTGTCACGGGCCAATGCTCAGATTTTAGTGCTTAAACAAAGAACTTGGTTTTGCCGGGTTCTAAAACTCTGCCTT
The DNA here is from genome assembly GCA_024734555.1 of Trochalopteron elliotii. Classification (NCBI taxonomy): domain Eukaryota; kingdom Metazoa; phylum Chordata; class Aves; order Passeriformes; family Leiothrichidae; genus Trochalopteron; species Trochalopteron elliotii. The sequence continues at coordinate 6,221,066 of JANPWX010000183.1, forward strand.
TAAGAAGTGCCAAAATGATCCATGGAGCCATATATTGGAGAACAAATATCATCCTTTGGCACATTCAGCTTAGCATTGCCTGAAAATAAATATTAACACTTAGTACAATACCCCAGTTGTGAAGTACAGGCCTAATTCCAGGTATTAAAGTGACCCAATTTTCACACTGGGGTGACTTGAAAAGGTGTGTGTGTGCTAATTTAAGGCACTTAGTTTATGAAGGTTTAGAAAAATTCCTCTAAAATCAGGTAACAAAAGAAGTTTGCAGCTATTTAGGATCCCTGGACATCTAACAGTTTCAGCTAGACATTAGTTCTCTCTAAAGGTTTCCATCAAATCCTGCTTCAAGTAATTTGAAAATTCAGTTTAATCAGATTGTAAGTAAAATGAGATCACTGTTATGCTCCGAGTATTTTAAATTATAATTAACTTTTTTCAGTCAAGCATTGGAACTGTTTTAATATCAGACTACATAAAATAAAACTTTATAAAATTATGTGAAAAACAGTAGATTATTTCGATTTATGGTCTAAATCTTATTCAGTAAAAATACATTTACTATTCAGCCCAGCTCTTCTTTTGCAGATAAACAGACAATACAATCCACCAATATATAGACACTGGTTCTGACCCTCCACACCTCCCTTTACAGCCCTCTGTTTTCCTGGATGAAATCTGCCAAATCGACAAGCTCCGTGACTCGTACGGTGACATGGCTGACTGCTGTGGCAAAGCTGACCCTGAGAGAAACCAGTGCTTCCTGTCCTTCCGAGTTCACCACCCAGACTTCATTGCACCCTACCAGAGACCAGCTGCTGATGTGATCTGCAACCAGTACAAGGACGACCGGGTGCAGCTGCTGGGACAGTAAGGAAAACGGCCACTTCTGCTTTCTTATCCTGATCATTTTCTCAGTTCATGTGAGAGCAGGTTTTTGCATTCGAAACAGGGGTTAAGGATCACATCTGATAAATTCTGGATGACTTTTCTTCCCCAAACCTGCTGAAAACTCACAGTGTTTCCAATACTGATTTAATAACTTACTTGCTCCAGCTTCCCACTACTCTTGCTGTAATTGCAAGAATGAAGAAAGATAGCAGTGAAAATAAAAAAAAAATTGGCAATGAAATCTTGGTGAAAGGACCAGAGATGAATTTTCCACACTGAAAATCAGATTTTTCAAATATTTGACAACACATTTTAAAAAAGCAGGTGTGTGTCAAACCAGATGGTTGACAATACCAGGAGTTCACCCTTCACTCACAGTTACTGAGTCCTGCCTTGGGAAGAGTGAGATTTAGCAGAGCATTTCCCATCAGCAGGTATTACGTATGAAAAGCAGATTACTAAACTAGATTTGTAAACTAGGAAAAAGTTAGTGTAGCTGCAAGACTTTCAAGGCCATTTGCTGTTGTAATTGGAACATGGAACTCAACACTTTCCTTCTCCTTCTAGCTTCGTCTACAGTGTTGCAAGAAGAAACCCCTTCCTGCACGCCCCAGCCATCCTGGGTCTGGCTGCTGAGTATGAAAATGCCCTTAAAAGCTGTTGCTCAGAGAGTGATGTTGGTGCTTGCTTGGATGCAAAGGTACACCCAATTTGTGGCTGTGCATAAACTCGAAGCAACTAAGTGAGAAACAGGCAGAATTTTCCTGTTCATGCAAACCTTTGCATGAAGAACTTGGAGAGATAGGCCAAGATTAATCATATCTATTGGATATGTGAATATCCAGTTTAATGTGAAAATGTTTGTCCTGTTACCACAGGCAGCTGCCATCAAGGAAACAGCCAAGCACATCGGTGTGAAGCAGAAGCATGGGTGTCGAATCCTCGAGAAGTATGGTGAGAGGGTTTTCCAAGCAAGGTCAGTTCCAATCACTTTTTTTGATAAAATGTACACTTGTCAGCCTGTGAGTGAGACCTAGGAAAAGCTCAGCTGTGAGAGCTGCAGAGCAATTAAACCATATCTGGAACCAGTCCAGAAGATGGAGAATTAACTGTTGGAGTGTCACTCAGAACTGGAGATTACAGTGTGTTTAATCCACACTTTTGCCAAAGCTGTGCCCTGTTCCAGTGCCCACAGCTTTCAGTGATGCACAGCACATCACTAATCAGCAAAGTAAGGTGCTAGTTTGAACCTTAAGCCAACCAAAAAGTCAGATTTGGCAGAATCACAGTTGTTAAAACATTTGTTTGTAAGATAAAGAAACGCTTTTACAATTAATAAGTGGATCCCCTGTCTGGGCACAGAGAGGTGCTTTCATTCTATGGCCAGTCTGATACACTAACATTGACTAGGATTATCTTATGGACATAGTCAGCTTTCATTTAAAGGTATAATCAGGACTACATCTATCTGTGCCAAGTAATCTGGAGCACTTTCCAGTTGCTCAGGAGTGATGGGGAGTACAAGGGTGTGATTCTTGCAGTTCAGGCAGAACAGAAGAACCACAGACTTGTTCCTTTCTGGCTTTACTGGTGCAGATGTTGATACCCTTTTTTTTTTTTAGCCACCTGAAATTAGATGGGAAGAATGAGTATTTACTTGAAACAATCTTGACCTACCCCATCATGTGTTAGTGACTTGCAAGGTGACTTTCTGTTCCCTACAGTGCTTTAAAACAAGTGTTCTTTTCTCCTTTTCTACCCAGTAAACTTGCTCGTATGAGCCAGAAATACCCCAAAGCTCCATTTGCAGAACTTGTTAAGATGGTCCATGATGTGAAGGATGTCTACAAAGAGTGCTGTGAAGGGGACATGGTAGAATGTGTGGATGACTGGGTGAGCTCACTATTTTAAAACAATGTTTACATATTTGAAAAATGTTTAGAAAGATAGTAATTTGTGCAGCTACGTGTTCACAGTTCAGGGAACTTAAACTTGTACTCAGCACTGCTGGAAGGTTCCTCAAGCACTGAAAAGCTCAGGATCAGCACAGTGGACTCTTAATGGAAGTAGGTTTCAGCCCAGCTCCAGATCTAGCCCTGTCTGATCATGAGGACAAGAAGCCATTGCTTGCAGTCTATCCAGTGTGTTTGGCCAAAATCAGAACGTTTATCAGAGAGGTGGTTTGATGGTATTTATTCACTTCAACTCAATCATAAATAAAGGAAAAGAAAGCAGAGGCAAAAAGGCTGCAATTTTTTTCTCCTGTTCTGTCAAGTGTACTGCCATTAAACCAGCTTTCCTGTAGTACCAACGAATGCTAGAGAACAGATTAACAAACCTCTGCAGTAGTGAGACAATTTGAATATTCCCTGGCTGACTGAAACTTGCACACACTTGTTGAACCATCTTGTTCCAGGGCTCTGGAGTTATATCATGCTTTGTCCTCTATCAGAGCTGGGCTTCTTGTCAGGACTGACAAGAGTTCATCAGGCATCCTTGTGACAGAGCACTCAGTGTTGTGCCCTGGCTTTCCAGAGTTTGTGTTCTCAGAGTGTCTAGGATCAGGGAGAGAACCACTTAGAGCCTGCCCATCGTGTTCAACAAACACAGGGCATGCTCATGCCCAGTTATTTCTCTTTGTGTGAAGACAGCATTTTCTTAGGAAAGTGCTAAGTAAATAGGTGACCTGAGTGAAAAGGGAAGAGTCTGAAGCAGAGAAAGCAGATGAATTATCTGTCTTTAAATTACTATTCCATAGCTTGTCTGACACCATGTATTAATTTTACAGTCAGAGCTCGTGAACACTCTGTGCTCTAAACAAGATGTTTTCTCAAGTAAAATCAAGCCCTGCTGTGAGGTGCCAGCTGTGGAACGGACCAAGTGCATCATGGAGACAGATTTTGATGACAAACCTGACAATCTTCCTTCACTGGTTGAAAAATACATTGAAGATAAGGAAGTGTGTCAAAGATATGAGCCAAACCATGACGCATTCCTGTCAGAGTAAGTAGTGCCAACAGCACTCCAAGCTCATTGTCCACCTGAGGAAATGTCCTTGTTATTACTGCCCTGTGCTTGATGAAAGCAGCACATTACTCAGGAGCTCTGTCTGCTCCTGTGCCTTTCAGGTTTGTTTATGAATATTCACGAAGACACCCCGAGTTCTCCACAGAGCTGATCATGAGGATTACTAAGGGCTATGAAACACTCCTGGATAAGTGCTGCAAGTCAGACGACCCTGCCGCCTGCTACGGAAACGCTGTAGGTGCAAAGCTTGGTTTGCAGATGGCTGGAATGCTTGGGGGGTACCTGTCAGAATTGTCTTGAGAAGCTCCTACAGAAGAGCAGACAGAAAGCTTTTGGAGAGACTAATTCCAGGGGAAGTTAATGTCCTGATGGGAGATGAAGCAGTCCATGGCCCATGGCAAGGATACAGGGTTATCTCAGATCACAGTAATTTCATTTCTCACATTACAATATTTCAGACTAGTCTCACTCAACTAACTGTGTGATGCCTCTCTATCTCAAATGTCCTGAGGCTGACAATTAACAGCTCAATTATTCTCTGAGCTCCACTGCCTACACCACGTATGGCTGCTCATGGATTGTGATGGGAATGTGCATGACCAGCACATAGAGACACCTCAGCTTAGGTCTGATCTGCAGCTCAGTCATACACAAAGCACAGCAAAGTTCCTGAAAGCTTTGGCCAAGAGATGTTCCCCTCGTGGTTGCTAATAATTTGAAATATTTACTTGATTTAAACAAATAAACACAAACCCTCACTGTTTAGAAAATAAGTCCAACAGGTAATTAAATTAAATTTTTAAAATGTGGCTGCCTTTTTCAAGGGAATTTCTGTTAGAACTTAAGATCCACTAGGGAATCAAATCCTCCCTACAGCATCCTGGCTATATGGAAGTGATCAACCTTGTAAAATGAGTATTTTGTACTTAAGGTTTAGAAGTCAGAAGTTACATTTGTATGACTGTTACCATCAAGTCTTGCTCTAATACTACTAATAAATTTGTACTTGTTTGCAGGAAGTGGAACTGAACAAGCATGTGAAGGAAACCGAGGATGTTGTGAAGACAAACTGTGAGCTGTTCAATACCCATGGCGAGGCAGACTTCCTTAAAGGGTGAGCAATTCCTGATAAATACTCTGGAGTGTAATGAATTACACTGGCTGCTTTGGGCAGGTTGATTTGGTCTTCACTTTTGTTGTTCTCTTCAGTGGGCTAGATGTGCTCATATTTGAAGAATGCTCTACTAACAGTCCTTTTGATTTGACTTTGTCAGAATTCTGGTCCGCTACACCAAGAAAATGCCTCAGGTATCAACTGACACCTTGTTTGAAATTGGGAAGAAAATGACAGCTGTTGGCAGCAAGTGCTGCAGCCTTCCCGAGCAGAAACGCATGTCTTGTTCTGAGCACTATGTGAGTACATGGATTTATTCTTTTCCCTTCTTCTCTTGGACATTTTTCCTGTTCACAAAAATACTGAATCCTGGTGAGATAGCAAACACTGTGATTTTTCATAAACACCATGCTAAACATCTACCTAAGAGAATTCCAAATCTGTTCATTTTTTAATGGATGTGAGAGCCTAAATTGCTATCTGATGGTAGCTTGTGAGAATTTTAGTTAAACTTTGCTTTCCCTCAGAAAGCAAAAGTAAGTTGATAAAATCATAGAATTGGGAATCAATTCTATAGAACCAGAGAAAGGCCTGGGTTGGAAGGAACCTTAAAGATCATCGAGTTCCAACACCCTGACATGAGCAGGGACACCTTCCTCTGGACCAGGTTGCCCAGAGCTCCATGATTGAGACTGTTGGCAGGTTGCATCTGGAAAAGTTAAATAGTGTCCTAAAACCCTCAAACCTACTGATTGTAGCCCAATGCCCAGACTGTTTGCAGATGAAGAAATGCCTTCCTCCAGGAATACCTATATATTTTAAATTTTAAACGCATGCCATTTCTCAGCTGGTGTCACATTCAGTAGCTTCCACTTCCAGCTCTGCTATTGTGATACAAACATCACCTACTTGCTGTGTTTTTGGGAAGACGTAACTCACCTTTGCCCTCTCCTTTTCAGCTGAGCATGGTCATTGAAGATATGTGCAAGAGACAGCAGACCACCCCCATAAATGACCAGGTCACACAGTGCTGCAATGAGCTCTACTCCTACAGGAGACCATGTTTCACTGCCATGGGCATAGACACCAAATATGTGCCTCCACCATTTGACCCCATGATGTTCAATTTTGATGAGAAGATGTGCACGGCTCCTGCGGCTGAGCGCGAAGCAGGGCAGCTGAAGTAAGCTCCCAGAAACACCTTGTAGGGAAACTTTTGAAGTGTAGCACTTTGGGGAGGGCAGAAAGAAGCTACACCCTGTTCTGTCATCTAACTGGGGCTTCACTAGTGACAGAGACAACCAGATGGAACTATGTGTTTGCACTGACCTGGTCAGCGTATAACGTCATGTAGTTTGGAAGAGGCGAAATAGAATTTTTTCTTCACTAAAAATCACTCTCTTAGCTGACCAGTTTCATGTACTCCCACTGCCAGTGCAAACCCTGAGATGTACTTAATTAAGACAACATAGAGATCATTTCCCTAAGCTTTTCCCCTCCTGTACCTGAGTTAACACAAAACAAACAGATGGTTGTGTTAGACTGGGCGTTTGGAGTCACAAACAGGCACAGGCTCATCTAGGCATGACAAAAAACCCCTCATGAATGAGCTGTGCCTGGGGGGAGTGGGCCTCTTGTAAAATGGGGAATCCAGCTGCCAGTGCAAAATTAACTGTGTCTCGTGGCTTTGTTTTCAGACTGCTCATCAACCTCATCAAACGCAAGCCCCAGATGACAGAAGAACAACTAAAAACAATTGCTGAGGCTTTCACTGCCATGATGGATAAGTGCTGCAAGCAGTCAGATGTTAACTTGTGCCTTGGGGAAGAGGTACTTTCTATCTCCTTTAAAACAAAACAAAACAAAACAAAACGCACACATAAACCCTCCCCCCCAAACAAACAAAAACCAAAACAAATTAAAAAAACCAAAAAAACCCCAAACAACAAACACCACCCAAACCACATATACAGGAGCCCAGAAACTGTGATAGAAAGTTGTTCTGCAAACTGCAGTGGTCACTTGTCCATGTGTCCTTATAATAATTGGCCAGAGCTTAATGTGTATCTTGGCTGCAGAGATTATAGTCAGTCACTGAACAATTTCATATGGAAAGGTCAAACCCCCTGCTCAAAGCACATCTAAATCCCACATTAGATGAAATTCTCCCAGGCCTTGTCAGAAGAGCTAAATATCTACAAGCCACAGCTGAAAAATATCCATGTGTAAGATTTAGCTTTAGCATACATAAAGTTCCTTTTGTGCTACAGATCCTTTCCAAATTCTGGGATTACCAGTAAAAAATGCCTCGGGATCAATTCTCAGAACTGTCTGACAAATACAGATATATTGGGAGTTTGGCTGATCATGTCACAGAAAAAGTTTATCTAGAGCCATATTGCATTGCTAGGTTTGCAGTAGCAACCTCATTTTAATGTAGGGCATAGAACTATTATTAATACCTTAAACTGCTTATTAATTGATTTCTTTTTGATTTACATCCAAAGCATTACATAGTTAGATATATTGGGAAGACTTAGGAAAGAATTACTTTGTCTCTAATCAGTTCCAAAAGTTGCTTTTCTACTTTGGCAAAATTGGAAGACACACAACATCCAGGGGCACATGGGTTCTAGGGTCAGAAAGTACCATTAGAATTATCCTTTGAACCATAATTCAGGCAACAAGTTTAAGCTCCTAACAGCTCCTTCTCAAGCACAACCTACTTCTCTCCTTGGTTTCTGTCTCACAAGTGTTTGTGTTCTTTTCCTAGGGTGCTGCCCTAATAGTCCAGAGCAGAGCCACATTAGGAATTGGTGCTTAACCTAAGGTAGGTAACAGCAGCAGTGCACAAATACCTTTGTCTGTCAATCTGTCTGCCCCTTCCTGTCCACCCTTCCATCCACTTAACTTCTTTATCCCCAAAAAGCATCCAGCTTCCTTTAAACAATTAGGGAAAGCACAGGTGGTGATTAAATATCTCCCCTTGCACAGGGCTCAAAAAACTGAAGTACTTTACCAGTATGCTGACATTTTACAAAGTACTCCCTTTTGTCTCTCCAATCTAGGTTGCCGTTGGGAAAAACATGAAGAAAAAACTTCTTGTGTAACTTCTCCCACCCCTCACCCTTTTTCCTTTGGTACTGAATGGATATTTCATGAATCTTCTGTGTTCTGTCACACTACGTGCTTTTCAATTCTGTCACTTAAAAAGAAAAATAAAGGCTTTATAAAACTGCACCTGTCCTTGTCTGCTGGTGATTACCATAAGGCAAAGCTCTGCTGCCTACACCAAATGGCTACTCTAAGTAGAATATATCAGCAGAGAGATGTATTTCAGATTTTTTTCTGTTTATTGCTCTTGGAAAGTTTTAATGAAAGAATATGAAAGGTGATAAGACAATTAGCTAGACTTTAATACCCTGATTCAATTGCATGTTGATTTTAGGCTTTACTTCAGCCATTGTAATTACATATTAAGAGAAGTTTCAATAGTACTGTTCGATCTAAAGAAGATGATCAGCAAAGAGCTCTTCTAAAAAAAGAAGATTATTTTTACACCAGCCACAAATCAAGCATCTCTTCATTTGCAAAGAGTTGCAAATAGCCCTGCTTTCAGACACTTTTCATGTCTTAACTCATTTTTTAAAAAGTGTTTCAAATTTTTTCCTGAAAAGCTCACCTCCTAAATCATGCCCTTCACTGCGGGAAACTCCCTGGAGAGACAATTCCTGCTCCTATGCCAATAAAACCGTGTGATTTCATTTCACCGGCCCGGGGATGCTCGGCCCGTGGACTCCCCCAGCCCCCGCCAAGGCTCCGGCCCCCAGCTCCGACAAACTCCCGGCCGCCGCCAAGGCTCCGGGCCCCGGCAAAGCTCCCAGTCCCGCCACCCCACACCTGCTCCGGCTTACCGCTGCCGCTCCCTCCTCGGAGAGCGCGGAACTGAAAAAAAGGGGCTCCTTCTGCCGCTGCTGCTTTTGTGGCTCCGCACAGACCCCGACCCTGGCTCGCCGTCGGTCCCGCCCCGGAGCCCCCGAACAGCTGTGCGGGCGTCCCGGCTTCACCGCCGGGGTCTCTGTACGAGAATCCGAGCCAGGTGCTGCCTCAGGAGAGGAGGGGGCCGCGCTCCGTTCCGACGCTCTGAACGCGGCGGCGGCGGCTCCCCGTGAGGGGAGCCCGGTGTTTCACGTGAGGCGGCCGCCGCTTTCCCGCACAGCGCCCGGGCCAGGCCCGCTGGGTTCGGCCGAACTCGGAGCCGCTCGCTGCGTTCGGCTGAGTTCGGCTCCCTAAGGCCAGCGCATGCCGGGCTCAGGCGCTGGGGAAAATCGGCGGCCCCTCACATTAAACACCGGGCTCCCCTCACGGCTGCGTGAGTCCCCGCGCTTTCCTTTGGGCTCCCCGGCTGCCGGACGAAGGGATCGCCGGGGCCATGGGCTGTCAGCTTCCCCGAGGAGGGTCCGGCGGCGAGGGGGCAGCCGAGTCGCATTTCACACGAGACCAGTTCGTGGTCCGAAGCTGAGCCGAATCGAGCCCTGCTCGGCCGAACCTTACAAGCCGGCCAAACCGAACCGAATTCAGCCGAACCCAGCCAGCAGCACCATGTTCAGCCGAACCTTACGAGCTCGGCCGAACCCAGCATCGCGCTCTCGTGACCATTAATTTGCTCGAATGCAGTCACTGCCTAATGAGCTCCTGCCCGACGCCGCGCTCCCGTTGGTGTCCGTGCGATGGCCGGGCCGCCCGCGGGACGCGGCAGCAGGAAAGCACCGAGAGAGCTCCGCGTGTTTAACGTGAGGCAGCCCAGCCTCACCTTCCCGCGCCGCCCTCAGGGAGCCGAACTCAGCGAGCGCCTCCGAGCTCGGCCGAACCGAGCCCTGCTCAGCCGAACCCAGCCTCCTGCTCCGTGACCATTAATGCGCGTGTGATGGGGTTTTAGATTAAAACATTTTCCCTGTTTATTTTCATGCCTCTGTTTTCCTCTTGCCTTCCCTGTGCTGTTTCAGCCCGATGAACTTCATACCCCAAAACTGCTTTGGCTTCTCTTTACCCTCCCGTAAATTCGCTCTTCCCTGCTTCTCTCATGTCCCTCTCTTTACTGTATTCCTTAACTTTAACAAACCAACCCTGAGCTGTAAGCTTTGTTTTCACGTAGATTCGGCTCGGTTCGGCTGAACTCGGTGCCGCCCCAACAGCGCCCTTAGAGGGCCCCTACAGCGCATCCTGCCAAAGCCCAGCCGGGACTGTGGAAAGCGCCCCTGTAGCAGCCCTGCAGCGCGCTCTGCCGAGCCCCAGCCGCTGCTGCGGGCCCCTCAGTGGCGCTCTGAGTTAAAGCGGTGCTGAAGTCCGTCTGGCACTCGCTGCAGGTCAAACGCCGGGCACAGCCGGGCCTGCACCCCGCTGCTGAGCGAGGACCGCTGCCGCGGCTGAGGTGCCGCACCCACGGCTCCTTCTTGCTCGCTGCCCGTGGCACCTCTGCCTGTGACGAGACCGAACACGTCGGCGGAGTGAAACAGCCCCTCCCGCCCCCAGCCCTGTGTCCCTGTAGGGCCCTGCCCGCTCCCAGAATGTCCGTGTGTCAGCCCACGGTGGCACCCAGGTTTGGCCCCTGATCGTTCTCGGGGAGAAGCGATCCCGCCTCTTCCCCGTTCCCGAACGGTCGCTGCTGTCAGAGAGGCCCGGCTTGGAGACGGGGCAGCCGAGTCGCATTTCACACCAGACCAGCTCCGGTCTGGAACTGCCCTCCGTGTGCCTGCAGCCCAGCAGCCGCACACCGATCTCACAGACTGCAGCCCCCTGGGATGAAGAGGCTCATTTCTGCAGCATGTTTTATTACAGAGGAACACGAACCTTGGTCGACACTCTTTTACATCCAGCGTCTTTTTCTTGATTCTTTCCTGCAAGCAGTTCGATGGAGTCAGAGGTCTCCTGCTGGAGGGAACTGAGCCAGCTTTGCACAGACCACCCCTCCTCTGCCCCCGGCACAGCAATGCCTGTGTGCAGACTGCAGGAGCAGAGCAGCAGAGGCCGACATGCCAGGGAAAATCCAAGTGCTCCTTCTCGGGGACACAGCAGAAGCTTTGCTGCCCCTGCAATGCTCGAGGAGAGGCTTTGGCAGAGCTGCCGTGCAGAGCTTGCCTTGACAGGCTCGTGTTTCTTCTCTTTGCCGAGGAGGGGACCTGATCATGCAAACAATGACCCACTCTATCCCAGAGAGACAAGCCCTCATGTGTGCTCCAGGCAGAGCACACCCACTCCTTACTGGCTTCTAGCAGGGCACAGTGGCCAGGAGGTCACACAACAGCCAAATTTTAGTCCTTGGTCCCTTCAGACCAATGTGGTGACCACACGTTTCCCAGAGCAGCACTTGTGTAGCTGCACTTTGGGACTTGCTGGCTGTGAGGGCTGCAGGGCTCAATGGGCTTCTGTGGGCAGGGAACTGCCTTGGGTCCTTGGTGCCCTGTTCTAACACTTCAGGTTTAACTAGTGAATGTCACCTCTCAGGGCACTCAGGGACTCCCAAGTTAGGGACAGGCATGCAATGAAGCCTGCACTGCAGCAGGCAGCCAATAGGAACATGGTGTCAGCATCTCCAAAAGCTGCTCTCAGCTTTAATTCCTACAACAGACACTGCACTATCCACCGTTCCCACCCTTCTGAGGGAACAGCAAGTGCTGCAGCACCATTACCAAGATGTTTCCTTTCAGCTCAGGCCCAGAGAACATGAGGTAGAGCACAAGCCAAAGGGACAATGACTTCCTAAGCTGCTTTTCTTCCCCTTTCAAAAAGCCAAGCTTTAACCAGGCACCAATGGCTTTCCTAAGGATTATCAGGCAGCCTGCTATCTTCTTCTACCACGTCCAATAAATCACGGTTCCAAGCTGCATTTCTCCACATGACCTGCAAAACCCCAGCAATGACTGTACTGCAGAGGCTTCTGTAAAACCACTGGACTTTGTAAAGGCACCAGAGCGTGGGCACTGCCAGGGTGAGGCCTCTACAGCACGAAGCAGGTTGTTCTTTGTGACATCCCTCAGCTGTCCTGGCATTTCCTCTTTTACCTCCACTACAAGCTGTCATGTCACCTCCAATGCTGATAGAAGGTGTTCTTGAACAATTTGAAATACGCAAGAGTTCATGGCACAAGTAAAACCAGGTCCTGGCTGACCCTGTGGAGTTTCAGATCCCATTATCTCCTGCCCCTCCCCTCGAACCAGCACAATTTACCTCACAACTCAAGGCACCAAGGTGTGAACGTTGCAGGCCCCCACGGTCAGCAGAGGGCATCGTGTTTCTCTGGAGATCTTTGGCGATCGGCAGATCTTGTAGCTGTGGAGGGTGCTCCTCTGAGGAGTTTTTGGCGACTCTGGCTTTGGGACTTCTAGAGGATCCAGTTTTTTCACTCCAGTATTCCAACTCACACAACTGTATTACTTTTCAGTCACTTCCTAACTGCCTTTTATCGGGAAATATTACAGGCAAGAGATGCCCTCAACACAATACAGCCAACAGCAGCTAACAGGAACTTCAGAGATTCCATGATTCAGCCACACCTTGTCTATGAGCAGAGCAAGAATAACCCTTTTACCAACCTTTCTGGTTAACTGCCAACAAACAAGTAGTAAAAAACCAGGAAATCAGTGGCAATCACTTCTGCACCATCAAGACTCAATGACATTAAAGTGGAGAGCAAGCAACTCCAATCTGGGTTTTTTTAAAGACAGCTCAGCTGACATTCCTCCCAGCACCACTGCGTTAATCATCTAAGCTGTATCCTGCAGCCAGATGCTGCAGCCTGGCAGGGTGTGAAGGAATCCCAGCTGGGACACGTCTGAGAGGAGCTCACATCCTCCCTGGGCCACACACACACCCGAAGGTGAGAGAAGCCACCAAAGTGAAACACTTCAAAGCACATGATGCTGTGCTGCTGCAGCTTGCCACTGTCACCGGCCAGGTCAGCAACGATGTTCTTACAATCTTTTCTGTGAGCGAGGGGTGCCAGGGCTCTACAGCCACCTGCATGCAAGAGAATTAGGGACATGGATAAATGCTGCAGACATCAGTAGTTTATTGGTATGTTTAGTCAAAACACATTCAGAATGGAAACTTAAAAGTAAAAATACTTTCCACCTGCAACAATTAAACTAGAATCTACTAGCATATAATGCTTGACAAGTTATAGCAATAAAGATGGTAATCCACTGTCTCGAATACCTACTAAAGTCAAGATGGTCAGCAAAGTCTGTTGAAGTAGAACCGTAATGACAAAACACTCCCACCATTCACAAATCAGCGACTAACAGTAATGGTCAGCGAATCCCTTCCTTAGCTCAAAGAGGTACATTTACTATTAAGAGGGTCAAGAACACGTAAGAGTCCACAGTACAGTAGGTGAGCTATCACCATGTAAACGTCTCTGGATGATGTTCCAAGGGTTCGTGTCACTTAAACAAGAAGCAAGCCAAAAAGCAGAATGGCTCAGGAGCGCTTGTTACTGCTCTGTTTTTGTTGTCAATCATTTCCAGTGCCATTTGCCATACAAACGAATTGGGTGGCAGCAAAACACCACAGCACTACAGAAGGAAAAAAAAAAACCTCCAGGCTACACAAACCACACTGGTGGCAAACTGCTAACTGATGACAGCAATTTGTCCAAGGGCTTCAAACCTAAGGAGTGGAGTTGTGTGGTGAGCAGTTCCAAGTACTACAGATTTCCAGGTAACAGCTGAAATTGCAAGACCTTCAACAAAAAAACCTGAAATATGAAAATGCCAATTGGTAGAAATGTGTCCCAGAAAAAAAAAAAAAAGTATGAAAATAGTGCAAGACTTACCATGGAACACAGAAGACCTCAAGTCTGGGAGAGAACAGAGAGATGCCACTTCCCCTTGCCTAGCGTATCAGAACAGACGTGCAAAATCTTCCACGTTACTTGAAACCAACAAATGATTGCATAACCCAGAGACAGACTGCCAGGATGCCCTCCCTGCTTTTGTTTGAAATTGCCCTTCTTTAATTTGAAGTCTTCCACGTTCAGAAGCAGCTGTAGGCAGTCACACTTTTGCACGGATGCACACACAAACACCCCCTTTGCTCCTGAGCCTGGAGCCAGCACTGGTTGCAAAGCCCAGCACCGGGCCCGCCCACACTGCCTGCTGCTGCTGCGGCGGTTTATGGGAATGTGCTCCGGGACATCATCCAGAAACACACCTCTCCACGGAGAACCCACCAGTCACACTGCAGAAGAGGATGCCTCCTTTCTACCCGTTGCGCTAGAGCCACATCAGTGTCAACTTCAGCTGAGAGTTATGTGCAAAATGAGTACAAGTTTTTTAAAAAGTGCAACTGGAAAATGCAAGAACTTAAAAGCTGCTGTTTAGTTCTCTGAAAATTGCAGTATCCCCATTTGATAAGCTCACCTTCACAAAGCATGCTTAGGTATACCCATTACAAGTTGGCCAGAAGCGTCCACCATTCTGGACTGACTCCTGAAGTTCAGGTCCAAGAGAGATTAAAACTCCACTTTCTTTAACTCTGACACTGATTAAAGAAGAGAGACAACCCAGAGACTACTTGGATGCCTTCATCCTCCCTTCCCCCCCACTGCAAAAAAACCAGGTGAACTTGTTAATTGAAGAGCAAGGTGGATGATCATTTTAGCAACGTTTACTCATTGAAAGATACTGCAATTTTTTAAATACAATTTTCCAATTATTTCCTTTAAATGCTTTGCAGCCGCTTGGCTTTGCAGCACAGTACTTCATACACTATACTGTACAAAATCACCAGCAAGACTGGAATGATGTATTCATAGAAGGCACCATCATGCTTATTACATTACCAGAGAACTCAAATACAGTCAAGACAAGTTTCACTGTACAACGCTTCTCGAAGGGGGAAGGGGAAGGAGGAGTGTGTTGAGCAGCCATCCCTGCACTGAAGAGGGGCAGATAGAAAAATCTGACATGAGCTATCAAACTTGTTGCGTACTCAGGGCTATGACTTGGAAACTCTGGGCTCTGGTTGCAGCTAACTGGATTCCTTCTGGAACAAAGGTGTAGTCTTATTAAGGTTTGTGTGTGTACAGAGGTTGGTCACAGCAAGCAGAGCAGATGCCCGCATCGTTCCCCAAGCTATTCTGTTTGAGTAAGAGGATGAGGTTTTCCCTCCGATGCCTCCTGCAGCTGTCAGTATAAATGAGTTCAGAGGACCCATTAGTGCATTTTGATGAGTGCGTAAACACGAGTTTGTTTGGAGCTGAGTGTTCTAAGAAGGAAAAAAAAAAAGGCAAGCTTCTCCAATTGCACAAATTGCACTATTTGTGTTTCCAACAGTAGTAGGCAGAAACGGTAACACTTACACAAAATGTGCAGCAGAGGGTTTTTGACTGAAAGGACCTGAATTCTACTGGGCACGTCCTTTAGTTCAACTTCTGTTGCAGATAGTTAACTGGTCTTTTGTATTGTTTCTTTTTCTTTTTTCTTTATTTTTTAGTCCTCAATTCTCCAAGCATACATTTATAAATTAAGAGTGTAACTCCTGTTGTGAAACTGGGGAAAAAACGTCCACCTCAATTTAAACTGGAAACCAAAGGATGTTTTCACATCAAAGAAACGATCAGAAGGGCTGTGTCACATTCCAAAGCTAAAAAAAAAAAAATTAACAAGAATGCAAACACGATGGATAATGTACCACTGCCAAGACCGTCTGCCCGCAGCGGAGATTTCAGCGCCGCTGTCCAGTGAAACGGCCTTCCATCTGCCCGGATCCTCGCCCAGAGCCGAGTTTTTGTGCCATGCCGCCTCGTGGAGGAGGTCCCCTTCCGTCACGGTCCCGCATCATGCCGCCACCCACTATTCCACGGGGCCCCCCGGGGCCTCTCTCATTGCGGCGGAGATCCCTGCGCTCGTCGCCGCCGCCGCGCGTCTCCCGCTCGCGAGCAGCTCTGGTTTTCTTCTCTTCCACGTTCAGGCGCACCTCGCCGCGGAACATTATGGGCTTGTGGGGAAAAGCAGTCAGGGCACGCGTTAGTCACCACGGCACAAAGTGCACTCTGTACAAGGCACGTGAAAACTCTGCACTGCCTGTGGGCCCCAGCCTTCCTCCACGTACACGCCCAAGACAAAGGTGACCCGTTAAGGGTTCCCTGCAGCACGCAACCTTAGCCCTGTGGAACACTGTTTTTACATCTGCTTGGCCATGCAAGGAATTAAAGTGTTTGTCTCAAGCAAAAGCAGTGCTGTCTTTAGCTTCTTCAACGCCAGCTTTAGTCTTTTCACTTCAGGGTTGAAGTTCCTGAAGAACTGCTTTATTAGGTCTCACTCCCACATTGTGGAAATGAAAAGTGCTGCTTTCTCCCCTCCAGTTCCTCAAAGCAAAACTGCAAATAGCCCTACTCCCTCCTCTCCATCCCAGGGTGCGGAATTCAGAGATCCATGTTATGGATCTTCTAAAGGTTACCTCTTCCACTTTCAGCTAAAGGATCTCTAAAACTAAGTTCTGAGCTCTGTGTGGAGTATTTGTATAGAGGTAAAAACCCCAAATTCCACATGATGCAGTTTGGGAAACACTGGCACAGCTTTTGAAGCTCTACAGTACTCCCGACAGAACGGGTATGCCAAAACTGTTTTTCTTTCAGCTGTTTTTTGAATGCCAGAGCCAATGGCAATGCAAACTAGGATGGCCCACAATACTTGTGCTTTAGGGCTTTTGGTCCAGCCCTGGAAGGGGATACTCAGTACCCGATGCCAATACTTACTTTTGCAACTAAAATTCGCTGGACCGGCTCAGAATCATCAAATACCACGAAACCAAAATTAGGCAGCTTTCCTCCCACTCCCTTAGTATTTATGCGAAGTTCTACCACATTTCCAAAGCCTGGAGAAACACAAGGGAAGAGACACTTTATCGAAACCCGCAGTTCCAGCTCTACCCTCTGCTCGTTCCAGACATCTGTAGTGTGGCTCTATGTAAAAGCTTACCCATGCAGTCCAAATCAACGTTACGTGACTTTTTAACACAGTTTTCCTTCTAAGTCCCTGCAGCTGGAATCACTACTTACTCATGAAGAACTCTTTCAGCTCACTCTCATCAATATCATGTGGCAAGTTCCCAACAAAGAGCTGGTGGCTGTCTGGATAGCGGATTATCCGACGATTATCCGACTCATTCTGCTCCATGTCGCCCCTTCCTACCGTCAACACAAAGAGGAAGGTAGAAGCACTGAGGTTAAAAGATGTGTGTAAATCTAGATGAACACATCCAGGGGCAGCAACAAGCATATCCACTCCAGCCAGCTTGGACTCCAAATCACATTCCCTCATTTCTAGTTGAAGAGAGCAGGAACAGGCAGTTCATGATCAGCCAAACACGACACAGGTACAGGCAAGGCCTCAGCACACAACTCTCATTAACCCACCCCAAGCAGACACACAAGCTCATCCACGTTACCTGGCCGAGGTCCTCGTGGTGGAAAACCTGGTCTTTCCCTGGGACGCTGCTCACGAACACGAGGAGGCTGAGACTGAGCTTCAGGTTTAGTTTCCACTCTTGGCTAAAAGAGGAGAACATGCATTATTTAACACTGGCCTGGTAAAAAAAAAAAACAGAACACCCCAAACCCCCAAAGTCACCAAAACAAAAGCCCCCACAACACAAGACATGGGTAAGTGGCATGCACAAAACAAACTCCAGAAGATAGACATCGATGTCAATGTGTTTGGGAGTGGTTTTTCCACCTGTCTAAATTCCTCTGTACCAATCCAGGACTGCAGTGTTCATTTATCACTGTTAAAAGGTGCAAAGCAAACATCTCTCAATCAGAGCATCTCCCCAAAACACGGCTAAGGTGAATTTTCCATGTTTGACCAGGCATTGAGACCCCAACGTTCCGTTATTCACAAATGCCTCAGCCTGACTTAAATTGTAGAGGGCATAAAGCTTCCTCAAGCCAAGCTCAAACTTCATGGATTAGGAGGCAGTCCGAGATGAACACAAAGAGATGAGCAAATCACATGTTCTGTCCAAGTCCCCGAGGAATTATTTTCCTCTGGTGCAGAATAACTATACAAAAACTAACAAAAAGAAAGAGGAGAACAAAAGCCCTCGGAAGCATAGTAAGTATTTATTTCCTGAAATGAGTTTCTACAGACTACCTCTTAGCATACACTTCAACTTTCCTGACGTCAAGACCATGATGCTCAAAGTACACTCTTTGTATTCAGGTACTAGAACACCCATTCCAATTTTTTGCAAGCAAAAAATTTGCTTTATGAGAAACAGAACAATACAAATGTTTCTATGCAGATTGCTGGTCACTGAAGCAATTCCCAATATTTTTTAAATTCCATTTTCTGTACAACAGTTAAGCAGCTGCTGGTGTGCTGGGTTCTTATCTTAGAAAAACAAAAATTATCCTTAGGAGCACAAAAATACACAAGTAGCCTGCAAGTAAGACTAAATACAAGGTGAACAGCTATAGGCCCAGACTGCTGGGGAGAAGTAGTTTATATTAAACATCTCCCTTATTTTCTTTTAAGGACTCATGACAACTGGCAGTTCCAGACAGAGTACTTCCCAGGGAAAAAAGACTGGATTTTACATGCAACATGCAAGTGTTACACACCAAACAAACATCTTAGCCCTGCTATCACTTGTGCTCTATGCAGCTAGGTATTAGTCTGTCCCTACAACACTTCTAGGATCACTTTTCCAGTTCCAAGAACAAGCTCAGAAAATCTGCCTTCCTGTTAAATCTTGTTCCGTTGTATTTCGTGAATCACTGGAGCTCCTCTGCCATCTTTCACTCACACATCTTGAGGGCATCATAAATTACACCTCAAAAGCAAAACTTGATACCTTCAGACCCCCATTTCTTAGATCCTCATGGCTATCAGGCTTAAACTCCCTCCTTCTGTCAGCCCCAGCCAAGACCTGCTAAGGCACTGATGTCCTGCTGTTAAATCCCAAGTTACAGTGACCTTGTACCTGCCTGCTTTGTGTTTCGCTGAACTTCTCACTCAGCACACAAACAGCTGACCTCTCTGGTTGTTTTCTAAGGAATACCATCCTTTTTAATAGAAAAAGGCTGCCTCATTCTCTCAAGAGGAAAGCCCTTGTACAGAACTGTGCTCCCAAAAACACTGCCACGACTGGCAGCATCACAAGACTCCAGATCAGGGCTGCCATTTACAGCCCAAGCAGCAGCTCATTGCAACTCACATCTTCCAGCATGTCCCAGCAAGTACAGAGTGGATGGAAGGACACTGAATAAGGAGTTGAAGGGACCCAAATTACCACAGAAGCCAAGTATGCCACAAACCTCAGCCTGGCAGAGCTTTGACAACCATTAAGGAAAAGGTGGCATTGTCTCTTTAGGAGCTCACGTGGGGAGGGAAAGGGATTCACTCCAAAAGACAGGAATCAGGCACTGCCTACCCCTGCCCCTCTGCTGCCCTATGACAAACAATGCAGTAATAAAAATGGGAGATAAAAATAACTGGAAATGCTGTAAGGAAAAATCCCAGTTTATCAGTGTAGGCAGGTTGATTTCTAATCATCTATGATTAGAAAAAGAGCAAGAAATGTTGACCTGTTTCACTCCACAGCTGAAAGGAAACAGCCCTGAACTGGTTTATATCCAGAACAGTACATGTGCAGCCCTTTGAGGAGTTAACACTACAGGGGCTGTATTTTTAACTTGATAGAAGGTGGGAGGGAAAAACTGGAGAGATGCAGAAAAAAGAATGAGCAGGGCAGTTATTTCTTTGTAACATCACTGACACCAGAGAGAACAGCACCTTAAAGGAGCCACTCACCAAACCCAGCAGGGCATCTGTCCTCATTGACATGCACAGTGTCTGGCACTAATGAATCCATGAGAACAGGAAAAAGCTACTACTGATTTGCAGCTCCTTGTTCAGGTGCCTTTCCTACCAGATTTCTGCAAGCCATGTCTAAAATATGTTCATGAAAAGGAGCTCAGACCTGATTAATTCTGGCTACAGAAGAGCTGAGAGTTGAAATTCCTGCCATGTCAGTATTGTTCAGAAACTTCCACACACCATTACTTAAAACAAAGTCAAAGCAAAAGAAATCAAAAGGCACAAAGCACGACAAGCAACAGAGGCAACACAGAAGAGTTTAAGAGAACATCTATAAGCTATCTCCTGCTCTCTTGGGCAGATCATTTGAAATGATTTTTGCAGTCACATTACAACCATCCACCCTCTCTGTGGCAAATGAATTAAAACCAATTTTGGTTTTGCATAAGGAAAATCTATCCTGCACTAGAAAACCCACCTTTTTTAACCCAGCTTTTACAGGTTAAATACCACCTAAGTGTTCAAAGCCCTGTTAAAGCTGATGAAGACAGACAGACTTC
This sequence comes from Trochalopteron elliotii, assembly GCA_024734555.1. Taxonomy (NCBI): domain Eukaryota; kingdom Metazoa; phylum Chordata; class Aves; order Passeriformes; family Leiothrichidae; genus Trochalopteron; species Trochalopteron elliotii. Next base: position 6,241,477 of record JANPWX010000183.1, read on the forward strand.
CCAACTCATTACATAGGCTTTATTTGAAGTCCATGATAATCCCAGCAGACCAGAAGCAACACCATGTAAGGTGTTGGGGTTTCTTTGGTTAGCTTTCTTTCATTTTTCTTTTTCTTCCCTGTTTCTTTTTTAACATGCATTTGGCTGAAGGCTAGTCCCAGACAGATCTCTCTCTGTTACCACAAAATTGAGAAGAAACCAGTGCAAGAGCAACAGCTGCAGCAATCCAGCTACTCTACTGAAAATTGCAGCCCTTCAAAAAGGTTGGACAGGAGCAACTCAAGATACAGCACTCTGGCACAGCCTATCAATGCACAGGATTAAAGGACATGTTTTCTGGTTTGAGCACTTTTACACAAATGGAGGAAGCTGAATTGAGAGTCTCAGAATGTCTCACACCACCTTGGCGTGAGCAGGACATGAACTGTCATCAGGTCAAACTTGCTCTCCTCTTTTCCCTCCTCACCCAGTCAACCTAGGAATGGGAAGATAGCATTGTCCTGGCAAGGAAATGTGAATCCTTCCATTCCTCACACAGTCATAAGTTGGTACAGGGTTCTGTGACAAGCTATTATCCATGGATAATGAAATCGAGCATAGTTCTGTGGCTGTCAGCCTTACAAGGCAATCTTGCACTCCCAGAAATGGTGCACTCTCTTTTTACTGCTGGGCAACTTCCACCAATGCCCTTTTCAAACACACTTCAGAAAAGCAACATTTTGTGGGGAACTGGTGTTTCCCCTTTAAACCAAACCATATGTCATTAAGTTAGGTAAAAAAAACCCCAGGAGTGGTTTCCTGTTTCCACAAGAACAGATTTTAACATTACCATCACCCAAAGTTACACCTGTTACGTGTTTGTGCCTTTACTTGCAACAAGGAGGTGAGTGCAATAACATTTAAGACACAATCAATTTGTGCAATTTAAGTCAAACAAGTTGATCTGTTAATTTAAAAAACTGAAGCAGTTTGCAGAAGTAATGAGACAATCCAAGGTGTTCACAGATGGGTTACCTGTGAGACTGGTGCTTTAACATGGGGTGGAATTCCAGAGGAAGAAACAGTACCACTAGGAGGCAGGTTTTTACTGGTCACTGAAGCCCAAGAGAAAGCCTGCAGGAAATGCAACAAACCTAGGCTACTAATCATGGCAAACCACTGACATTCCTACAGGGAAACTCGTCTGCTAAAAACACACTTTGGGTTCATATCTGACTATTAAATAATGGTTGTGCAAGTATTACAATGGAGCTACAGAAAGCTTTGCTGTTCCAGCTGTCTGTGGATTCCAATGGCATGGAACAAGCGTGCACCGTGCCCACTACCTCAACTCAAGTGAGCCCAGTGCCCTCAGCATTCCCAGACCACTGCTTTCCATGAAGTAACCAAACCTAGGACTGAGGACCCTGCAGTGTTAAGTGTCCTTTTGCACAAAGAAAGGAAGCAGATGCCTGAAATTACAATCAAAAATGGAGAAGAGAAAAATGGTTGGAAAAAAAACATACGGGAGACACACTGGAGCTAGAAAATGACCTCGCTCCAGCTCTCCCTGGCTGCTCCCAGCACTTTGCAAGCCTGCAGGTGTAACCACACCAGAGGACACACCATGTGCACTCTGGTTTTTCAGATTAGGCATCCTGCCTCTAAGGAGACAGTCAATGCCCCCAGACTGATTTTGAACCTACGCTGCAGCAATTTTGCAGGCGTCAGTGTGCTCCATTTCTTTTCAAGGAAAGAGCAGCAGTTTCCATTGTATGAGATTTTTGGTGGTGGCAGCTACAGCTGTTTTCTTAACATGTTAACTGCATGTTTAAAAATGTCTACACGTACCTATACCCACACACACACTTTACAAGAAGAGCTTAAAATCTACAATAGGTGATGAGCAGCACTTAAAAATAACATTTGTTCCTTTTTTAGTGAAACTTTGCATTTTCACAAGCTCAAAGGTCAAGCCTAGCTGTTCATACAGCAGCATGACACTAAAAAGAGGTTCCAGTTCAGCCACCCAAAAAGGCAAAGTTCAAAGGCCAATCTGGTTTCCATCTGCACTTAGTAGCACAGATATGACTTGTAACTAACCTTTGGTGGTTCTTGGGGTAGTGAAACAGGTTCTACAGGAGGTGGAGAGGGAGATTTCTCTTCTAGTTCCTCAAGGGTCTTTTCTTCTACGTCAGCTTTCAGCTCCTCAGCTTTTGTTTCAGATTCCAATTCTGGCTCAGGTTCATGAGAAGATTCTTCCAGTGTCTCCTCTATCCCATTGCTAAAATAGTCAAATGCATTTTATGAGCTTATCAATTGCTTTGCATTTTATCACATTTTGTAAGCTGTGCTATGGCACCAGCTCTGCTATGCAAAAGATGGTTGTGCCTCCATTTGCTACAACGTGGTTTGTACATACACAATACAGTCAGAAATGAAGCTGTACTCCCAAACTGGGTACAAAACCAGACTTTACTTCTGCTGAAGGAAAGACATGTTCTACAGTTCTCTGCAGAGAGTCACACAGCCTTTTAATCCTGGAGAAGAGGTGCCCAACTCAAGAACTGCTGCTTGTAAAAGAATACGATCACAGTGAAGACCAATGGATGATTAAGCCACACACATAAACAAAGCCAATTCTGGAACGAAACCTACTGTTACTTTACCAAAATGCTACACAGCTTTCTTACCAAAGCAGCTGTGAGTCCCATTTACAGAAAATCCCATGCAACTTTTTCTCTGCTCTGTGTGGTTGAAAGGCAGGGGATCTGAGTATCTTCTCTCTTCAGCCACCCCAAAATCCTACCTTATCTCCAGTCACCTCTGTCTGTACAGCTTCTGCCACAGGTCACCACATGCCCAAGTGACTCTATGATGAACAAGGCCTTTATGGCCCCTTTCCAAATGACACAGTAACCCCAAAACAAGACCTGATTTCATGCTTTCAGGCATCCAAAACTTTCTGCAGTATCTTGAGCAAGCCACTGCCAGAATTCCAGCAGATTCCACTTTTCCATCCGATTTCTCATGAGAACCATTGAGTGACTTGTGTTTAGTATTATCACTGATGCACTCAGCAGGTTTTGTCTAGTGATGTCATACATGTTTTTTTAACAAGTGAACTAGAAAGTCCATTCTGGCTCTCATTACTCCACTCCTATGTTTCAAAAAATGCACAGGGTTTGGTGGTGTTTGTTTCTTTGCGTTTGTGGGCGTTATTTGGTTGTTTCTTGTATTTTTCTTACAAGATCATAAATATATTTTTTGTTTATTCTTGTTTAGATTTGCAGACACTCAGGTCAGAGACCTATTCTTCCAACACAGCTGTACAGCAGCATCTCAAAAAGTACATCTTTCTCTCAGTTCCAAGTGATACCCAAATTTGAGTAACATATCAAGATGTCCTTGCTCCGTGCAGGGAGTTGGACTAGATGACCTTTAAAAGGTCTCTTCCAACTATTCTGTGATAAACCATGCTTTTCTTAACACACTTGTGATATTAAGTCACATCATATCAAACATACTGTTCGAAGTCTGAATTACAAAGATTCCATTAAGTGTGTCACATACATGTGGGTTGCTCCCTTTTGTCTCACTTTTGAGATCAGAAGGGAAAATAACTACCAAACATAAAGAAATGCCCCATTTATTCTCTTCAATAAAGAAGCAATGTCTCAAAATAATGTAATGTTAACTTCACACAGGTCCCTATCAAGCTAAGGGTATTCTCCTAAACTACCTGTTAAATCAAATCCAGAACCTAAAGCCAAAGCAATTCTGTCTGTCGTTTTTACTAAAAAAAAACCAACTTCATATAATAAAAAGGACTTCTTACGTTACAGGATGGTTTTCATAATAAGTACTGCTTGCATTCTCTTGCACAGGTTCAGGTGATGGTTGTCTTTCCTCCTGCTCTTCTTCCACCTCCTCCTCAGACTCTGACACAAAAAAGAAACTTGTCATCTCTAATAGATCTCCACAAGTGTACACGAGGCGCAGTTAAAATAAAAGCATGCTAACTTAGTAGCAACCAAAATAAAGCTTCACCAACACAACATGGTAAAATTAGCTGCAAAAAGAGATGCAAAAGCCTGCATCTTAGTCAAGAGGCCTGGCTGTTTATGATTTTCACAAAAGAGGAAGCCAGAGATATCATTGCTAGGAAGTTCTGGGAGGAGGTTTCAAGGATCTTTTAAAGCAGCAGGTGCTTTTCATATGGTGGCAATGAAAGAAAGATTGCACTATTACCTCATAAATCTCAGTGCCTCACACTAAGAAGATGAACCTCAAACACAAGGATGATTGCCTAAAATGCTCTGTCCCACAGAATCAAGATGAACAAATTCCAGAAACCACCCAGTGAACACACGTACCTACGTTCTGGCTACACTCTGATTTGCTCTGCCTCATTGAACAGAGGGGAAAAGCCCAACTCAGGTCCAATTCAGCCCTCAAGCAGCAATGAATTACTGAGCGTGATGACGATGTGGAAGTGAACTATGTGTCATATCTGAAAACCAGTTAGACTGTTTCTTCAAATCACAAACAAATTTGATCACAGAACACAAGTGTGCCTGCTGCAGCTACAGCAGTAGGAGTCCTGCTGCTCACTGCTTCCATTCTCTGTCAAGCCTCACCCCGTGAGCCAGTTCAGCCCTTCAGGGAACACAGCACTACTACAGGACCTTCATTTTCCAGAACGTTTTGAACCAGCAGAGCTTCAGTAACAAGAGCTCTGTGCCCCACGAGAAAGCAACCCCGTTTGCATCCCAACATTTCCACGAGCCACTTTTGGCAGCTCTGCACACAGCAGAGAGGAACAAGAATGACACAAACCCTATGCAAGCTGTCCTTCTCACCTTCATCAAGTTCTCCTTCTGAATCCCCAAACACCTCATCTTCATATCTGAAGATATCATTATGGACATAGAACTTGTTTGGAACAGATCCCTGTAGAAGAGGAACATGCAGTGTTTAGCATATATGGAGTATCAGCAGGGAACAAAAGGATAGACTACAGACCTAAGTTTTGGTGCACACACTGACATTTTGCAATAGGACTATGTCAGTAAAGTTATTTTCTTCTTCTCTAAGCAAACAATTGAACAGTAGCTCCTGCCCAACTGAAAGAGGAAGTTTCAGGCAGAATAAAATCTGCTAATTTTGCTAAGTCACAGCAATCATAGGTTTTAACTAAGCATACAGCCCCTCAGTTTCATTGAGGAATTTCAACTTTTCCTATTACAAAAATTTTACAATAAAAACCCTGAACTTTCAGGGAGTGGCAGTAAGCATACAGCACTGTGCAGGGAAACAATGAAGAAATTCAACATGAATCTAAAACATTAATCTCCAGCCACACAATAGTTTGTGATGCAGTGGGGGGAAAGTGGAAAGAACACAAGAACCTTTTACCTGAACACAGCTTTGCTCTCACCAAGAGCTAAATGTGAGCAGTAACTTGTGCAACCCATACTCACATTTGCCATCAGACTTCAAACTACACAACTGCAGCAGAGATTTGATCTACAGAGCTGAACCTTATTTTTTTTTAAATTATTTGTGCCAATGGCAGCTCCCAAACACAAGCCTCAATGGTCTTTGTACTACTGCTCTAACACTTCAAGCCCAAGGAAATAAAACAGCTCAGGATGGGTCCCATACACTACTGCACATACTAATACTGTGACACATTTAAGGATATCCTCCAGACCAAGCTTTAAAGCCAGATCCTATTTTCTGTCCCAATATGACAAATTGTAGCTACAGGCGAGGTCAGTTTTTTCCCCATCATTATCTGAAGTTTGACACAATCTCACAGATACTTACTTCTGGAGCAAGCACAAAAGTCTGCATGAACTTCCTCATGGGCTGCCCGTTGTTTGAGAGCTCTCCCATGACCTGCACCACCACCCCATCGCTCAGGGTGGCGTGAGCATCCACGTGCCGGATCTTGGTGTGGCACTCGCTGAACTGCAGGGACATCACCTTCTTGTGGATCTCCTACAAAAGAGACACATACATTGTAGCTGCAGTGACTTCTGTGCAGAGCTTTACACCTTGCACCTACCTGAGTCTCATCTGACCCCACAAGGGCACTCCCATGAGGCTCAAAAGATAAATATGGGAACCAAGAAGTGTCTTTCACTGAGAACTGTCTTCCTGAGTTCACCCAACTTTCAATTGGAAGTGTTTCACTAGGATTCAAGTGTCTCTCAGAGTAGTCAAACAGCACACAACTTGCTAAGTTTTCCAGCTGTTTTAAAATCTATGACCTATTTTAAGGCTCTAATGTTTTTAATGGCCTATGAAAGGGACAGGATTTAGCTTGTGTTATAAAGAAAACCTCTAAAAATACCCAACAACAAAAAACACCAGCCTCAAAACAAAACAAACCTCAAACCAAGCCTTTACACATCATTGAAGTACCAAACATTACAGGAGTGGGGAACATCTGCACTGCCAAGATTTTTATGCTTCAAATGAGGTTCTGCTGGTGAAGGGAGAAGAAACCAAGCCTGCCCTGGACAAACAGCCACACTGCTCAAAGATGTAGCTGCCACATGAAGAGATGTCTCAGGTGACAGACAATTCTGATAATGCAGAACAACCAAAGCAACCCTCAATTCACTTCATTCATTTCTTCAGATAGTTATGTTCTACTTTAACAAAACTCCACTCACACAAGAAGTTCATGAAACTCACAAAGATCAGTCCTTTCCTGAGGAATTACTTCTAACTGAAACAAGACACATTTATAGCCCAAATCTATCAGGTCCTCTTGATTTTGTTTCCCATTCTAAAGGTATTTTCTGCAGCCCCGATGCAGAGCTGAAGAATCAAACACAACTGCCAATGAAAGAAGAAATAAGCAAATGAAACACCTCAAACCAACAAATTCCTATCTGTCTCTATCACAATCTATTACTCCTCAGGTAAGAAAGTCAGTCACTGGTAAAGAAAAAACCTTGATTTATTCTGAATATTGACGAGGATTAAAGGACAAATTTTTATACTCACAGCTTGACCATACACTGCTTCTTGTGGTTTCCCACTAGCATCCAGTCCTCCGTGAACATAAGAAGAATTCCTGCCATAAAACCTGCAAGCAAAGAGATGTAAAAGTCACAGAAGTGAAAAAACAGAACCAAATCAAAAAAGTATTTTAGCCAACAGTTGTAGAGCTCAATGTTTCACAAATTTCACCAGATTCAAGAGGCTCCAAGAATACAGGAGCAAACAAACTTAATATTCAGAAGTGCAGTTTGCCTGAAGTGGCACAGCAAACTCCTACATCAACCTCAGTCTTTCACTTGCTTCCCTTAAGGAAGGTGGCATTATGGCTGGAAGGTTCCTCACCCTCAGAATCCCCTGCCTCTAACAGAGGCATCAGCCCAGCCAGGTACAACCCTCCTGCCACTCCTCTGAACCCTGTTCTCTTCACAGCCTTGCTCAGCACTGAGCTTGTGGTTTTGATATTTAAATACATACACTCACTTCCAGTATTTTTCTTATGCTTCAGAGATCTTTGGCACTTTCATTCCATTTCCACATTTTGAGCCTAGGATAGTCTGATTTCATTTGGATTGTTACTGTCAGCTTATAAAGCATATGACAAATGCTTTGTATTTCCAGTACATTTACATTCATAGGAAAAGAATCGTAGCCCCCTGTGTTTTTATTTAGCAGCATGTTTTGCCTTGGGGGTGATTGCCATGAGGTCCAGATGCTAATATGTACCTTTATTATCCACCCTTGTATGGTATATATGAAATAAAATTGTCATGAAGTACTTCTGTGAACTTGGTGTCCCACAGAGTGGCAAGAATACTGAATATTTCTCTCTACTTGAACAAGCCAGTGCAGAGGGTCAGGGTACAGAATTAAACCCTAGAACCTCCACGTTTGCCATTTCTTGGTCTATTTATTCTACTGAACTTAGAAACTCTTTTTTAGTTCTTTTGTGAAAATAGAAGCCCAACACTTTTACTCCCTTGACCAGGTCCAGAAAAAAGTCTGGGAGATATTAGATTGGTTTCTTTGGTACCAACCACATAATCATGATTTTGAGCATGGTCCAGCACTTGCTAACAGCAAGGAAATACAGAAAACTAGCTGAAGCAGTGCCCAAGCAGATAGGAAAATATCTTTTCTCTAAAACATTTCTCTCTAAATTCCAAAGCAATCTCTCTGAAAGTCAGCAGTTCTTACTAAGGGCCTTCACAGGTGACCTGAGAGTTTTAACTTGCTTTTAAGGAACTGCTCAAAGTCTCTGCGTGGCAGAGTCCCCAATTAAATAGAATTAAAGACTTTTGGTTAAGGGGACAGAAAAGCCTTACAAATTCAACTGAAATGCAACAGGCATTCAACCACACTGAGTAACACCCATTTAGAGGGCAAACTGATCTCTGCTGCAGCCTGGGCAAGCTTTGGATAATGACCAGCAACAGGATCTCAAGCTTTTAGTAGGATGAAACAATAACTAACTCTTGTTGTCCTAACTCCCTCACTGCTGCAAAGAGCACAGCAAGCACCACGAAACCCAAATCTTACTGTGGCAGAGAGCAAGCTGCCCTTCAGACTAACAGCAAGATAAAGAGGGAGGATAAACTGCCTCCCTGGAGAACATCACTTAGAAGAAAGGTGCAGCCAAAGAACACAGAGGCAAATGTCCTCCATATCTGAGCCTGACCAGAAGAAAGGGGCAGTGGTGGCAGAGACTGCAAGTGGCTAGAAAACATTTCATATAAGCAGCTCCAGAACTGGGTAAGATTAAACCAAACCAGATCAAAACCTCTTGGACTCTCCTCTGCAGAGGTACAGATGCTGTTGCTAGTGACACTTTGTGCCACCTTTCAAGAGGACAGAGAACATTTCTGAGCACAGAGTAACGTGTGAACCAGGGGAGCTTGCTCATGAGTATCTATCCAGCCTCTGCAGGTATTTCTGGAATCTGTCCACATTACCATTTTACTGCCTTAGAAGCATCACACTTTTCACAGGAGAAATATCTTGATAACATGCCATGCATCCACATGATCTGACTTGGTTCTAGAGCCTAGGGAGTTTGCAGTAAGATCAAACAGCTTTCCCAACAGCCCAGAAGTTAGCCAGGTCAATTTTCTCCCACACTCAGAAACAAACATCTGATTTACAACAAACAGGCCACATTTGTGTCCAAAAACATTATCACTTGGTGAGTGCAAGTGTTACCTGTGCAAGAAGTCAGGAGCTTTGTTTAGCAGAGTGTAGTACTGTCTCACAAACTCCCGCCCTACGAGCAGGGGACTTGGCTTCTCCATCACCATTTCTTTGGTACTCAGTGTCAAATGCTGTAATTGAAAATATTCGTGTTAGTTTCATGTATCACAACTTCCCCATAAAAGGATTAACATCGTGATGTTAGAATTGAAACAATTATGCACACAGAGCCTTAATCCACTAGAAAATACTCAACCAATTCAGGACACCCTCTCCCACATCTTTTGAGTGAATGAGGAAGTTTCAGTCGATTCATGTATTACTTTGATGAAAAGGGAACAGTGGATACAAAGTCCCTTACAGAACAGGTGCTTTGAAAAACATAAAAAACCACCCTGAAACAAATGAACAAAAACCCTGTTAAAAATCTCTTGCACCATTTATTTATCCCTCTGGCTGATAAATACCTTAAAAACCCAGTTCAACAGCCCTGCAAAGCAAGCAGGAATACACTTTTTTAAGGTAGCTGGTACCTCTGCTTCACAAGGTTACTGACACATCTGTAAGAAAACAGGAGCACTAATATCCATGTGAATCCATGTGGGCTGGATTCACACTCCATGAAGACAGGGAAGGGAACCTCAGTGCCTCAGATGTCCAAAGTCTTAGGTACTAGTTGTCCAATCTAACTGCATTTTGCTTTTGTCATAGAACCATGTAAGAAGGAAAGGACTTCCAGGGGGTCACCTAGTATGCTCCTACCAATCCATACTGTCCTGCAGATCATCCACGTCATAAAAATAATCCTCAGTACTCTAAAACACTTCTTGATGGCTTGCCAGTATTCAACATGTTGTTTTTGCCAGCTCATTTAAGACTACCACTGTCTGCAATTGTGAAATTTCCTCCAGTTCTCACACAGATGCTTCATCTACTTTCCTTCTCCAAAAATTAATATTTATGCAAGGCAAAAGGCAAAGAAGATCAAGTCAAAAATCCAGGTTTTCAACTTAGGAAACAATCCTAGAGTAAGATTTTTGGTTTTTTACCAAAATGACCTTGACTCGTTAATCTAAACCAAGGGCCAAACAAAAGACTGTTTGCAATTACAGCCAGACAGCACATAAAGCACATGAAGTGAAACTGGGAGATTGACCTCAGCTTAAGAAGGGCCTCTAATAAAGGTAGAACACACACAGGAACAGTGCCACAAACACGTGAGATCCTGCACTGTAATGGAACTCTGAAGAAAAAAACCCACATACTTGGAGCAGTAACTTGGTTTACACTTCACAGACAACCAAAATTATCTCAGGCCAGCAATCCAAGCCACAAGACAATACCAAGAAATGCTCCCAAATGCACATAGTCAGGAATCACACCCGAAACAACAGTCTCAAAAATGTGCAGCTAAGGCAGAAGGCAAAGCCTGAAACACAAGCCTTGAACCTGGACATAAGAAATCAGGAAACTTATGACAGGGTTATCCAAACCCCTATCACAATATAGGGTTTTCAAGTAAACCCTTTGGTTTAACTCAGCAAGACTCTGGAACACAGCACTAGTTTTGCCTCACAGGAAGCCCCAGAGGAAGTAATTATGCTAATGAGACACAAAACCAAATGTCAAAATACTAAGGGACATCAAAGATTTGAGCCCTTTGCATGCTCAAAGCAGGAGCAAAGAAAAGAAAACAAAATTATGAGCAATTTGAGGCTCTTCCCAACACAACTCATACTACAGCAATGGCATGTACTAGGGAATTCTACATAGAAACCAGCCTTAAAAGAAGGACATCTCTGTTTCTACAGCTGAGGCTATCCTTTTCTTCTTGTTCCCCTGCCTCACAAGCAGCTGATGAACACAAAATTGGTGACAGGATCTTCACCATGAGCACTTGGGAGAACACACAAAGATGGAGCCTCATCAGGACTTTTTTTAAGGACCTGTTAAAAAGCAGGTGATAGCCACCACTTGTTCCTATTAATATAGCAATAAGCAAAGTATACTTGTTAACAAAGTGCTGGCACACCTCAATGAACACTGAAAATGTCTCTGGGTACAAAACATCATCTGAGACAAATCATTACCCTACAGGAGATCTGTATCACACTACATCTTTTCTTCATTGGAAGCTGTCCTATTTCCTCACCGTGCACCTCTTCCATATTTCAAGTGACAGCATCACTGATTTACATGACACCATCACATAATTTGAGAGGATGCCTCAGTACAATTCTTCACCTGTCTCAGTTTTATTTCCTTTCATTATTTCTTCAAAGACCTCAATAGGGATAGCAGAGCCTTAATGAACTGTTCAGGTCTCCCAGGTCATTAGGTGGTGGTGAAATAAAATCAGAGGTACTCCTTGCTAGCAACATGGGTGCCATGAAACCAGATTTTTCCAAAGATTGTGTCCCAATTAGTACAGCACCTCCCTACAGTCAAGGACCTGAGCCTTAGCAGGCCCCAAGGGGTAGAGGTACCCAAGGAGGTAAAGACACCAGTAAAATCACGTGAAAAGTCAGGGCATGAGCATCAACAATTTAAACAGACCCAATTTACAAAGAACAGTATGTCCATGGCTAACCAGGCAACACGGGAAGCCTCATCAATATCAATACCCTATAAAAGCTCTATTTGCAGTTTCCATCAGTACACACTCAAGAGTTAGTGAACAACAAACTAAGAAAGAAGACTCTGAGTGCTCTTCTCAGCTGAATTCTTAGACCAGCCTGAGCAGCCATTGAGAAATGGAACTTACGGCTCGAGGCCCTCGTGTGCACACCAGCCAAAACCAAAATACTGCAGGTCAGTCTGAGATCCCAGCACCAGAAATCAAATACACTTTTCTGCTGGCTTCTTGATGGTGCAGCTGTACTGTTAAAAAAATCCCTCCAGCATGCACAATGGCCAAAACCCATAAGCCACATGGACAGGGTATCAGGAACACCCATGCAGCTGCTGCTCAGCCAGAGGGGCTCCTACCTACATCCAGCTGATGTAACAACTCATCAACAATATTTAATTTCCACCTTATCCATTACTTCCACTTCCTCTGTTACCAGGAAGGGACACTGGATTTCCAGTGCTTTCTTCAACCAAGGGGAATCCTGAGCCACACAGAATATTTTGCAGTATACTTGTAAGCTGAAAGGCACATTGCAACATGGAATCTCTTTCTTCCCAAGACAAGACTCAGAGGTGAGGAACTCAATTCCAAAACTAAAGAACACACACACACGTGTCAGTGAAATACTCCATGCAACTTCAATCAGTGTGACTCAAGTTTATAACAACAACTTGACCCTACAGGCAGGATTTCTTTCAACAGAACAAAAACAATGAGAGAAGTGGCACAGAAAGACATTATTTGTTATTTGCAGGCAAAAACAAAAGCAAGCAAACAAAAGCAGAAAAGATAACTGCATATTACTGAAATTCACCTAACACCTTCTGATGGCCATGACAAATAAAACAAGGAATCAGCCTTTGCAACAAGGTGAAACTGCTGAGGGCCAGCAGGATAAGGAACAGCCCACACGGAGACAATCGTGCTGAAGTACATGAGAATCAACTACAAGCACTTCTCATGTCCACACTCAAGTAAGAGCATGCAAAATCATTCAACTTGTAATCATCTTCATACACAAAGCTTTATTAAGCTGTGTTTGTCCCTTCTTTAGCTGAATGGAAAAAAAAAATCCAAGGAGGAACCAAGCCCCAAATCATCATCCATCAGTCTGCACAAGAGGGCAGCAGCAATTTGTTTCTGAACAAGTACTGAAGACTGTTACGTGTTGAGCAGTGAAATGTTCCCTGGCATGCAATTTTGCTCAATAAGCAGCTCTGACATTAGCAAGGCTTTTTCCCCCTATAATATATGTAAGCATTCTCATTACTATTACGACTATTATTATTCCTTCCCTTGCCCTGTAGGAAGCAGAAATATGACTCGTCATCTGTGGCAAAGCTCTGTTACCCGAGGCCATGACTGAGCTACAGAATGGTGGCTACATGCTCCAATTTAGGTATCCAGAGAATAAACTTTGGCACAAAGTCTTTGGTTGAGCCCAAAGAGGTATTCCAAAGCCACTTTTATCCTGTTTCAAGACAGACCAACAATAGTGGACATTCCACCAATTCTACCTGGGAGCAAAACAACAAAAAACAAACCAACCAACCAGAAAAAAAACTGAACTGAATTGTGGTACCAGCTGAAGAAAGCATCACCTGAACTTGAACATAACCTCCATCAAGAGGAACTTCTAAGCTTTGCAAGGGAGGTGTGGGCCTCACCAGTTGTTTTAATCAAAAACTACAAGCAAATAAAATTTTGCTTTATTGACAAGCAAATTTCATCCTCTGAACAAGACATCTGTAGAGCAATTTATGTAACTATAGGGACACAGACATCAAGCTATCATTTTACATAAATCTGCAACAGCATGGCTTGTTTGTACATCCACAAGTTTGCAACTCTTGTCCAAGTCGTTAATCAGATTTAAATACACCACTTAAAATGAAAATAAATTTGAGAAAAATGTTCCAGCAAATCAGGAAGATGTTCCCCACACAGCAGGCACACCAAGCAAAGCCACAAGGGACACCTGCCACTTCATACACCACTGGAGATGAAGGAAAACAGAAGGGAAGGGGAGATCTGCTTTCACAGACTTGGACACATTTCTCATGAACCCAGATTATCACTTTTAAACTGTGTTTGTTACTGTAAACAAGCAAAAAATAATGCCTTACAGGGCATGCTTGCTCCTGCAATCCATAAGCACAACTCTGAGATGCCATCACTGCCACACCTTGAATAAAGCTAAAAATCCAAACTGAGAGCCCAGCAGGCTCAAAGCAGGGCATTCAACATACAGCCCTGCAGAGGCTGGTGGGTACCCCATGGAAAGCCAATGTGGCACAAACTGCAAGGAAAAAAACCCTGAAAGAGCAGTGAGAAGTCACAGACAACATTCCAGTACTGACAGTTACATCTCTCTGTCATGCTCTGCAAGGTCAGCACTCAGAGCATCCTCCATCTGCAGCAAGGACCAACCACCGTGTGTAAGTGACCAGAATCCCTTTGCTTTATGATCTCCTTTACCTGTGTGCTACATTCTGAACTGGCTGAGCTCAAAGGCACAGCAAGCAGCTCTTTCAAATCAAGCCCTCCTGAGAGGTTGGTTGAGTTTTGGGTTGTGGCTGGGGTTTTTGGGCAGGAGTTTAACAGCACCCTGTATCTTAGGCACGCAGCTGCCATAGGGGACCATCCTCTGGGCAATTAAGCTGTGCAGTCCAAAAGGGCCAAGACCCACCCAAAGAGCAACAACAGTGATCTGCTCTGAGGGAGCCATTCCACCTCTGTGTCATCATCCAAGACCATTCAGTGCCTTTCTCCTAGTGTCTCATCAGATACATCTGTTAGTCTGACACATTCATCTTTTCATGTTACTTGAGTTGCAACCCAGTTCTCTATTTGCTAAATGCTCTCAAAAGCAGTGATAAGTGCTCTCAAAAGCACCATAAGTACTACAGCAGAAGACTCAAATCCAACACTGTGCCTTAAGGTACAGTGGTTCCTCACTGTATTTTCAGTGCTGTGAAATAATCTTAAGCATGAGAATAGATGCTCATTTTGAATCCTCAGTTCCATAAAGGAAAACATTCATATGGACATCAGCAGCCACGTGGATGATGACCATTTGGTTTTCTCTTCACTTTAAGCTAGTTTTCACAGAAAAGATTTTACACCCGTAATGAAGAAATCCTTATGATCAGATACAGATCATAACTTCACACAGCAAGCCCACAGCTGCCAAGCAGACCAAGATTATGTTTCTGACATCCAAGCAACCAAGGTTCACAGGAAGAAGGAATCCTTAAGAATGACAGGCTTTCCTAGGGGAGGTATGGCCCCTGTGCTCACACCCAAAATCACAATGGACACAAAAATGCCTCCTGAATGATAAATCAGTGCCAAAAGTAAAGCAACACCAGTTTGTCAGCAACCACTTCTCAGCTCAGAATCCAAGCTAACAAACCCTATACTCACTGGCAGCGTTACAGCAACAGAGCCACATTACATTCAGAAACTTGGGTATGGGCTGATATAACTTCCCCTACTTCTCAACCATTCAAAAGTACCTTGGGCATCTTTACACTTTTTTCTGCATGAAAGCAGATCATTTGCAACTGAACTGAAGAACATACAGAGGATTTGGGAGTTTCTAAACCAGCTTGGAAGGCCACAGTAACAGTATCTACATGACTGGCTAAGACTTTCTGGTTGAAATTACACAATAATTTCATATCATCTCATTCTCTCCTGTGATAGTCCTTTTATGCAGTGGTACCTGGCACCAAGCTCAAGATCCAGGTTCACCCAGCTACCCAAGGGATTTAAAAC
This sequence comes from Trochalopteron elliotii, assembly GCA_024734555.1. NCBI lineage: Eukaryota > Metazoa > Chordata > Aves > Passeriformes > Leiothrichidae > Trochalopteron > Trochalopteron elliotii. The sequence goes on from JANPWX010000183.1 coordinate 6,257,072, forward strand.
ATTTGTTGTGCAGATGCTCCTGGGCATCCACACTGGAACTGCAGTAACCTCCGAGGTGAAGGGATGCAGAAGCCTGAGAAGCCAATGAGCTCAACTCAGGTGACAAACGAGAGCAGCTCAGAAAAGATGCACTCAAGGCATCCAGCTCTGCATAGTAAAAGGTGCTCACAGCAACTTCTACGATATCGCTCCGTGTGCCAACAGAGCAGCCCAGGTTATGACTGAGGAAAGGCGAAGCGCAGAAAGGTGAGGTCTGCAAGAGTTGGGGCAGCCCTTACAGGCAGCTTACCACGGCTGTACGAACTTGCAGCAGAGCACAGGGGCCTGCTGAGCCGAGGATGGGGAGCGAAGGAGCTTCAGCAGCACGGCCGAGGCCGGCGCAGCAGCACCCTGCCCATGCCGAAGCCCACGTACCTCTGGGGCCCGTGCACAGGAGTCGATCCGCGAAGTGAGACGGGAAGCGGCGACCGCAGGGCCCAAAACCGCAGCCAGCACCGAGTCATGCGGGGCTTGGGGGCGCATTTCCCCGGCCTCCCCGCGCCGCCCGGGGCGAGGCGGAAGAGCCGCCAAGGTGACGGCGAACAAAAGCCGCCCC
>JANPWX010000183.1:6262666-6356095 GCA_024734555.1 Trochalopteron elliotii
GGGGCCGGGACAGCCCCGGCTGGGGCCGCCCTGTCGCCGCCGGCTGCGCCGCTGCCTCTGACAGGCCCGGGTGGTGCCCGGTGCTGCTCGGGGCCGTGAGCTGCTGACTGGAACAGGGAAGGGGCAGCTCTCCCGTGCGGTTCCTGACCTTAGGCTGTGTGTCGGGAGTCTCCCCTGCAGCCCCGCCGTGCTGGCTTATCCCGTGTGTTGTCCGTACCCTTCCAGATCCAGAAGCTGTGCGACCGAGTGGCTTCGTCCACGTTACTGGATGACCGGAGGGATGCCGTACGCGCGCTCAAGTCATTGTCCAAGGTAAGTAGCCGACTTCCTGCGCAGCGGCGTGAATTTCAAGTACCTTTTGTCAGGTGCGGTTAAAAAGGCTTTGTTTGGTGTTTGGGCTCGACCATTAACCATTTGTCTCTTCTCCAAACAGAAATACCGGTTGGAGGTCGGCATACAAGCCATGGAACACCTCATCCATGTTCTCCAGACAGACCGGTAAGCATCCTGCAGCTGCTTTGGGCTGCTGACCTGACCTTTCTCTGCTGCTGACAAAATAGATGCAGACCTGCTGCCCTGTACTGACAGAGCTGGGAGGGCAGCTGGGCTTCTGGGAACTCCTCTGCCACCTGGGCTTTTTATGCTGGTAAACGTCCTCAGAGCCTATTCGGAGGTAAAAAGAACAGAATCCCAGGAACCAGGATGAGGGACAGACAGACAAGCTCTAGAGTGAAGATACTACCAAAGTATGTCTTATTGCTTCTCAGGGGGGTGTGATTCCACTACTGTGGAAAGGTGAGTTGAAATGGATCATGTTAACTAAATACACTGTTTGGAATAACCCAGATCAAGCTGTTACTGGGCAAAAGGTGAGCTAGATGGAATTACACAGAGGAAAAGAATGAAGTCAGCAGGTGTGTGTTTTTGCTCATGTATGTTAAAAAACAAGTTGGGTTCAGGTAACCAGGAGAGCAGGACTGCAAAGCTGCTAAGAGTGATGGCACGAGTCTGGGTGCTCTGTGTGGACTGAAATGTAACACTTATGCAATCCCGTGTTTGGAGTATCTTTGTTATCCATCCTTGGAATCACTGCTGTACCTGATAGTGCCTATGTGTTGTACTGTGGAACCTGTTTGCAGTCCTTGGATTTAAGCTTCAAATACTGCACATATTTGGTAACTAGGTGGGCAAGTGTATGGGGATAGTCATTCAATCTGTATTTGAACATCAGGCTGGTAAATTTATATGAGACAGTCATGAGGCCGTGGAATGCCTAGTAGTGCATATGCTGGAAGGAGGAGCATGTCCTTTGATTCCAGTACTGAGGAGCACTAGGAAAGCTGCAGTTCAGTGTCTGGAAGGAGGCCTGCTGCTCCAGTTATGGATGTAGGACATGAAACTCTTCAGTGCTCAGCCGAAGGCTGCTGATGGAGGCCTTTCTTGCCTGGCCAGTCACACCAGCTGGGAAAAAGGTGTAAAGCTGCTGTCTAGGCCAGTTCATGTTATTCCTTTTCTCTGGGCTGGGTAGTTAAAATTGAATGTCTGACCTGGTGCAAACAGTGAAAGGGATGGTTATAGGAGTAACTGTCACAGATGTGAAGGGGAAGCACTTTAAAAAAAATAGGTTAAGGAGCCTACTTTCATCCACTTATCTGCTCTGAGGGCAGATTTGAACTTTGAGAAGGGAGGCGGGGCTCTACTGAACCAGTTGAGAAGGCAACCTGAACCCTGTAGGGCAGGGACTTGAGGCTTTTTGGTGCTTTTTGGGCTCCAGTTGATCCTTTGGAATTTGTGTGTGCTGGGGTTCTGCACACATATCTTGTGTGACTCAGGCTGCAGTTGAAAAAAAATAAATACACAGGGGTTTTTTGGGTTTTCAGCTGAAGCAGTGCTGGCTTTGACAGGATGTTGCTAGGGTCATTTGCTATTGCATGTTTGGTGGGCCAGCACATCAGCTGGGCCAGGTGTTGGGTGCTGTGGCTTCTTGGAGAGAGAGTTGTAGTCTGTGTGTGTGATCAGTGCAGGTGTTTTGTGCTGGAGTTCCTGTTACTGTTTAGTGTCAGTAATGATACAGGTGAGGTTTCCTGGACTCTTTCAGTGCAAATCAAAACCAGCCAAACTGATTAAGTGCTTGATAAAGGAATCACAGGCTCAGCTGTCCCCAAAGCCCAGCGTGATGGAAATACTGAACTGGAAGGCTGCTGGTGTGACAGAGGCTGCTCTTTTGGTGTGTGCACAGGTCTGATCTTTGGACCTTTTCAGTGTCCACCTGAAGTGCCTTGAAGCTTTCTGTAGAAGTGGAAAATGCTCTTTTCCACCTGTTTTTTTTTTTTAATTTTATTTTTTGCACTGCAGCTGCTTAGAGGAGGTCAGTGACTGACTGAAGTTGTCTTCTCACGTGTCACTGTATTCATGTAAATCATGCATGTGTGCTGGCTTGCAGCCCATTGGCTGTGTTGCTGTGAAGTTTAAGATGACAGCAGGTTTAAGTTGATTAGAAAAATGTAAGTGCTGCCTGTGTCCAGTTCTCAGTTCCTTGGATCCTGGGATCTTCCTTTGAATTAGTTACAGCCTTTACCCTGAAACAGCAACATACCATTTCGGAAGTGGAAGACATCATTCTACTTGTTAAACAGTTTACTTGATGGTTGCCTGAAGCTCTGTCTCCTGCTCAAGTGCTTAAAACTTGTTCTATAGAAAACTGATTTCTTCAAGTTTTGCAGTTCTGTCAACTGGGCATCCCAGAGCCTGAGTCAGCTTTTACATGTTTCAGACTTAGATACACTAGAATTCTTATGCCATGTGCTTATTTTGTGATATGAAGTAGTGATCTGGCAGAGGACTTCTGTTGACTTGTTGAGATGTTGCTACATCCCATCAGAGATTATTTTGAAAAAAAAAAATTGGCATTTGACTGTTGAACAGGGCAATACCACTCAACTGTTGGTGTGAGAGAAGGCACTGGAGTGAGAAGTCAACTTGATCCTTAACTGCTTTGTTTCTACATACATTGAAAGCTTTTTGAATTTCAGTGTGACAATTGAAAGAGTTGGAAGAATTTGGAGATGAATTATGTGGTCCTAAGAGTTGGCTTTTTTTTTTTCCTAAGGCACAAACCTCAGGTATCCATGTGCAGGACAGTCAATGCACAGGTGCCTTCACTGCCACATGGATCTGCTCTGTGAACTTGGGGGGGCCCCCACATCTTGTTTGAATGCTGTGGAAAATCACCACTAGCAGAGGCAGGTTGGCCAAGGTGGCTTGTGCTGGACTGTTGCCTTGCACAAAGGCTGCCTCTTATGGATGCCTGAGAAGTCTTGTTTCTTGACTGGTTTTTACTATAGAGTAAAAGCTGGACAGCTTTGGCACGAACAGAATAATCAACGAGATGTGGGATGTGCTGAACAGCAGATGGTGGCAAGGCAGTGAACAGCAGAGGTGGGATGCTGCTGTCCTCATTTTGTAATCTCTTATCTTTCAACCAGAGAAACAACACCTGCTTTTAGTCATGTGTACATTAAATGTGCTTATTGTTTTGGAGCTGCTGTAATTTCCCTAATGAGGGATGTTAAAAAACCCACCAAACTGCAGCCTTGCTTTTCAAGTTTCCAAGAAAGAATTTCTGCGTGGTTTTAGATGTGAATCTGTTTCATTTCTATGAAAAGGAAAGCACAGACTCTGTGGTAGTGTGTTGAAGAATTAAAATGACAGTAAAGGGAAAGCATAAGCAGGCTGGAGGTATGATCATACCTGCTAGATGAGACTGTTTCCGTGGACTAAAAAGTTAGGTGGTTGTTCAGGCCTCTGCTCTGAACCGGCTTAGCAGCCTCATGAAATGCAAATTTATCTTTGGTGTGGAGGCCTTACTTGGAATGCCTTGGAGATCAGTGAGAGTAAATACTTAGAAGCTGGAATAAGAGATTCTTGGTTTTGACAATCTTCTTTTCAGATGCTTGATAGTCATGAAAATGCTGTGAGGTGTGTTCTTCTGCACTTGGATACACCTTCCTCTGTGGTTTCAGGTTTTATTTTCCTCTTTTTTTTTTTTTTTAAAACCAACTGCTTTCATTTTCTTTTGGTTTAAGAGCAACAAAGCAAGTAGCAGAAATGGTTGTATTCTGCCCCATAAACTCCTGTGCTGTGTCTTGGTTGTATCATAGGGTTTACAGATGGTTCAGCCTTGGTAATGCAGAAGAAACAGGTCTTTCCAGAGAAGAGTCTGGGTGTGAACAGGTGAACTAATGCTTTGGGGTTCCCTGCAGCTTCCTGGGTATGCTGGAGTTCAAAACCCTGTAATAGTTAGGTTTAGTGGGTTTGGTGACACGGAGACAGCCTGTTTGTGAGAATCCACAGCTGCTGCTGCATTCCCCTGGAGCTCTGAGGTTTGGCTCTGGTTCTGTCTGACAGTGTAGCAGGGAGGGTCCCACCTGGAAATGCTGAAGCTTGTCTGCAGCTCCATTGGCTGATCTTCTGGCAAGTCTGAAGCAATCCTAGGGATTTCTCCGAGCAGGTTGGAGGGAGTGACTCAGAAAATTAAAGACATACCTACAGTGAAGAGTCCTGTTGTCATCTGGTTTCACCAGACTTCCTGAGGCTCACCTGAGGGAATGTAACTGGGAAAAGGAGCTTGACTCTGTTCAGGGAGCAGATAGCTCATGGTTATGTGGTGCTGCAACAAATCTGTGCTTCTTACTTGGCCTAGTGCTGCAAAGGGAACTGCCTGGGCAGAAGAGCAATGTTGTAAGAGTAGTTGGAAATAAGTCATTAAAGAAAAGTGGTTCTTTCATTTGCAGTTCAGATTCTGAAATAATTGGCTATGCTTTGGACACACTCTACAATGTTATATCGAATGACCTAGAAGAGGAGGAGCAAGGTAAGCACTTGGTAGTAATAGTTGTATTAACTGTGGCATTGCTTTCCTTGGTGCTTTGTTCAAGTTATCAGCTGTAATACTGTGATTTACTAATGCTTACCTAGACCTGCTTTGTTATTGTATGTAGCTCTTAGGATAATGCTAAAGATCTTGTATGCAGCTTGCATTAAAGTAACACTGGATCTCTTGCTTATTAATTTAAAAGACTTTGTTCTCTGAACAGGAGCCAGGTTTGAATGGGGTTAACTTTTTTTCTAGTTTGTAAGTCAAGAATCAAGTCCTTTGCTGTTGGGAAAGGATAGTTCTGGCTGTTACTGTCAAAAGAGACATTACCATCTCATGATTTAACAAGGATGTTGAGATGTAAAATCTCAGGTACTTGTCATAAGTTGCCACATATAAGTGTGAAAACCTTTTTCACCCTGCTGTGGCAGTGGAGAAAGAGATTTAGAAAGATTCTACTTGTCTTTGTACAGCTGGGCTCTAAAAATCCATGCCACTCCTACCTGTTTCATTTTTGAAGGCCATTAAACTGGTCTCCAAGGCCAATGAATGTTATTCTAAACCATGTTTCAAATTGTGCTTGGCTTACTTGGCTTTCCTTTCCATTTTCCTCCAGTTCCCCATCTTGATTAAAAAGGTTTAGAACAAGATCAGAGTTTCATAGTGCTGGTGAATTCATGTTTGTGGTAAAGGCCTCGATTAGGGACTGGACAAAAGTGTTGGCAAGTTTTTCCAAAGAGCAAAGAATTGTCCAGCTGAAGTTATGTGTGAAGAGATGACCAGGGTTGTAAGGGTTATGGGGTGCTGCAGTTTGACCCCTTCCATAAGAACTTCCCACAGGAGTCCAGCTGCTGTAGGAAGCTGGGATGGCTGCTTTGGAAACCTGAGCTTGTGCTGTAATTGGTTGTGCTGTGTGGAAAGCTGTTCAACTGGTAAACCTGTCTCTTTCTTTTTATTTTATCTACACTGACAGATGACTCTGAAGGTAAAAGAACCTTTACTTATGTAAATATGGCACTTTATTTTAGCCCTAGTTGCTATTCCTGCTGGTAACATTTGCTGCCACTGCTGTTTAAAAAGGACACTGTAAAAACTTGCACTGCAGCTCAGGGAAGGCATTTTGCCTTCTGCTCTAGCCTTACTGTGTTTCCAATTTGACTTCTCCTGTGCCTTGGCATGTTGAATGCCAGCAGATCCCCAGAGACTCCAGTAATGGTGAATTCTTGATAAGGATGTCAAAGGTGTGCAGCCCCAAACTGGTAGGATTTTAAGGGACCAAAGTTTGTGAACAGAGTTTCTGTTTGCAAGAAGCCCTGAAGCTGGCCACCAGTGCATGAGGTGCATGTGAGCATCCTTCACAGTGTCTCTTTTAAGCAATGCATGTTAAGATACAGTATTCACTTCTACCCTAGGTTACCACTAATGCTTTGCATGTTTTCTTTTTGAAACTGATTTTTTTGTATTTTAAAACTAAATTCTAATCTGCAGTGCTGCTTGGTAGTGAATTGATAAGAGCTGGTCTTACTAGATGGAAGCTGTTGGCTCCATTTGAGATAGCCATGGGAATGTGTAGATTTAAGGAACAATTATGGGTAGAAGGCTGGTTGCAAGATCTCTGGTGTAAGTGGAAAATGCAGTTTCCCGTTGCCTGTTTGGTTTTTTATTAAATGCAGTAGAAGAAATAGTTGAGAAGAAAAAAATGTGATTTGGCCCTTTCATAGATTACTGAGCTAGGGTGAGAAAAACCAAGTGCAGCCTGAGAGAGGCTGTGCCAGTTGTGTATGCAGCTCAGGTTTTGCCTTAGCACCTGGAGCTTGTGCAAGGGCAGCAGTTGGCATCAGGAGTTCAAACTTCAAACACTTGCTATTTGCAGTTGAGGGTGGGACAAGGATTAGATGTTCAGTCACAGCTCATGGAAAAGTCAGAGTGAAGTATTTTGACTTGATTTTGAAAATAAAATGCTGAGGTTTTCAGGGCTCTCTGTCCTTGACCTGCAGCCACCTACAGGATGTGCAATCCGTGTGTGATTGATTCCCAGCTGAGTTGCCTCTTATTCTATAGCAGCAAGTGCAGAAGCTGAACTTGTGTGGAGATTTAATCTTCATTTCTATAAATGAATATATGTCAGTTCAGGAATGGCCTAGACTTGATAAGACCCTCGACTTCAGAGAGGTCACAGTAGGCCTTTATGTCCTGCTAGGTGCTTATGTGCCTGGGCCAGAGCTATTTTTGCACATAGTCTGTCTTCCCTTTTAACTTTTTTTGTAATACATCATAATTTCTGCAGCTAGAAATTCAGAGCAAAGTGTTTTTTGAAGGAGAAAATCCAAAGGCTTTTGGATTTGGTCAGAAATTCACTTCTTTTCTGTTCATTTCTATTAAAACAAACACTTTTCCTTTGAACTAGAATTGCTCTTGCTCAGTTTTTCAGTTGACTTTGCTTAATTATGTCAACCAGTAGTACCTACAAGCCACTGTTTTGTGGAACAGTTATGTAAATTGTCACTCAGCCTAGAAAAATAGCAGTGGTGCAGAGATGTTGCTTGTGTGGGTTTTGGTCATTTTGTGGGATACTTTTGCATTTGTTTTTTGTTCATGCAACAGTGATGCATGAAATAATTATGTAAAACCATTAACATGCTAGCCCAATTCTGTGTAACTGTAGAGTGAAGAATGGAATAGCACTCAATTCTGGCACATCTGAAACCAATTCAGATTCCAAGACTGAGAGGTTTTGATGCTTATCTGTGTGATTCTTCTTTTCCCTTGCTGATGTTTAGGTTTTTTTCTATTGCTAAACCAAATAGAATAATTAAGATATTTGGGCCAGTTAGCTTTAGGTGTTTTATATTCCTTACAGTTCAAGGCTCTTGGTGTGAAATGTATTTTGCCTTTGCCCATCAGTGTAGGATACTCATGAGAGGCTGCTCTCTTGGATTAGTGGAGCTATATGGGGATGTAACTGCTGAGACTCAGAGTTACATGTAGAATAATGTAGGGTTTTTCTTTTGTGCAAAGCTTGTTTTGGTGTTTGTTTTGAAAACAATTAAGATTTATAACAGTGACTCAAAATCTTATGGTCACCCCTGGCCTTATTTTAGTAAGAATAAAAATCACAGCTGCTGAACTTGTTCCAGTTGTGTTGTAATATGTTGTTTTTTTGCTGTTACAGAAGAAAACTCAGCAAAACAAGTTGATGATTTGGGCAGTCAGTTCACAGAGATTTTCATTAAACAGCAAGAAAATGTCACTCTGCTGTTGACTCTGGTGGAGGTGAGTAACTGTGTAATGTTTAGGCTACTGAGGGATGGGTGGTCCTTTACCTAAGGGAGAGAACCATGGTTTTGTCCTAGGGAAGCTGGTGTCAGGGGTGAAGTGTGCCAGGATCCAGTGAAGGTGGGGCTGGAGGTGCTTCAAGATTGACCTGGCTGAACACCATTGGTGCAGCTTTTAAAGAAGGGCAACATGGAAGAGAATCACAGAACCATTTAGGTTGGAAAATGCCTCTGGGATCATAGAGTCCAACTGTTAGCCCAGCACCACCATGTTCACTGCTAAACTGTGTCCCAGAGTGCCACATCCACATTTCCTGAACACTTCCAGGGATGACTCCACCCCTGCCCTGGGCAGTCTTTTGAATGCCCAACCACCTTTTCACTGAAGGAATTTCCCTGAATAGCTAATCTAAACTTCCCCTGGTGCACCTTGTGGCCATTTTCTCTCATCCTGTTACTTGAGAAGAGAGTTTAGTTACTTAATTAGAAACAATAAAAATTTTTGCTCCCCAAACAGCAGTGGTTGTCCCTTGTGCAAGGTTTATTTTTCAGATGATCATTAAATCATCAGGAGACAGTTATGTCTGAGATGCAGTTCAAGTGGAAAGGATGACTATTTTCCAGCAGCATGATATTTAACTCATTTTCCATGGTTTTGTCCTCATGGACTGCCTTTTTACTTTGAGCTGTTAAATTTTTTGTTCCCAAACTAAGCATTACTATGCTTGTGAGAGAGAACAATACAACACTCTCTTCTTTTTTTCCTTTCCTTTGTAGTCCAACTTCAGTAAAAAACATGTTATTGTACTTTTCCCATATGGAACCTGTGTCATGCTTTGAGCAGTATTAAGGAACTGTCAGTGTATCTGAGTCAAATACTGAAGATTTGTTACTCAACATGCTCCTTTCCATCCTTTCAGGAATTTGATTTCCATGTTCGTTGGCCTGGAGTGAAACTACTGACATCTCTCTTAAAGCAGCAAGGGCCTCAAGTGCAGCAGATCATTCTGGTCAGCCCCATGGGTAAGTGCTTCAATCTCTTGCTGATACACTTGGAGCTTGATGCTCAGCAGCCATGGCAGAGGCCTAAAGGCATCTTGAGCAAGATGTTTTAAAGACCTCCAGCATGAAAAAGCTGCACTTTTTAATGTTTTGGGTTTTTTTTTTTTACACTGTTTTTTGCAGGTGTTTCCCGCCTCATGGATTTGCTAGCAGACTCCAGGGAGGTTATCCGCAATGATGTAAGTACAGAGGTTCTGTGTGGCCCCTTGGCATCCTCTGGATCAGAGTATTGAGGCCCAAGGAACCTGCTGACCATGGAGGGGTGTGGATGTGCTGAGGGCATGAGGGTGTGCCTGTGATCTTGGCTGAGGATTATGCTGCTGATTCAGCATCCTCCCGGGAGCTGTGACTTGTGAAAAACAATGGAGTTCTGTTAAAACCCAGGTTTGATTTCTTTTCTCCTCCACCTGTCAAGGGAGTCCTTTTGTTACAGCAGTTGACCAAAAGTAATGCAGCCATACAGAAGATTGTTGCCTTTGAAAATGCCTTTGAGAGACTTCTGGATATCATAACAGAAGAAGGAAACAGCGATGGAGGTACAGTGGAGTCTAAGACTTAGCCTGGTGCTTCTGCAACTATGAGCTGATGTTTCCAGGCTTACTTTAGTGGGTGGTTGGAGCTTGCTCAGTGGGTAAAACAATCACAATTTAGAGAGTGGTTGTAAGAAAATGAGCAAAACCAGATTGACCCAGTAGCTGTGTTTCAGTGTCTTTTGAAAAATTGGCATATATAGTTAAAACATCAGGTGACTCCTCTGAGCATGTGTGCATGAGTTAGTGTGTTCCTGCCTGACCTAGGCCTGTGCTCGGAATGGCAGTGTCAGATGTGTGTGCTGCATTTGTCACTTACTGAGTTAAGCATCTGCATTCTTCCCACAAGATCCTTGGATGCTTGGAGTGGCTGGTAGTAACAGCTTGCTGAGTTCCTTCAGCTGCACCAACAAGTTTTCAGTTTTCTGGTCAGCTTTTTGACAAGTCAGTCACCTGTTGGGAGGGGAAAAGCATTTTTAAAAGGAGCAAAAAACAATGCAGCACTTGAGGGCTTGTTTTTTTTGCTAGCAATTTGTGATACATTTACTACAGTCTATTTCAGTAGCATGACAGGTTGCTGTTCCATGACCTTTCTGTGGGCTGCAGGAGCAGTTATTGCTTCTCTCCCAGTTCTATTATTCCAGGTATGTTGGCATGGAAATATTCAGCAAACCTTTGATTTAAAGCTGCTATTTTTAGGCAGTTAATATTTTTAGGAGACTTGTTATGTAAATTCCCATGTGCTAAGACTTCTCTGCTTTCCCCCATGCTACTTATCTGTTCCTCTGATAGGAGGAGCCTTTATCTGAGTGTAATTGGAAAACTAAAAAGTAGCTTTGAAATAAGTTGAAGATGGTAGCCAGTAATTGTAGAGGATGAAAATGTGAGCCAGGAAGAGCTGCTGCCTTGGAATTATGAGTTCAGGAGAAACTTAATTTGAGTGCATTTGATAGGGACAGTGTAGTCTGATTCTGGAACTGGTGAACTTTGGGACACAAAGTGATGGTGAAGTTTTGTTGGCAGTTTTTCCCATTTACTTTTCCCACTTAACTGCTATGAGCTCCACACACACTGGAAATTTGCTTTGGACTTGTGGAAAAAAAACCAGCTATGGTTTCACAAGGTTCCTAGTTATTGATCCAAGCCTAATGTGTGTTAAGAATGAAGAGCTCAGAAATGTGTGCTCTGTTCTATCTAGAACATCCTGAGTGTATGGACAAGCTAGTTTGTTTCCATATGGCATGTTTTGATTCACTGTGTGACACTTTGTCTCATCAGGCATAGTGGTAGAAGACTGTCTCCTCCTGTTGCAAAACTTGTTGAAGAATAACAATTCCAATCAGAATTTCTTCAAGGAAGGTTCCTACATTCAGCGTATGAAGCCTTGGTTTGAGGTTGGAGATGACAACTGTGGGTGGTCTGCACAGAAAGTAACTAACCTTCACCTGATGCTGCAGGTAAGGTACTATTACAGCTCCTAATTATTGATGCCAGCTCTCTGTCGACTGTGGTGCAGTGAAAAGTGTCATGTCACAACTGTGAAATCCAGTTCTTCAGCTCCCAGTTAGCTAGCAGTGCTCATGAGCTTTCAGCACAAACCCTGACAGAGGTGAATCTGTGATGGCTGGCATATCACATAACTTGCTGCCACCTGAGATGTACTAGAGATTTAAATTAAAAACATAATTTGGGGTGTTCTGTGTAAAGAATCCCCCAGTACAGAACTGAAAATCAAGCAGCCATACGTAGCAATGAGATAAACATTCTATTCATTGTCTCCAATCTCTGTTTTAAGAAGCAATTCTGTTTTATGAGTTTGGTTTTGCATTCAGAAGGTCCCAGGTTCTGTTCACATGGCAGTGTTTCCTTCTCTGTAGCTGGTGCGGGTGCTGGTGTCCCCCACAAACCCTCCTGGTGCCACCAGCAGCTGTCAGAAGGCCATGTTCCACTGTGGGCTCTTGCAGCAGCTCTGCACCATCCTCATGGCAACTGGGGTTCCTGCTGATATCCTCACAGAAGTAAGAGGGGCATTGGGTGGAGGGGTGGGAGCAGCCACATGGGTGATAACAGCAGTCTGCAGGGATAACCAGCTACTGCAGAGACTAAGTGAATATTTGCCAAGCAACTATTTCAGATGCCAGAGATGTCAGCTTCCTGTGTGGGCAGCATAAACAGAAGTCATTTACGTTGGTAAACTTCTGGTGTTCTGCAACCAGAAAGGATTTGGATTTGCCCATTTTTTTCTTCTTGATTTCAGCATATCCCAGAGCAGCTGAATTTATTAATGACTTTTCCTTGTTTGGGGGTGGGTTTATTTTTGTTTTTATTTTTTGGGAGCGTCTACAAGTATTCTGATTTTATAGCTTCCAGTGGTGAGGGATTTTAGCTTCTAGAATGCCTTGTCAGCAATGTAGGATGAAGGATTTTTCCCATGATAAAGCCATGTTCTTGGATTGAGTGTGGACTCCTCTATTCCAGTTCTTAATTTCTTAAAAGGTTTCACCTTTTCACTTTTCAGAAATGTCCAGTTTAGCTGTTATTTTGCTATCATAGAAAAACTGATCTGGCATACAAAATGAAGCTGGAGGTGACTGAGCTTTGTGCCCTTAAAACTTTGCTCAGCATCTTTCACAGCTGTTAAATGCCTTGATTTCATGCACACTGGTTTTACTTAAGTCTCTGAGCTGAGACTCTGTATGTGCTTTTCAGTACTGAACTGTCAGAGTAAACTGGAATAATTTTGAAAGATCTAGGTGGTAGAGGATGGCTCATATTTAAACTTGGATTTAATTTTACTCTCTTTCTCTAGACCATTAATACTGTATCGGAGGTCATCCGAGGATGCCAGACAAATCAAGACTACTTTGCCTCTGTAAATGCACCTTCTAATCCACCAAGGTAGAGGAAGAAAAGTGTTTTAACTCTGTTAGGTGATAAGGTATTGGTACAGGCAATCCAAAGGATTTTTTAAATTCTGCACTTGGAATTATGATCCGGAAGAACAGCTTCAAGTTCACATAGGGTGTATTGGATACAGCATTAAGGTGTCAAGTGTGTTTGCAGAGAGATGAGGCCTAGAACTGGCATTATGTGGCATCTGAAAAACAAATGAGCAGTGACTGAGAAATTCCTCAGTCGGGATGAGCTACTGTTGCTGTCAGCCAGAGGACAGTCCAAAGAGGATTTTAGAGGCAAGGGAGATGGATAATCAATCTCTTTTTCTGCATATAAATAACTGAAAAACTTTTACCACCTTGGGTTTTAATACCTTTGATTGAAATAGTAATAGATTCAGTGGTAGGCCACAGTGTCTTTCCTTACCCATGGAATACATCCATATTATGTACCTGTGGCTGTTGTCATTCACAGTTTAGTTCTCAACTTTTCCTTGCTTTCCCAACAGGCCTGCAATCGTAGTGCTGCTCATGTCCATGGTAAACGAGAGGCAGCCGTTCGTGCTACGCTGTGCTGTTCTCTACTGTTTCCAGTGCTTTCTGTACAAAAACCAAAAAGGACAAGGAGAAATTGTCTCGACACTCCTGCCATCCACTATTGACGGTAGGCCAGGGCACCATCTCTGCAGTGAGATCTGAGTTAGCACTTGTCTAGTGCACCACCTGGTGTCTCGTGAAAAAGTATGCACCTGCCGTTTAGTGACTGCTCTGGGCAGGGTGATTTGGCTTGGATTTGTCTAAAATCTCATTAGTTTGGTTTTTTCTGTGTTGTAGCTGTGTTTTCTTAAATATTCTGCCAGTTCTGTGGCTTGTTTTAACCTCCCTCGTCCCTCTTGGCCACTCTGGTAGCTACAGGTAACTCTGTCTCGGCGGGTCAGCTGCTCTGCGGAGGCCTCTTCTCCACGGACTCCCTGTCCAACTGGTGTGCTGCCGTGGCTCTGGCCCACGCCCTGCAGGAGAATGCCACGCTCAAGGAGCAGCTGCTGCGGGTGCAGCTGGCCACCAGCATCGGCAACCCGCCCGTGTCGCTGCTGCAGCAGTGCACCAACATCCTCTCGCAGGTACGGCACCGCCCGCCCCACCGCGGCTCCACGTGTCCGGGGCAGTGTCCCTCCTGGGCAGGGACAGTGTCAGGACACAGCTCCACGTGTCCAGGGCAGTGTCCCTCCTGGGCAGGGCCATTGTGGGGACGGGAGTGTTGGCTTGATGAGGAGGAGGATTCTCTTTTGCAGGCTGCTTTGATTAAAGCTCCGTTGAGGGGAAGAGAATAGCAGCAAATCTTGTTTTTCCATCAGATTGCTGCTTGGTGCTGCCTGTTCTCAGTTGGCCCCAAAGCATCCAGGCCTTCAACTTGGCTTAAAGGACAAGGCCAACTGGCAGAATCCCCACCCATGTTGGGTTTTTTTTTCACTGAAGCAGTGCCTGTTTGAGTATTTAACCTGAACTTGCTAACTGGAAATACCATGTAAAAATTAGGCTGTCATTGCTTAGCAATTTTTAGTTACTTAATTACTCAATGCACCCAGTGCAGGTGGGTGTCATGTATTGATGGTTGGCTTTGCTATGCAAAGGTAAAACTTTCTTGAGCTTGTTCAACATGTTAACACTTGGCTTGGCAAATGTCAGGTGAGTGAAGTTCACCTCCTGGCCCACGCCTCCTTGTGACATTTACCTGTTTCAGAACCATTCAGGAAAAAAGCCTATGTAATAGTAGAGAGTTGATTGACTCTGGTGGTGATTAGACTTTGTTGCAAGTGAAAATAACAGCTGGAATCTTGAATTTATTCCTATGACTTTTCTCCTGCTTTAGCTAAAAACAGCCAGTGTTCATTTTTATCCTATTCCTGGCATTTCCGTGTAAGGTAAATTTTAGTCAGTAAAAATGCTTGCAATTCTTCAGCACTACATGATAAAAGGGACTCAGATATGGGGGGATGTTTCTGAAATGTTCCACTTGAAGGTTCTCAAGTAATATGTGTGTAACTTGCAGGGTGATAAGATCGACAGACGGGTATGTATTTTTTGGCACAGCTTGTGCATTTTCCTGCCAAAAGCAGGCCTTTCCCTCTTGTCTGGGGTCTGCTGGGGAGGATTTCTTTAACTGCTTTTTGATGTGTTTCCACTTACAGCTTTGTATTGCAGTGGTTTGGGTTTTCCCTGGCATAACAAACTCTTGGTGCCTCCAGGGTCATCTCTGGGGGTGCTCCCCAAAACTATGGGATATGCATCTTGTGCAGCAAGGGTGCTTTCTTTCTTGGTGGGCAGACTAATGGACCATCTGTTCAAGTAATAGCTGGGATTTCTTGTAAGGAAAACTAAAACTGTTAGAAATAATGTTTTCTGAATGGCCTGTAGCAAACAGCTGGTACCATCAGAAGTGGGGATATGCTGCTAATGTCCTGACTGCTAGAGGTAAAATGGTTCAGCCTGCCTGCCTAATTGTGAATAGCAGGGATCTCCTTATGGGCAGGTGACTCCTGAAGCCTTGTTTGATTTCCAGCTGTTACTTAGAACACAGCTGAGTTGGTTATTGGTGGCACACAAACAAGTATTTCTGCTGTGGAATTGTGTTGCTTTACCCTGTTGACCACAGCTGAGGGTCGTTACCAGCTCTGAACTGTGGAACAGCAGCCATGGGGAGCTGTCATCTGTCAGAGTAGGTGTTACTATCATGATATGTCTAGAAAATAGCTGGTTTTTAGAGAGGATGTTTTGGGCTGTGTGAAAATCCTTAGGCAGAACACATCAATTTGACCTCTGAACAGCAAGCAGTGCTTGAGAATAAATGTGGTTTGCAGCTGCTTCCAGCTGCACATGGGTGTGCTGAAGTGTTGGGCTGCACAAGCAGAAGTTTCTCAGGAGGGAAGCACCACTGGTAGCAAGGCTGGAGAAGGCTGAGGTATGGCCATGTGCTGTAGGGCCACTGCCAGTTACAAGGGTTATTCCCAGTGTGCACAGGCTGGCAAATCCTGCTGGACAATTAGAGCCAGTGTTTGTAAATGGGGGAGGGAACACTTTCCTTGGTTGCCATCTGAACTGTTGACTGTTGGAAGAGAGATGGATGCTTGTCTTAGCTCATCTGGGCCCAAATACCTGCAGCAGAGGCACAATTGATACGAGTCAATTTGGAGATGAAAACTAATTTTGTCTGTCTAACAAAATGCTGCAGTTAGCATTTGTCTTGCTGGCTTAATGTGCATATTGTCCAAACCAAAGGCCACTGTAGGATTATTGTTCTTTTACTCAGAAAACAGTACTAGGAACACCTGGCAGTTTTAAGGGTAGGTCTTGGTGATGCATCTTTTTCAGGGAATCCTTATGTGACTAAATGTACACCTTGTTCCTTCTTTTAAAGGGGTTTTGTGTATGTTCCTTTATGTCACCCTTGTATTAAAAATGCACAACTAACACGTTATGATTTTATATTGGTGTTGATTTGCATTGAGTAATATTTCACATCTGTGTTGCTTGCTGGTTTGCTCTGAAAACAGTTCAACATGAATGGTGTGATCCTTGTTTTATCCAAGCATTAAAGCTGTTCAGTATAACTAAGGAATGGGTGTTTGGAAAGACATGACTTGTAGCTTATAAAACAGTAAGGTGGAAGTAGGTGAGTTCTGATCCAATACAGCTTGGGTTTGTATTTTAGTCCTCTCTGTGGAAAGGTAATGATGGTGTTTATTCTTTACAGGGCAGCAAAGTACAGACCAGGGTTGGACTACTGATGTTGCTTTGCACTTGGCTGAGCAACTGCTCCATTGCTGTCACCCACTTCCTTCACAATCCAGCCAATGTGCCTTTTGTATCCTTGACCTGCTTGCAGAGTGGAACCCCTTGCTTAGACATGACCTGAGTTATTCATGTTCAAGGTAAATGTTTGTCTAGATCAGTTTATGGGAGTTCTGCAAAACAGAAAATGCACTGGGCCAAGAGACAAAATCAGCCTTTTGTTGCCAGTGCTCTGTGTACACTGACTTGTGTGTAAGATGCACATACCAAAGTAGTGTGGAAAACTCTCTCAGTCTGCCAGTCAGCTGAGTTTTTAGTGCAACAAACCCGTTGGTATTTTTAATGTGAATTAAACTAAAGGGGCAAGAAGAATGCTTTGTACTTCTGTTAATTTCTGTGCTTAATTTTCAGGAAAAAAACTAGTCAAGTACATGAGCACGTAAAGCTAAACTGGGACCTTTATCTACACTGCAGGTGTGCTTTGGAACAAGTAAATCTCTCAGGTTAGACAGCTACTGAGAAATTTATAGGAAACCACTGATCACCCAAATCCTTCAAAGTAGGAGTTACCTTTGCAAGGGTTTTGTCAGCTCTTTTGTCTTACATCCTAACAAAGCTTGGGCTTGTGTATAAATAAAAGGGAATGTGTACAGGGAGAAGTGTTAAACGTGTTGTGATGACAAAATATCTCCCAATATCCTTATCAAGAGTTCTAGCTTACAGGGCAGATAGCTGAAAACCTTGGAGAAGAGGAGCAGCTTGTCCAAGGCCTGTGTGCACTTTTGCTTGGCATTTCCATCTACTACAACGACAATTCCCTTGAGAATTACAGGAAGTAAGTATGATGGAGAAATAACAGGACTGTAAGGAAAGGTTCTGTGAAAGGCAGATGGTGATTCAAGAAGCTTTTAAGTGGGACAGCAGTGGGATTAAGACTTGAGACAGATAATAAGAGTTGTATCTGCAGAACCCACCTTGAGGGAATGATGGGTTTGCTTCTTGTCCAGTTGTTGCACTGTGATTGTTTGTCTCTTTCCTGTAGAGAGAAACTGAAGCAGCTGATTGAGAAGAGGATTGGCAGGGAGAACTTCATTGAGAAGCTTGGCTTCATTAGCAAACATGAACTTTACTCCAGAGCTGCTCAGAAACCACAGCCCAGTTTCTCCAGCCCAGACCACATGATGTTTGACCATGAATTTACAAAGCTGGTAAAGGAATTGGAAGGTGAGATGCTGCACTCATTTCTCTAGTTTTTGTCATAAACTGATGGATGAGCTACCAAACATGTGGTGTTACTCTTGAAAGCAGTGTGATGACACTGAAGGTTATGGTAATAGCTGTAAGTAATCACATACCCAAGTTGCAGCTTAAGTGTTAAGTAAAAATACTCTAACTGGATTACCTGATATTCTTAGGTGAAATGATTATCAATAGATTCTGTGAGTTATCACACTGGCCAAGAGGTGTTTATCTGTGCTCACATGGAAACTCAAGTAATGAGCATGTACAATGGTCATAGAAACTTCATTTGTTGAAGTACACAGTCCAGATATTTGCCATTTCTAACTGATAAATTAAAAAAGGCAAATGCTGAAATTCTTGGCTTGTTAGGAAATGGACACTTGTTTTAGTCTGTGCTTCATGGATTGTCATCAATCTAACATCTGACTGGGGTCCTGTTTATTAATGTTGCTCTAAACTTAAATCAGTCTAGAGAAAGAAAAAAACCTTAAAGCAGCAAGGGTAAAGATAGATGTGCCCAGGCAGTTCTGTCTGCATGTTGCCCTTGCAGTCCTAAGTCTTTTGCTTATTTGCAAAATGATTTGGGCTGCAGCTGTAGTAAAACCATAGTGCAAGTAGAACACAGCTTTTTTGATAGGAAGTACTCACAACACCCATTTACTTGTCTGCAACAGAGAAAAGCAGTAAATGTGCAAACTGCAGTTAAGTCACCATTTCTGTTAAACCTTTGTGACAATCCCTTTTTTAATGTGCAGGTTGAGTTTGTAATGCCATGAACTCAGACTGTGAGACTGTTTTGAGGACAGAGATATGAACTGGGCTCTAGTTGACAGAAACTGTTTTTGACAGGTGTCATAAGTAAAGCAATTTACAAGTCCACTGAGGAAGATAAAAAGGAAGAGGAGGTCAAGAAGACATTGGAACAGCATGACAACATTGTGACTCATTACAAAAAAGTCATCAGAGAGCAGGTAAGAGGGAGCTGGACCATGCATCTGCCATACACAGTTTTGTCTTTTGGAGGCACTGCTGTGCACTTCCATCCCCCTTGTTCCAAAGCAAGTAACAAGGAATCTGAAAATGCAGAAATGCTTTGAACAACACTCATGTCAAGGGTCAACTGAAATGTCAGTGTTTAGAACACTGGTTAAGGTCGTCTTCTTTTTTTTTTTTTCCTTGGGCTGCATGCTCTTAACTGTGTTGGAGTGTTTAGTTTCAAATGAGGAACCAGAGAACTTGCAGCCCTTCAGAGACAGAATTCTTAGTTCTGTGCTCTCACTTTGATGACAGATGAAATGGGGCTGAATGAAGAAATGGTTTGCTGCTGAAGTTTGGCTATACCTGCTGAGACTAGACTCTAAAAACCTTTTTCCAGGGGTAGTTAGCTTGTCTGGTTGCTGCAGCTTTGATGGAGAAGTAGAGGAACAAGGCTAATTAATTTAAACTGCTAATGGGAAACTGAAGCAGGTGTTTGGTGTTCTGGGATCAAAGCATGGGATACATGAGGCATTAGGGATGCTTCAGAACTACCAGAGGCTTTACTGAACACGTGACGTCTGTAGTTACCATGATTTCTTTAAAGACTCCTGAAGTAGTAGACTAAACAAATGCTGACTGTAATGTGCTGGATAAAAATTACAATCAGCAAATCTCCTACCTTTCCCTTTGTCCTCCTGTTGTTGGTGTGACAGACTGCTGCTGTCTTTCCCAGGTGTTTTTCCTAGGCACAGCTAGCTAGGTTTGCAGGGGGCTTTCCTGCTCATCTGTCCTGGCTAGCACCGAGTGGTGGAGCTCAGGTTTTGCTGCTTTCCTTCACCTTCCTGACAGAATTGTATTCAAGAGTTACTGGTATAAATATATAAATACAAATATATATATGACCACTGTATATATATAATATGGTGTCTTTTTTTCCTTTCACAGGACCAGGAGCTTGAAGAGCTAAAACAACGAGTCAGTGCTTTAACATCTCAAAATGAACAGCTGCAGGCTACAGTCACACAGCAAGTGTCTCAGATCCAACAGCATAAGGACCAGTATAATCTCCTGAAAGTACAGCTTGGTAGGCTTCATGAGTGACAATATAAAATCACCTTCTTTGTGCAAAGCCTTTGTGATTTCTGGCAAGCTGCAGCAGAGCTCCAGCAGAGACAGCCTTGTGGGTGTAAGAGCTCACACTTGCTGTGGGAACTGCTGGCTTCCAGGGAGCAGCTGGGAGAGGCTGCCTCTGCCTTGGGTCAGGTCAATCCAAACTAGTCACTGCCTGTCCAGGGTCAGAACACGACCAGATGGGCCCTGGAGTGGGCTGAAGTTTGGGTCTGGAATGGGAGTGTGAACTGGTGAAGATGGTGTGGCAGATGTGCAAGATGAAGCCTGTTACTGTCACGAGATAAATTGCTAATTTAGTGTGTAAATCAGGGCAGTATGTTCTCCTTATCCCAAGGTCAAAATGCCTGATAAGGTGTACATGACATGATTAAAAGTACCCAAACTGCCTTCATGATTACTTATGATTAAAAACATGTAAAGAATCAATTACCTTCAGAATTTCTCCATGCCTTTATTTTGGATGAAGGGAATGGCTGAAGCAGCAGGCAGCATTCATACCTGAAGGAATGGCAAATGAGAATTCTTCATTGTTTTTTCTGTTTTATCTGTAGAGAATTCTTAAGTACTGTGCTTTGCTCCTTTAGTTAGAACAAGAAGGGCTTGTATTGCCTTGTGGAGCAGGAGCAGGATGGGTAACAAGTACTTTGATTGGTGTGCTGGAAACTAAGTTATAGAACTGCTTGTTTGACCTTGGCTGTAAATTCTTGCTGTTTAGGAAAGGACACCCAGCATCATAATTCCCATGGTGACACATTTCAGATGAATGGCATTCAGACAGAAGAAGTGAGCAAATTGAAAGAGGAATTGGAAGAGTGGAAAAACAAGCATGAGCTGCTGCAAGGGCAGTTAAAGGAAAAGGAATCTGTGATAGAAAAATTGGTAAGTGTCAATTCCTGGTTTCAAGTGTAACTTGCCTTAAGCTGTGTCTGTCCTCATTGTGGTGACAGCCAAGCCATCCTGACTGAGTGCATGCTGGAAATAGGGAATCTGGTGGGAGATGGCTTGTGCAGACCCTTGTCTGCCTCACACTGTGCCCAGAACAGTCAGTGCAGCTGTAGCATCAGTGGTTTTTAGCCTGTTATCAAAGCGTGGGGAAAAAATGGTAGAGATCTTCTAGGAGCTCAGTGCATTGTCACAGTGCAGGGTGGTGTGTGCTGTGTTTATCTGGTGCATCTCCTGCACTGGCACTGGTCAAAAGTCCTTCCACACCCACCTCAGAGGACATAACCAGCTGCTCTCATCAGAGAGCTTTGATGTGCATTGCTTAGCCTGCTTTTGCCTTGTCTGCTGGGAGTTTGATAATGCAAGAACAGCTAGGGGGTTTTTGACAACATGACTACATTTAGAATTCTAGTACTAAAGCTGAGTTTTTCCTGTTTTTCTTACAGAATTCTTCCCAGTTGGAAATGGGAACTACAGAGCAGTCTTCACAGACCAGCAAATTTGGTGGCTTGGAGCACAATAATGAGCTACAGAAGGTGAACTTGTGGTATTTCAGCACAGCTGGGTTGAACAGGGGTAGCTTGGGATGGGGAGGAAGCTTTACTCTTCAGGGAGGAGTGTTGATTCCTGAATGTGATGCTGTTTTTCATCAGCTGTCTTTGTGATGATGGTCCTAATCTTGGAGCATCAAGGTTATACATCTGAAAATGAATCTGTTGTTTTCACTAAGCAGGGTTGAGGCAGTAGAAGACACTTGAACTGACTTGTAAAATGTGTTTATCCAGTGCAAAATGTATATTTAAATGTTGATATGAAAGTTTCCAGGTATTAGATGTATAGCACAAAATAAGTAACTGGAGATTCAGTTCTTAAAGGTAGCTGTTGTTCAAAAAATACCTGGCAGAGTTCCTCTGTTTGGAGAACTAATGGTGTCTGGATTAATAAGTCACCATGGGTTTCTGCACCAAGAGGGGCAATGCACAGAGGACACCAATGGGGGTGCAGGTGGTATGAAACACCTTTATAAAAGTGACTGAGGCTCAGACAGGTGCCTTGGTTGGGCATTCCACAGAAAAGGGTTTGTAAGAGGAGGATGGACAGTGGTGCATGTTGCTGTCTAGCCTTGTCATTTAAGGAGAGAGCTGTGGTGATCTCATTAAGAGGCAGCTTTCCTGTTACATTTGCTAGTATGAAGCAGTTAGTCTGGGAGCATTTAACCTCAGGAAAATTTCATGTGAATATGTTGTTTTATCCAATTAACTGAAAAGCTTTTTCTCTGTTTCCTGAAGGAGTTAGAAATGCTGAAGAGTCAGATACAACTACAGTCTGCAGAAATCTCTAAGCTTCAGATGGAGAATCAAAAGCTACAAGTAATGGTACTGGTGAACAAGTGGTTTCTTTTATCTATGGGAACTAAATCTTCAGGGGTTGCCTTCCTGCAATGTCTGTAGCTACTTTGCTAAACCAAGGTCTTTTTAAGTGCACGCATCAGCAAGTGATTCCAACAGGGTTTCAAATTAAGTAATGAGTTACCCAGACAAATCCCTCATGGGCATAGAGGGGACTTTTAGTTTAGTTAGTCCTCTCTGAGGGCACTGGACCTTGGTATTTTTAAACTGTTATAAACTATTGCCTGTTCCAAGCTTATGGTCGAATTAAATAGCCTTTGTGAGACACAACTGTGTGATACCATACACAGGAGAGATCATCATTCTTACAAGCAGTTGAGGATGCTAATTTGAAAGTTGATGTTTAATTGAAAGGCAAATGATAGGGGTATCTGTCTGTGCAGGCCTTCAAATGCTGCAGAGGTTTTTTTGACTGTGTACTGAATGATGAGGCAGTAAAACCTTGTAGCTAAATAAATGTGGCTGTCTTCAAAACTAATAAAACAGCTTTAGAAAGGGAATGTTGGGCTACAGAATCTGAAGAAGTTGTCTGAAAACGTTGCAGACACTTCTGCAGCAGAGCTAACAAACCATGCTGCAGGAACAAGGGCCCCACAAGCAGTTGACAAACGAGTGTTTAATGTACACATGGTCTGGGAGAGGCAGACTCAGCTGCTCAGAGGGAAGATGCCATTGCACAGGTGCTGGCCATGTGTGCTTGTGGTGATGCCTTTTGAGGCAGAGGTGTGTCCCGGGGTCCCTCCAGCTGTCAGGCCACCTCAAGGCCATCCTACATCCTACTGCCTCCCTTGCTTGGAGAACTGGCTTAAGTGTGCTCCAGATGGAGAGGCATTGGTCTTGAATTTGTGCCAGGCAGCTGACAGGCAGCTGCCACATTTTAGAAATAACTTTGTGTAGGGCTGACTGAGATGAAACTGTCACTATTTTTAGTAGTCTTATGCAAAGAACTGGATCTTCAGCCTCATAAAAAGACTTCTGTGGCACTTCAGAAGTATCAGAGAAAGGTGGATTGCCTGTAATAGAGTCTGTCTAGGAAAAAACCTACAAGCACCTGCTATGAAATAAAGGTTTCACTTTGTGTTCCTGGTGGGGGTGTTTGTGTGTGTACAAGTCTGAGACCCAAGGAAGCACAGATCTGTTTGCTGATGCCTTGCAGCATGGGGTGTGTGTAATCACCATACCTTGGCTATGTTGTAAAAAGAGAATGTGCTTTTAACAAAATGACTGTGTAATGTCACAGCTTGCTGTCTTGGTATGTGCAGCACTGAGAGGGAATTTCTTGTCCACAGAATACAACTGCAGATCCCATGTTAGGAGACAGTGGTGCAACAGCAGCAACAAGCTCAGAATTGGAGGGACGACTGGAGCAAGAAATAAAAGAGCTGAAGGTGGGTAGTGGGTGAGCACCAAACCAAGCCATTGCATACTCAGCCTTCAGTTAGGAGGCTTCTACAGCAGCCATGACTGCTGGAAGTGGTTTGTTTCCTCAGCATCCTTAATGTTTCAGGCTCTGGAAGGGAAGCTTCATTTTCCACTTAGAAAATGAAAACTTGTCTGCCTTTAAGGAGTTGGTAAGGATAGTCTAGGGTGTGGCTTTACTCTGACACAGACAGTCCAGTTTGACTTGGGAGGAAGGTAACCACTTTTAATATTGTTCCTACTTTATCCAAGTTGTAATAGTTTGTGTAAGGGTGTGGAAGTGTGTGTGGGAACAGGGCTACAGGAACCAACAGTTGGCTGGAGCTGCTGAAAGTTGTGTATAGAATGTGTTTGAAGGATACAGGGCTTCTGCTTTACCTGTGCTTGTATTGTAATTTGATGTGGGATTTTCCCTGTTGCCAGAGTGAAGTCAAAGCCCTTTCTGAGGAGAAGGAATCACTAAAGCAGCACCTGGACTCATCCAGTAGCACAGTTGCTATATTGCAAGATGAGAAAAGTAAACTGCAGCGAGAAGTTGCAGAATCCAAGAAGGAACAGGATGATCTCCTGGTGCTTTTGGCTGACCAGGATCAGAAAATATCTGCACTGAAGATCAAATTGAAGGACCTCGGTGTACCGGTAAGCAAAGGAATGGACCAGGGAGTTCTTGGGTCTGAGACAGGTCTGGGCATGGTAATGTGTGATCCAGAAAGTCTGGTGAGGCCCCTTTCTATAAGCAGAGGGAAGTTAAATCTATCAGTTACTTTTCCAACTTCTTCTGGCAGCCATCTATGAAAGATGACCACTGCCCGTTGTCCCCAGTGGTCATCTGTCTTCAGCAGAGAAGTAAAGAACTGTTACAAGATGACAGTTGTGTTTAATAAGCATTGATTGGTGTGGCATAGTTGTTTTGGGTTATCTTTAAGCTTATTTGCCCCCAGCATTTGTCTTGCCTTCAAAAGGTTGGATCAGAATAAGGGATATTATTGCTCACAACAGATCTTGTATTTCAGGTTGAAGATGAAGATGATACTGAATCTGGAGATCAAGGGGATGAAGATGAGGATGGGGATGAAGAGGAACAAGACTAGAATGCTGTTGTGTGTTACCATGAAAACTAGATTGCATTGTTTTTTGGGAAAAATCTATTACTGGTGTACAAAGGAAAACATCTGCTTATGGGAAGCAGATGGGGAAATGACAACCATGGGCTTAGTTATAAGTTACTCAAGTGTTGGAAAATCCTTTGTACTAGGTAAAGCAAACAAAAACCACAGTTTCAGTTCTACATGAATATCCCAGGTTGTACTTGTTTAGAAGTTGCTTCAGACACGGTTAAAAGCAGGGAATGACAATGTTACTGCCTTGGTTCATTGTCATTGACAGTTCTGTGCATTTGTCTACGGTTTTAACTTCCTTGAGCTCTTAACATAATTAAATACAAAATTATTTGGTTTAACATCTGTCACATGGAGTCATACCCCCTGCCTTCAGCATGGAGCTTCAGTGTAGTTTGTGGCTTCCTCTCAAGAGCAGTGGGAGGCAGAAGGGTTGGGGTAGCCTCTGCCAGCCCAGAGTCTGATTCTGGGGTTCCAGGGATGCTGCACACAGGTATGTGCCTGGACACTGTCCTGGCTGCACTTGGAACCTGTCAGGGAGCCACAGTACTCTGCTAATACCACAGAAGAGTTTTCATTGAAAGCTGTGCAAGAAATGTAGCCTTGGGGTGAAGAATTGCTGTGAAAAACAAAGACCAGTACACTCTAAGATCTAAAGTGCTACTGAGTCAGCATAAATCTAAGTTAAAATCTTATTGACTACTTCAGTAAGGAAATGAAAACTACTCTGATTTATATAACTTATTGGCTCTTTATGAGTAATAAAAGATGACATTTTAAAAGAAAACAGAGAATGGTAAATGCATCAAATTCTTTTTTTTTTGGGTAATAAAGAGAATATGTCTCCTTTGTCCTCATTTAATTCTCTTGTCCTAATTTAAAAACATACATTTTAATACACATAAGAGCATCTGCAGTCTACTCTGGTGGATTGAGGTAATAACATACCACATACTGAGCCTCTTACCACATGAGTAGAGAGGGACGGGGGTTTAGTTTTTGTTTTTTGGAACACTACAGTCTTCAGTGACTGTTTATTTTTAAGAACGGTCCAAGAAAGTTAAATGAAATCATTCCTTAATCAACAGCTAATTTGAAGAAGACCAGGACTCACAGGCCTAAATAATAGTTATAGGCTGTGGGTTGGAGTAAAGGATCTCCAAAGCAAAGCTTAACTTGGGCATTTTTAGGCTGCAGTAAGAGCTGGTGTGCAGTCCCCAGGGCTGCAGCTGCCACTCTTGGGGAAATCAATTTTGCCACCCCTGGCAGTGGTGCCAGCCTCAGTATGCAGGGCTCTGGTGGGTGCTGGGCTGGCTGTTCATTGCTGGCAGCAGTGTTCCCAGCCTGAACAGGGCAGCCTGGTGTACTCATGTCTGCTGGAGCCCATTCCCCATCACTGGCCCAGGAAGCAGTGCGTTTCTTTGGGAGTGTTGGATCCTTCAGCAGAGACTCAAGGGGACAAGGGAGCAGCAGTGGTTTCAGCAAGCCTTGTGGCTTTGTTGGGTATGGAAAACGTGGAACGCTGACGTGTCCTGTAGAGTTTTCCTCCCTTGCTCCTTCCACAGATGAGATGCATGAGCACAGCCTCAGTTTCTGAAAGCAAAAGGAATATGAGTGCTGCTCTGGCCTTACCCTGAAGGGGGCCTGTTAATCTGGCAGCCAGACCTGGACGTTGGTGCTCCTCCCAAAAGATGGCATGCTGCGACATTTTTTTTGTTGCCATTCTCTGCAGCGTTCTGCTTAGGAAATTCTTCCTTTTGCATGCAACTTTGAAATGTTTAAAATTGCAAGAAATGAAGGAAGAGAACAAGGTGGGGGTAGGGAGTTCAGGAGACAGACAAACTGGTTACAAGCAGGTTGTAAAAAAGCCTGTTCAAAGTGCCTTTCCCAATGAGAAAACCTGTTTTGTGGATTATTTTATTGCACCATCCTAGTGGTCTGTCTTCCTGCTGGTAGCAGACGTGTCTGGTGGTAACTGTATTACTGTCAAATTGAGGTATTCATTTGTCTGCATTCTTGGCTGTGTCATGAAAATCAGATTTATTCTTAGTTCTCTGGAATCTTGTCCCATTGTGGCTGGGATATCACAAACACAGGGTGGTTTTCCTCTCACTGCACAGTGTTCAGATCCCTTGCACAGGGTCTCTGTCAAAGCAAGCAGCTGCTGCCAGCAAGAAGGGAAGTCCATCACAGATTTCTCCTTTGCTTGTTGCATGTGCTCACATTGATACAGAGAAACAGAAAGAGGTGCTGAGCTGCAGAAAGCACCAGGAGAGAAGAGCAGGAGCAAGTAATTCTCATGAGGATGTGCTAACAGCAGAGCCAGGGCCTTACACATCATGTCCAGACCAGGGTCCCTTCATGTACACCCTTTCCATGATGGGTTTCCAGGAACAGTCATGTGCTGCACAGTCTGAACACAGGAAGGCTTTGTCATTTCTTTGAGACAGGTGCTAGACTATTTTCTGGACCAGTTATTTACAAAATACAGATTTCAGGGAAGTAAAAGCAGCCTGACCTGTGTTGCCTGACCTGTGTTACCAGCCTCTGCCAGCTGCTGGTTTCCTGCAAGCTCAAAAACTGCCAAACCCCCTTCATTTGTGTGAAGGCTTTCATAGAATTTATTTTCAGCAAAGGATTCAGCAGTGCATACAAGCCTAAGAGATATTTCTTTTTGTGAATACTTTACTAGAAAGTTTGTCTCCCTTTCTTTAAACTATGGGAATTAGGAGAAGTTTGAATGGGAAGAGACTGGAGGCTAATTGAGGGGAAACTGGTTGCCAAGCAATCAGCCCCTGGCCTGTGTGACACTGGGGTGAGGCAGGTGTGGGGGCTTGTGGAACACAGCTACTCACTACAGCCTGGAGACTGCTGTCAGTGCCGTGAGTGGCTGGTGGCTGAGGGGGATTTAATGCTGGCAAACACCTCTTGGGATAGGTGAGGGGCCCCTGTACCACCTGCAGTGTCATTTGCCATTGTCCCATTGCAGGTTTCCTGCCTTAGCCCCTAAGAGACCTGGAGGAGAATCAGGACCTTTTCTCCAGTTCCTCAGGAGTGCCCAAGTGTCCAGCAAGCAGCATCTCCTTTAAATGGAATGCTGACTGGGTTACTCCAGCTTTGTGCATTTATGTGCAGATGGACAGCAGGAAAAGGACAACTGCCATCAAACAAGAGCAGAGCCCCTGTGGGGGGCCAGTTTGCACTTTGCTTCTAAAGCCAAACTCTGCTGTGGAGAGAGAAGTGCAATAGATTGCTTATTTGCTCACTGCCCCTCTCAGCTGCTCCTGAAGGTGTGACTCTGTCATGTTACTTGGCCCATTTGTACCTCACACCTGCACAGCAGTGCTATGCATGGAACAGCCTCAAAGTGTCCCTTTGCAGAAATGGCTGTGGGGAAGTGGTCCCTACAGCTCAAGTCCCCATGCTCACCTGGTATGCTGATCCAGCTAAAATGATTTTGAAAACCCACAGGCCCTCTCTGTGGAGGCAGGTGGTGAATCTGTCACTAGATAGGTAGTTGTGGTACTCCCAAGCTGCTCTTTGCTAATTTTACAGCTTCATTGTACAGGCTCTGGGTTTTACTTTCAGTACATAGCCAGCACCTTTTCTCCATGAAGGAGGTGCTAGAACATGAAGTTTATTTGAAATAACATTTCAGAAACAAGAACTGGGTCTGAACAAGCTTGTGATCATGTCCTATCACTTCTGTAAGAAACCAATAACCTCATGACACTGTTCTTGATAAAGGACATCCTACTGGGAGCAAATTGTGATGCAATGGCTTTGCAATGGCATCAGCTGAGGCTGATGTGAAGGTCAGGCCAAGGCCAAAAGTACCATTGGTGCAGTGTTGTGCCTTGAGGCTAAAAGTGTCACTGCTGGGCAAGGAGGGGACAGTCAGGGGTCACTAACACTGCTGGCAGGCAGCACGTGTTGTACCAGAAGCAGTGTAACAGAGCCCAAGGCAGACAGCCTGCCTGATTGCAGGGAAATACTAGTGCCAATCAAGAAGGGATGTGGCTCTTCAGGCTGGTGCCTCTACACGTGGGAAGGTCCTTGAGAAAAAACGTGCTCCAGGGTTAGTGTTACAGAGTGGCCTCAGACCGGCCCTGGGACAGTAAGTGACAGATGAGCTCAGAACCAAGAAAAATGAATTGTCCCTGATCCCTGGTGAGACCTGAGGCACAGCACAGCCAGGACCCCCCAGCCATGTCAGCAGGTGCAGCCCCTGCAGCCAGATCCTATCTCCATGCTGAGATGGGATGTCCAGGCTACGTGACAGACAGGGCAGACGTTCTTCCCAGCTCCCAGGGCTGGCACTGAGCACACAGCTCACAACACTACAGGAATGAGCCATTTCTGACTCTTCTCTTGCTGTGCCTCCATTTAGACAAGGGCAGGGCAGCCTGGCTTGTATGCAAGTCCCTGGCTGTGTCTCGAAATGTCACCATGAAAATGAGCAGAGCAGCATGAACATGTGCCTGGCTCTGCCCTAAGGGATGCATGAGGGCATCTGAGACAACACAAGAGGACTACACTCCACGGAGTGGGAAGGCTCTCATCTGAGTTTCACTACCAAAGAGGGACTCCAAGAGCTTCCCTGACAGCTCCTGAATTGTCAGGTGCAGCAGGGCTATAGGCAAAGCAGGAAATTCTGAACATCCTGTCTTCGACCAGGGAGCCATGTGGTAAGCTCGAGGAAGGCAAGTTCTGCATCCACAACAGGAAACCAGCTTGCTCTTGGGCTTCTTGGCTCTACACTGGAGCCATGCTGGGGCCAAAGACAGAGCTGGTGCTTATGCCCTTCTCACTCATGCTGACCCCACATTTCCAACAAAATAGGATCCAACTCACAGAAGCACACAAGTCTAAGGAGAAGCTTTGTCAGCACTTGCACGACTCTAAATTTGTTCCTTGAACTCCCAAGTCATCTGCTCCTCCTCTACAGACATATTTATTGCCTGTACTTGACGTCCTTCTATTGGTGTCACCTGAAGGACCTCACTCACTCTGTATCACTCTGAATCATTAGTCCAAGTTTCAGCCTGCCCTGTCTGTTCCTACCTTCTCTCTCAGAGAGAGGTGCTGTTTGCAGCTTAAGGCACGAAGTAGGTGCACACTGGGACCAGGCTGCTGCATGCTCAACATCTCCCACTCTCCAGGTTCTCTCTTTGGGGGGTGTTTACACCTGTGAATCCATCACACATCTGGACACGGCACTGGGTAAAGACCTTATCCCCCAGACAGACACCTGGTTCAAAGGCAAAGGACAAACGGGGCTTCCACATTAATCAGGGGAGTCCTGCCATGCACAGGTTTAAGCTTATTGATACAAGCCTTCCTGGCCCTCAAGTGGGGACAGATTCTCACCACTGAACACTCATAATGACACTCAGACTGAACTGAGACCAGGCCAGCAGGTTTGCCCCAGGCTGCATTCTTCTCCCAGTGGCTCGGGGACATGTGTGCAGCTGGGATGGAGAAATCTGCCAAGGTGATCATTTAGCCCTTGTTTATCCCCTGGCATGGTTCTGTATCCATCACAGCCGGCCACAATGATCCTGGGAACGTTTTGCGACCAGGGGTCCTAGCGCTTGCCAAGCTCGAGCGTGGCCACTAGATGTCACGGTTCACCCCCGGGTGGACCGAACCCGGCCGGCTGCAGGCGGGGATGGAACCCTCGCGGATGCCGCGGTTACGCGAGTGGAATGGTTTCCACGCTAACTAGATGGCTGCTTTTGGTTTTAAACAGGGCGATCGCCAAACAGCTATAATATGACTTACTCTCCTGCTATCTAATCCTGGTAATCCTCGTCCTAAAACACTTCTAGCAGCTGGCTGAGTGTCAGGACGTAACTTTTCTGAAACAAGGAAAAGATATTTTCCGAGGTGGCAAAAGCAAAGAAGACCTATTAGGATGCCTGGTGATGAGCAAAAGGACAAAGGGCTTGTGTGTCCTGTCACAGCCACTAATGAGTACAGGAATATGAGGGGCTACCAAGGGTGTGACCTACTGGATCTGCTTGTGGTAGGAGACAGTTTTGGCCCAAAGCAAGCTAAGACAGAAGGCATGGCATGTCAGGATGGCAGCAGCAAGATGCTCTCCATGGAGGTTAGTTCCCCCCTGCTCCCTCTGGAGGGGGCAGAAGGGCAGGGGCTGATGCCTCAGAGGCAAGGACAGAGCAGGCTCTAATAAAGTACTTTTAAGGCCAACTGCTCCTTTCTCACTAGAAATGGATGAGGTTGTGTCAGCCTGCCAGATGTACAGGCATATGCCAAAGGTAGAGTGGAATCATGCCAGGCTCACTCATCACTCCAGGAAATCCGCTTGGATACGAACAAACTTTCTCTGTTGTTTTTTTTTAAACCTCTTAGACACCTACACTCACCTTGTCATCAGCTGTCTGCAGCTGATGTTATCTTACACGCTATGTCAACGGGGGCAACTGTTGTTGGGCAATTGATACAAGGCTTCTACTCTGAGCACACTCAACTGCAGGTACCCCATTGCTCCCTGCTCTTGCTGGCAGCACCCAGCAAGACATTCCCCTTCCTGTGAGAGGGAAAAAGGCAGCCAGCTGCCCTCATTTATTGTGTGCTCTGCAAGTCCACAGCAGTGTCTGGACTTAGTGCAGCTCCATCAGGTGCCCTTTACCCGGAGCTGAGTGCTGGTTGTGCACCCTGAGGCTGGTTGCATCATCCCTACAATCCCTGACCTGGCCACCTCAAGTCGAGTGCCCCTGCTCTGCACACAGCGTGTGAGGGCCTGAGCTGGGCCTGGTGCTTGGGGTGAAGTGCTCTGATGTCAGTACTGTGTGACTCGAGACAATTTCCCGGCAAAGTTTCATGTGCACTTGAGTCAGTCTGCCCTTTGCTCCAGAAATCTCCTGCTTTGACCTCAACAGAGGGCAGAAAAGAACAAGTGAGAAATTCCCCCCATATTTCTGCTTTTACCCTTGCAACACAGCTTTTACAATGGGGTGGCTATGAGGAAATTTTCTTCAACCTTCAACTCCTGTTTGAATATTCCTGGTGGTGCACCTAGCTCTTCATCAGAAGAGCAGACTTCTGATTTAGCAGTAATGTGACTGTCATACTCCTTCTTCCCTGTTGCTTGGGAATGCAACAGGACATAAGGCAAAATATTTGCTTCTCAGGTACATGCTGTTTAACCTGTCTACAAATATCTGTTACTTGCAGGTTTGTTTTGTTTATTTGTTGGTAGGGTTTTTTGGGGGGCTTGGGTTTTTTTTTCTGTATTTCCCTGAAGAATGTCCCAAAGGAAGTGACAGGATAACAGGATGGATGATGAAGCACATCTGTCCATCTCTGAGAAGATGACAGAATTGACAGCAGCTTTTTCCCAAAGCCCCTCCTAAAGTGCAGTCCCCTCTGCCAGCAGTGGAAAGCAGTACTGCTTTCCTTGGAGGATGCTGGCAAAGATGTGCTTCCAGGTGCCTGCTGTGCCCGACATGCAGCAATGTGTGTGAGCTGCCTGGAACCCTGCAGCTGCCTCAGTTCTCTGCCCACATTTGGTGCCTGTAATCTGGACCTGAGAGAGGAGCCCACACTCAGGTTCTCCCTGCATCTCTGTGGTTTTTCTGGGCAGATTTCCAGGGCTGCATGTGTATGTCTTTCACCTATCTAGGCCCCCAAAGAACCCCCCAAGTCCTAGACTCCTCAGGAAAGGAAGAGAGCAGTGGAAATTTCAGGTAGCTTCTCTCTCAAAAGGTGTCAGACCAAGAGACCACGGGGCAAAGAAAGCTCTAGAGGAATGCATAGCTCTGCATAGCCCATTGGCAGATAAACAGAGATGACTTGGAAGCTGTGCTTCCTTGCTGCTCCCTTTCTTTCTGTTTGGTTTCCCTTTCTATACTCCTAAGGTAATTTTTGCCAAAACAAAACTGAGCAAACCCTCTGGCTTCACAGCAGGCAGAAGAAGGCACAGACTCAGCTGCCAGGATAGATTCTGCCAGTTGCAGATGGCAGGCCTCACTCCCCCGGTCATAAAATTAGAAATGAGTTAACCATGCAGCAGGTGTTAATGGGAGGCACGAACCAGCTGGCAAACCACAGGCCTTGGAAAAGGTACAAACCAAACACAGACAGGAAATCCCCCACCCAGCCAGGACCTGGAAGTTGTCTACACCTGAAGGAAAAGCAACTGGATTATTTACTTTAGATCGATTATTTGCAAATGACTGAATGTGAATGACGTTGATTCTTAGTTCTACAGTGACATTATCAAATGAGCAAAAAAACATCCCTTACTATCTCCTGCAACCCATTTCCTCTGAAGAGTAGGCTCTCTACACACTGAAGACCTGCTCCTGACCTCCTTGAGTTACTTCATCATGACACAAGTGTCAAAGGAGCACTGCTGCCAGTCTCTATACAGCTGGGTCACTGTCTGACATAGGGTAGTCAGGGATGTGGAAAGGGAATTAAGTCCATGATCTGCAAGGAAGGCTAGATTTGTTGGTAGAACTCCACAGTGATCCAAAAGCTGGAAAGATTACAGGGCAACACCTAGAGGTGGATATTTTACAGATAAGGCTAATATGGACAACACTCACAAGGAGGAAGCTGGCTGGGACAACAGGCCCATACTTTTCTCCCTGACATGCCATTTCACCAGGCCTGAAACTCTGCTTGAGCAGCATGCCTTTTCTGAACCCCCACTCATCCCTCCAAGTAGACAATTTTTCATTTTCCTATTCCCAGCCCTCCCCTGCCCCAGCATGCCCTTGTTGGCTCACACTGGCTCCAGTGAACTCTAACATATTTGTCTCTCAGAAACAATCCATCTCTTACATTTCGTGGTTTGTCGACCTTCTCCCATCTGGCATGTGGCTCCAGCACGGTTTGTTGTGTTACATGACCTCCATGTCCTCATGGAGACACTGCCATGGCTCCCAGCTCCAGATCAGCACCAACACCCTTGGTCAGGCCCTCCAACACAGCGGGGAAGGACCATGTCTCCCCACTGGCCATAACTCCTTTGGATTCACAGGTATGCTTTTGTTGGGAAATGGGAACACATTTTAACTGTCTGCTGGCAAAGGCCGACTGTGCTGGGTGAATTCTGGAGCTCTTTGACTATTGCTACAGGTGGGACATTACACTGGTCACAGAGACACCCAGCATACACACTTCCACGTTGCATTTTTCTGCAGAACAGAAACCACTCACTGTGAATAAAGGGAAAAGGATAACCCAAGACCTCTGAGGGAGGTTCTGGCAGTGACAAGCTGTGCTCCTAAAAGGGTTTGTTATCTAATTCTTAGTGTACCAAGGGAGCATATTTACATTGCAAAGTGTTCCTCAATTAGTAAGTATTTTTAAAGCTTTCCAAATAAACTTCAAAGCAGGAGCACTTCCTTTTGGTAGGGAAGGGCTGGTTACGAGTGGGAGCTCTGAATGTCACCGTCTAATGACTTGCTTCCTGCCATCAGGACTCTCCCCACGGGGGGGGGGGCTTCTCTTTCCTTTGTTTCCTACCAGAAAAGCCTCACGAAATACAAGAAGGCTCCGGGGAGGGGGCTCAGAGTGGGCTACTTATCACCTCTCTCCCAGTCAGTATTTCAGAAGCAGGACTACTACAAGTGGCAGAAGGCTTGGCTCCTCGGCAGCCTGAGAAAGCTGTGCTGCTTCTTGGGGCAGAGCAGCAACATGCAAGGAAAGTCAGGTGTTAGGGGAGGACACCCAGGGGCTCCTGGCCTGCTGTCCCTGTACCCACCACATTCCCCAGGGTGAGGCTCAGATTGCAGGGCACATCCTGGTTTAACTGGACACTGTAACTCAGAAACACGTGCCTCTTGGAAATATGATTGACCCTTTGAAACTGATGCACCATGAAGGTGACCGTAGGAAAAGCAACAATGCATTGTGAATATTTGGGCAATTTCCTCTTGATGCATAATTGCTTGTTTTTTGACCTAAACCCCAGTATTCCTTCCAGTCCTTCACAAGGTGACAGGTTACTTAAACTATTTATAGATGCTTTGATCCTTTCTGCAATCAAGGTGGATCAACCAGACATGACAGAATTCCTGGTGCTGCCATCTTGAGCCATACCTCATGTGACCTACTCCTCATAGGTGCTGTGGGCACATGTTATCAGCTCCATCTATTGCAGACATTGCAGAGGTCCCTCCCTAGCACAGAGGATGCTTGGGAAATGCAGGATTCCAGGCATGCTACGCTGTGTCATTGGCTCTTGAGGAGGAGGTGAGGGAAGTCCACCTTGGCAGTATTTTTCCACTTGCTTTCCCACCCAGGAGTTGGTAACCAGGCTGACGGGACAGAGATCAGATGCAGCTTGGAATCCCTCAGTAGTTCAGTGATGCTAATGCTGAGTTATTCTCAGATATGAGACCCCAGGAGTGGTTGCAGGTGTTCCTTCCTTCCAGAAAGCACCTCCAATTATCTAGGAAATTATTTATATTAATAGTCACTTGAGCTTCTTTTCAATCAGCAGTACTTTGTAGCTTTTTCCAAGGTTGGGTAGGAGCAAAACTCCAGAGTTGTTTCCCAAGGAACAGGAATCCTAAA
Organism: Trochalopteron elliotii; assembly: GCA_024734555.1. Lineage (NCBI taxonomy): Eukaryota > Metazoa > Chordata > Aves > Passeriformes > Leiothrichidae > Trochalopteron > Trochalopteron elliotii. The sequence goes on from JANPWX010000183.1 coordinate 6,297,886, forward strand.
GAACATGAATTTGCTGTCTCGAAAAGGCAATTGCTTTGTTGCCATAACATTAGTGTGTTTCAATTTGACAATGGTGGCAATATATTTTTTGTCAAAAGGCAGCAATGGATGTATGATGTATTGCATATAAGACATGACACAGTAATAAATATAACTGTGAAAGCAAATTTCAATACAAAGAAATAAATGAAAATAACTGGTTTGGAGTTAGGATAAGGGAAGGGGAGCAGTCCCTCTGTAAAGGAAGCTTGAAGGGAAGAAAGAGGATGCCCTGCACAAAAAGATGGTTGGGAAGCCAAAAGGCTGGCTGATGAGCAGATGCACCCTCAGCAGAGCTGAGGATGTCAAGGATGTCTGGAGGCCTGGGAGAACCTGCAGACTTTGGACTGTGATCTACTGGAAGAAGCTAGTCAGATTTTGATCCATTACAAAAGAAACCTGGAAAAGGCTCCTCTTTAAATTTGTATCATCACTACAACAGCAAAGCTTAACTTGGAACTTCCCACACTGATCTCCAGCTCCTGAAATCTTAGCCTTTCAAAGTCAGCATTCCTATTTGACCTCCTTCTGTGGTTCTATTATAAAGAACTTACTGTTACATATACAGGGAAATCACTCCATCTCCTTCCTAAGAAATTATGTGACATATAAGCAAAAGAACCTCCAGCAGAGCATCTGAGACAAACTTCACTAAGTGGCCTGTTCCTCAAAAATTCCATTTCCCATAAATATTTTCTCCTCTCATTTCCTGTGTGCTACTTGTTACGTTGATTGTTTAAGTCAAATCACCGTGTGGCAATTGCTAAGATTTGGAAGCTGACAGTAACTGCCCCAGGAGCAAGTGAAACTCCATGGAGGAGAAGGACAAGTAAGTGAAAATGGAAATCACTGATATGGCAAAGTGCAAACTGGTAAAACAATAAAAAGTCCTTTCCAACTGGCAATGGCTTACTTGGTTCAACTGGCCTTTAAATATGGATGAGAGACCTGCTCTAGGAAGAGTTTTTTAAAGACCAGAGGGCACAGATTTGGGCTGTCCATGAATCAGGGCCTCTGAGGTCATTCCTGCTACTGGCATGAAAAGAAAGAAAGGGTAGAAAGATCACCTAGGACCAAGGCAGCTTCTCACTTAAAATGGGTGGAATGTCACCCACCAGACTGGAGGAAGGCAGTGGCATCCCAGTTGCCCCTGCATGTCTGCAAGCAAGTTTAGGGGAGACACCATCTTTAAATTCCCTTCTTTCTCTCTTGTCCCCAGGAGATTAGGGACTTCTTCTTTTGTCATTCCTGCTCCCAGTGATTTCCCTTCTCCCTTTTCAATGAAGCAGCATTTTGTCCCCAGCATCAACTCATCCTATGCAGCCTGCACAGGCAGCATCAAAAGAACCTATGACAAGCTGTAGCCTGTCCCTAGAAATGCCACACACAGGCAGAGGGAGCACAGGGAGCAGCGGGAAGCACACAGCACTGACCTGGCTGCTGGAGGCAGGCAACTGCAGAAGATAAAATGCACCTGTTTTATTGAAGGCATGTTTACATCAAGGATCAGTTCCTGCCTTACTCTGCTAAAACCATAAAGTGGAGTGGCTTTTCTGGAGCAGCTCCCAAATGGGCTTGTCCAAACAGCATCCAGGGAACATCAAAAGGTGAAGCGATCACCCACAGACAAGCACCCCAACTGTCTGATCCTGAGCTACCCCCAGGCACGGCTCAGCACCTTGTCTGCTCTCCCTACAGCCTGCTCTTGTTCCATGGTGACTGCTCCATACACGTGGCAGCGAGCTAACTGACTGCCAGTCAACAAGTTCTGATCTCCAAAGAAAAGCCCTTTGAGCAGAGAAGGGAATGGGAAGACAGGATTGGGTCAGTGCTCGAGCAAGAGCGTCCTCACTCCAGTGACCCAGCCGCAGTGGGAAGTGTGTTTGCATCAACCATCGCTCAGTAATTATAGCAACAGATGACTCAAGATCAAAGTGCTTTTGTGAATAATGTGGCAAAGGAAATCGATAAAATCTGAGCTTTTTTATCTTTGGATCTGTCTTTAATGCTGACTTTCTGTCCGGCTTTAACCTGCCCAGGGATAGCATCTCTGCTCCCAGTGCCGTGGCACGGGCCCAAGCAGAGCCCTGTGCAGCACCCGGCTCCCTCCAGGCTCCTGCCTCCTGCCTGGCAGGGATGGGAGCAGGCAAGGTGGCCCTGGGGACAGTGGCCACTGGGCTTTGGGGCCTGACCCCCACAGTGGTTCTCAGTGCAGAAGGGCACATTTGCTGTCACAGTGAGTCAATAGAGCCAGGTGCCCGGGTGCTTTGTGCTGACATGCCGAGGTGCTGCTGGTGCTGCTTCCAGGGGCTGCCCCTCCCATTATGAGCACCTCGGCAGGCAGCTGCTCCTCCGTTGGATGCAGCCCAGGTGCTCCAGAGACAGCTTCTGATTCAGCTGCTCCTGGCCTTGCCCACCCATAAAGATAGATCCCAAAGAGGGCTGGACAGGAAGGCCTCTTTATTCAGGGTGACACAACACATGGAAACCATGGCTGACCAGCACATGGAAAGGGTACCATTTGCCAACCCCTCTGAGTATATCCCACAATCATCCTTCACCTAGGCTGCATCTGTCTCCTCATCTGCCTTCTGTCACATATGCTCCTATCAGCTTCTATCATGTGTTTATCCTGAATTTTGGAAAGAGTTAATTACTTTGCTAAGATGTTATGCTCCAGTTGTTGCCACACCAAGTGTTCTCTTGGTGCCATGGATCGGTGTGTGCTCCGTTGATTCCACACACTGGTCTCTTGTGTGGTTGCACACTGGCTCCAGACATCTTTCCTGCATGGTTCCTGGCTAAAGGTGTTTGAGTCACAAGTGGCAGAGTGGAGAGAAGGCCAGGGTGGCTATGGGTTAGGTGAAGAGAACAAATCCTGACTTACATAGTGTTCCTCAGGTGTCTCTGAAACAGTCTTGATCTCTCTAGGTGATCTCTGTTGCTTTAATTAGCTGTTTTAATTCCATAGGCAGTGCCTCCTGCACACTTATCACGTGGCAAGGAGGCCCACATTGGATAAAGTTTCGAGCTGCCTCCTGGGACTAGGCACCAAGGCCATCTCAACATGGGATTTCCCAAATCACATCAATCATCTGGGTTTTTCCTGGCTTATGCTGAGATGCTGTGTTGCTTCTACCTGCTTATTTCCCAATAGAGCAGAGAGGCTTAATTATTGGGTTGTAAAGTTCCCAAGGGTCTTATGAATACTGAATTGGAAAAGTGAGGCATCCTGACGTACTAAACCGTGATAAATTGTTACCCAAAATTTTGTTGTGATCCAGGGGAAGTCTGCCCCCAAACCAGCTACCCAATGTGCATTGTTTTGGTTGCTGTCATCAAAGTCTACAATATGAACAGGCAATTCATTATCATTTAGAGTAGTGCTTTGAATGTTATCATTTGAGCTTCTTAAAAGGTTAATCTTCTGTCCCTGGGATCCCGATGAGGAACAATTAGAGTATCCTGTGGTGAAACACTGGATTATTATTAATGAAACTTGTGCTGCCCTGGAGTTTTAATTGACTCAAGTGTTTAAACACATGCCTGACTTAAAACATGTGGGCATTCTCATTCCTGCCACAGGAGCTACCAATGGTTTTCACGCAATGCCAAGAAATGTTAACTGTTAAAACCATGTTTCATCATTTATTAACCTTAGTTCCTCACATGTTCTACCCAAAACCCCTCAACAGGAAGGGCTGAGCATTTAATGTGCCCTTGGGACAAAGCAGGGCTTTGACTACATTTTTCTTTCCCTTAGGACTTAAAGGAAGAAGTGTCTGGATTCTGTCAGGGCAATAGGTATCCAGAGACTTCTGGGTTCTCTGAGCCATCTCCAGCTGGGGTCTGTAATATCAGGAACTATTTTTGCCAAAATTTTCAAGACAGGAGTTAAGCTTTGACATTTTCACATGAAACTAAACTATCAGGATGTTTGACAGTGCCCAGGGTGGTAACCAGCTGCATGGGGCCTTCCAGCTGAGGTGCCATGCTCCAGCAGGGTACGTGCCAGGGACAAAGTGGGTCCACTGGGCCACGACTGCACCTGGCTCACACTATAAAGACAACAGAGTTGAGGCTTTTGCTCACATGCAGAAGGCAAAGGGAAGTTTGCTGATTATTTAAAGGAAGTCAGGGTTTGACATCAACCTGTTCCCTCATCCTGTCCTTGCAATTTTCCTTTCCTGTTGCAAGCAATTGGATGGAGACAGAGAGGTTTTGGGACCAGGCCTGGTGCACTACCTGTGTGTAGGATCAGGATACAGCTGCATCTCAGTTCCTGCATGGAGATTCCCAACCACTCCCTCACTACTGGCTGGATTTCCTGGGCTATGTGCAAGCTTCTTGCACAAGAAGGTGCAGTCCTGGCTGGATTTGGATCTTTGTGGGAGCAGGCCCACAAGGAGCAAAGGCACTGGTTGCTGCCAGTGGCTGGCTCTCAGTGAGGGGCACTTCATGCAAGTCCCATCTGTGTCCCTGTTCAATGTCATGATCTAGGAATGCAGCTAGTGCTCAGGCAGTTCCCAGCTGGCCACAGCAACTGCAGGTGTGTATTTTTTATTTGTTTGTATATGTAAATAGAGTCCAAAGTCTCAAATCATTAAGTCATGCAATGCAAGGCATGTGACAGAGTGGTTAATAGTGAGGGGTAGACAAGGATGACAGGAGGAAAGCATTTCAAAGTGGCAGCTGTGAGGTAAATCATATCGGAATTGGGTAACCTGGTTTTAGGGGAGAGGTTGGAAAGGAAGGGCGTAGCACTGGGAGAGCTTTTTTTTTTTTTTTTTTCCTCTGGGAAGGGCACTGATCCTCAGACTTGGGCCCTGGTTTTTATTTTACATCTGCTACTCTAGGGCTGAAATGTGCCCACCATCCTCAGTGGCGAGGGGCCTGACAGCAAGAGAAGCCTGAAGTTACTGGGGTTTGCTACAGATTTTGGGACATGTCCACAGCACAAGCAGTACCTCTCCCTCTCTCTCCTTCTCTCCCTCTCCCCCTCCTTCTCCTGGCCTTTCCATGGCACACGAGAAAGGGCAGAGGGCTGAATGAAATGGGCTTGTGGATGGGACTGTCTGCTGGACTCACGCTGGATCACATGGAAAGTCTTAACCTGGAAAATGGAAAATGCCCACTTGAATAGCAGCTGGATCTGAGCCTGTAATTACCTCTGCCCTCACGTGTCTGCTTTGCAGCTGTGTGCACAAACAAATGAGTTGTCCACACGCTGCTTGGTCTTCACACCAAACACTCCTTGGTCCTGATCTTTCAGAAAAGAACAAAACACCTGGCCCAATCCTCATGGAGAGGAGTGGGGACCTCTGGATGGATTTCCAGGAGGGCTGTACCTGACACCACACAACCAGCCCTGTGGCAGACATCAAATGCTGTTGTTCCCCAGCAGTCTGCTGATGTTATCGCTGTTTCTTTGAGGAGTGAGAAACAAGGAGATCCTACAATGACAAACCACAATGTTTCTTGTGGTACATAAAGATAGGTAAAAAACCACCATCACCAAAAAACAACAAAAATGAAACCTTCCCAAATAACTGCAAAAAAAAAGAGCATTTCTTGTCTTTTGTGCTTTTCAGGACCAAGCACCTTACAGACATTTAGCTCATGATCTGCCAGACAAAGGGGACAAGGGACCATCATAATAGACAGACATAAAGCAGCTAGAAAATCAGATCTGGAGAGGAGAACAGGACCCTTACAGGGGAATCATTATTCTTATATTCAAAACACTAAATAAGAACTACATTTACTGAGCTTTCAGGTTCACAATCCCAGGGGACAAGGAAAAGCTTATTTTACATTAATTGATATGTTACTTCACAGGCTCTTGATGGTGGTTGCTGTCACCCAGAGACTAAATGCTGTTTATGGTACTGCCTCATGCAAAGCACCGCAACAGCCAGAAACTTTTTCACCTTCACCAACTATTGGCTTGGTAGAAATTAAGGATTTTCATTTTTTGCTATGAGTCTTTTTTAATTTTTGAAGTATAAGACTAATACAAAACCAGAATGAAGAACTGGAATGGAATCTCTGCTAAGCATGAGTGTCAAATTTTATAGGCTGTTGTGGCCTGTATAGTTTTGTTTCATTTGTTTGGGTTTTTTCAGAAGGCATTTCCAAGCTCTTAAGCTCAAATCTTCTGAGGTTCTGGGTCCATAATAAATCAGCAAGGTGATGTGAAACGTTTTAAGGACCCAACTTGTGTCCAAACTCAGTCCAACAGAGAGTAAGAGGTGTGCAGGCACTCAGCAGGGATGCACACTGACATCCTGATGTGATCCTTCAGCCAGGGAAGTGGGGTCAGAAACATTAAGTGGGTTTAAACTGGAGCGTGATAAATGAATCTACTGGATTATGTAAGGTGTTAGTTTGCCATGCCAGTGCCTGGACTTGATGCACTGAATTACCTCCCAGTCCTGTATTCCTACACAGAAATACTTATTAAGTCCTTTAAATAAAAGTGCTCCCTGATCTTCCTGGATGTTGCATGGATGTGGCACAGAGGGGAAAAAATCAGACTGTCTGTATGCAAAATTCACTCAGTAGATATTTACATTAACATCACAATTTACAGGACTGCTGTATGTAGATGCTGACCTGCATTTTGTGGTTGGATAAAAGGCATTCACTCCAACAAGCCCCCTGGCAGGTCTGCCCTAGAAAAGAAGCCACTCCAGATCTAGAAAGATGCCAGGAGGATTGAGCAATATGCCCTTAGACTGCTGTGTCCTGTCATCAGGAGGCCATATGGTTTCATGCAATTACCAAGGCCTAATACTCTCAGTGGCCCTTTGGACTGACAGTCCGTTGCCTTTTGCAGAGCTGTTAGACAGAGGGGAAAAGTATTGCTTTCAATTGGTGCTGTTTGTTTTTCCACTGTGAACTCCCCCAACTCCCTGGTGTCAAAACACCTGGCAGGGCTGCCATGTAGGTACTGCTTGTTTGTCCTGTTACTCCCATGCTGTGGCTGGCCCTGGGGAAGGGAGCCACATCAAACACCTGCGCTGGGAGTCGCACGGGGATTGTGCCGCCTGTTTATTCCCTGCTGGGATTCAGGTAGGCTGGGGCTTTGGGGGAAGATCATCTTCCAAGATGATGTCGCTGCACCAATGAGGATGATGGGAAGGATCTCCATAAATGATACGGGGTTGATGTGGGGAGCACAGTGATTCTGGATAACACCACCAGTGTAGGAGACACCCCAGCCCCCCTGGTACTGGCAACACATGGGGTCCTAGAAGTCAGCTGTAAGCTTGAGGGAAGAAATACCACCTAACCTTACAGGAGTGAAGTGCTGCATCCACATCTGTATCACCAGGTGTGGCTGTCCTCTTTTTAGAAGGCCCACAGACTCAGCCAGGTCAGTTGCAGCCCCTACTACTGTACAGCCTCACACAGAGAAGCACCTGCAAATCCAGTTCAGTCCCTAGAAAAACGTGAGCGGAGCAGTGGTACAGACCATACTTAAGGGTGGAGGCTCTTCTCCCCAAACCAGCTGCAATTGTTTGTTGTGTAATGGTGCCAATGAAGTTTTGTAACTCCCTCACACACTGGGAGGATTCATTTGATCAAAAGGGCAATTTCACTTTCTGGCATCTACTATCCATAAGAAATTCCAGGCCAGAGCTTTAAAGAGCAACTAATGACTTAGGATCTTATGACTGCTAAACATTTCCACTGAGGCACCTCGGCAGGCATGCAGAGTCCTCCTCTCGAAACCTCTTCCTCAGAACAGACATCAAAAGTGTGGGCTGCCCCAAAAAGCCCTACCCAGGCCGTGATGTGGAGTTAACAGTTGTTCAAGATGAGTCACAAAAGGTCCTCCTGAACCAAAAATGTCAGCTCTAACCCCCAGATGAAGATCCCTGCCCAGGATCCCTTCAGGGAGCACATGCACCCTTTCCCTCAGTTATGGGACCACATACAGGCTTTAGGTGCAGGGGTGCCATAGGCACGAGGGGCACAGCCTAGGAACGCTCGAGGGCTGTGGCAGAGGCTACAAGTCCTGGCAGTGCTGACAGGCTTATGGCAACACCAAAACACAACCACTCTCAGCTTTGTGCTGGGTTTTGAAGCTCACACAACCAGCTGGCAACATGTGAGGGGGACAAGGACACAGGGCAGGGTTGAACACCGAGGGTCTGATGGAAGCTGGTTTGGACAAGACTGGGCTTTCTTTGTGGGATCCTGCAGATAGTCCCTGCAGGGCACACCTAGTTAGGCAGCTCCAAGACCTTTCCATCCAGTGAGACTGACCCTATTTGGGAAGCGTGAATCCAGTGAAGCTTGACAACTTTCTTACAGCTAAAGGTTTTTAGTTAAGCTCTGAACAAAGTATCCTACCTTCCCTGAACCCATCTTGAACTCTGCCCGACACCAATCCCCAGCAAAATGGTACCTGCATCTGTTCCACCGAGGCATACAACCAAACAGTGACTCATTGTCATAATCCTTATTCATTCATTTATTGCCCAGATAACTCTCCATTAAGCTAATGAGTCATTATTTTGCATCCACCAAATGCATAGTTTGAACGCTGCTGATTTCTGCTATTCATAAATCGGAAGGAGAAGAAGAACAGACAAGAGCCTTGATCCAGAAAATTTGCCTCTATTGGCAAGCTCGAGGAATTCAAGGTTTTCCATGTATGTTACCAGGAACAAGCAAGGGTCCAGTACCTCCTCCAGACAGGCACTGAAGAGCTAATGCTGCCTGGTGAAGTGCCTCACACCAGTCTGCTTCTAGACCTGGAGGATGTTGGCCAGGGCTTTGCAGGCCGTGGGTGCCCAGGACTCATTGGCCATGTTTGAAGCAGCTTTGCTGAGATAAGCAGGCAGCTTTATTCCAGGCATCACTAAATTTTAAGTGGGGCAGAAGCTAAAATATTTGGCATGGCATTAACTAAATGGATGCACAATTCATGCAGATTTTTCCAACATATTAAGAAATTCCAAGTGTTGCTAGTTTGGCAATATTTTGAGTCATTTATGTTTTACATGCCTGGTGTGGCCCAAAACATAAAGCTGTAACTAGATGCTCTTTTGACCTCTCTCTGCAGTGCTTTGCAGCTGAGATGAGCTGCCTGACCCTTATAAATATAACAGGTGACCAGAAAAGTTCCACTGGCTTTGACTCTGGTTTGTGCTGCCCACACAGGCCAGGAGTGTGACAGCAGCCCTTGGTTTCACAGTGACCTTCCTCCCTGCTGGAGCAGTGGTGCCCTCAGACAGGGCACTGACAGCTGCTCATGGCAACAGCCAACCGGTTCAGCTTCTTGAGGCTTATCAGACTGTTTGCATAAACACTGGGATCAGAGCAAGAATGAAGGAAGCATTGGGCTGAGCTTTAGAAAGGCTTTATCCTACAGTTTTCTTATCTGCTGTACTCTGTCTGTCTGTCTGTCCCCTCCATGCTGGTTTAAAGGACTTGCTCCCCAGGAACTCACGATCCCAGTTTTCCTCTGGATTGGTGTCTAGAGCTGGAGCCTGCAGGCTCTCTGAAGCAAGCTTGCAGTACTCTTGTAGTTCCATCCAACATAGTTCCCTCTGTGGTCAGTTCAGCTTTGAATCCAAGGATACTGTTCTGGAAGGGAGCAGGGAGAAAACCAGTCTCTATGCACTTGTGAGAAAGGCAGGTCCCGTGGCTCCCCTCTGCCTCTGGAACTCCAGACTCTTCAGTGGACTGCTGGAGCTTTTGCAAATATTCCATGTTTCTTTTTCTAAACAACAAGGCATATATTTAAATGCTGAGCTCTTCTTGCTAGACACTGCTGCTAGTTCCTTGAACCTGCAGAGGATCCCAGGACTATCATCTCTGCTAAGAAAAAAAGTTCTCCCATTTGTTCAAAAGGGGAAGGATGTAATATTGACCAATATTGAGAAATGTATTCTCCTGGTTTCAGAGGCAGTTATTGGAATGTGCTTGGTATCCAAATGATAACTTAACACTTGTAGCAACTTGCTGAGTGATGCCTTGAATCACACTGTGATAAAGGGATATGTTTGAAGTTTTTGAAGGCAGTACCTCACTATCATTCCCTTTCAGTGCTGTCACTCAGAGCTCTGCAGCCTTGCCTGTGTCAGCAGGTAGTCAGACTAAAGTTCTCATTCATCTAAATCTAAAACTCATCTGGGCGTACTCGATCACTGATTAAAAACAGGTACTGGATAAAACAAGGAAAACAATCTTTTCCTGAAGACGTTATCTTAATGCAAAGAGCAGTGGTGTCTTTTCCCCCAGGGAATGAGAGCTGCAGACCAAGACCCTTCCAGCCACCCTGTGAGCCCAGAGCAGGCCATGTCATGCGGATTTTGGGTTGTTGGCTTCTCTTGTTTCAAGGCTCTCTCCCACAGAAATGGGTTTAATTGCTCCTGCCATCAAGCCTGACAGGGGAGTACTAACACACCCACTGGCTGTGAGCAGGCCTGTGACTGCACATCAAAGCTGATCCCACCTCACAGCAGCAGCCACGAGCACATTCCAGAGCAACAAGAGGCCTGCGAAAGGTAGATGGAGAACCCTGTGGCCTCCGAACCTCCCCACCCACTGCCGACTTCCATTAATTAATTAACTCTGCAGCTTTGTTCCCTTATCATAATCCTCCCAGCAACAGCACCATAAATTGTACTTGCAACAGATGCCTAAACAAGATGATCCCAGGTCTTTGCAACTTGAATCAAGGGTGGGAAACTTGCAGCTTTGTGGTGATCTCCAATTCATTCATTATACAATCGGATCTTAATTGCTTTAAGAATGTGATTCTAGTAAATCTGGCCTCTAGTACCACCCCTATTAGAGACATCTGTTGCTAAATCTCTGCTGCTAAAAACAGTCAGTCCATCCCTTGAAGTCTTTTTGATTTCAGTGGGCTCTGAAGTATTGTAGAAATTAACACCATGTTCACCCACCCCATATTTACCCACTGAATGGACAGACACCAAACCCAATTTAGCTGTTCCCAGCAGCAGCAGTTTTCAATAGCTCCCAGGGGAGCCCCATGCTATGAACAGGTAATACAGAGAAATATTCTTGGGTTGCTTTTGAAGGTGATTCTTCCTTAAAAGAAAACACTGCATGCAGCAATGTCATCCCAAAGTCCTGCTATCCAAATGCAAATTGTCTAAATATACAGTACAAGGGATTGATGCCGCTTGTGAAAACTTCAGATCCAAGGGACCCTGACTGAGATCCTCCCCTCCAGCAGTGTGCCAGCTGGGAAACGTCAAAGCCACAGTCAGATGTCCCTAGAGCCAGCTCTGGGGACTCAGTAGGTGGCAGTCTTCACCTTGGCTTTGCAGAGATCTGTCACCCTGAGAAAGGTGCTGGGGGATCGCAGGGCAGAGAGGACACAGACCTGGCCAACAAGAGATGGGCCGGCTGCAGTTGACAGCCCAGGAGGTACTGCCTCTCTGACTCCAGTGTGCTCCAAAGGATCTTTATGCACAACCAATGCAATTAAAAAGACAAAATGAATGGGTTTGGCAATTTTGAAGAGGTTTGGATCAGCAGAATCACTACTCATTCATAGGGTAAGCAAGAGGAGGGAGCAGTGTAGTCTTCAGTCTTTCCCTATTCTTAAGGAGCTAATTTGGTACAGGGATGAAAATGGAACCCATGAGAGTTGAGTTTTGGGACAGAGATAGTTTGGGCAGAAAACAGAAGGCAGCAGACTTTTATGTGGGATACAACTGACAAGTCCACAAAGAGGGGAACACCTTCACCATGCAAGTCAACATTCAGTCTTCAAGGAAGGTGGAAGGAGAAACCAGGGGAGTGGGATCTGACCACAGAAGAGGTGAGACAGGCTCCTGACAGCAAAGGATATTGCTGATTTCAGCCTGCCTCCTCCTAGAGCCAAGAACAGGGACCAGCCCCAAGGGAACAGTTTGGTGAGGACCAGCATCCTCCACCTGAGTAGATGGGGCTGAGTGATAAGGGCAGAAGCCTCTTCACACGGTACAGCTGGAATGGCCTAGCTGATCCTAGCCTTGGCCTTTGCATCCCTGCTAACCCAAGGTGTTCCTAAGCACTGCAGTTTTGAGTTATGACACTGGACTGCTTTCCCAAAGCTCTTACAGTTTTAGGCACTGTCAAGCTGAAAATGAGAGGAGGAGCCACTGCTAACATGAGAAAGCATCCTGGTTTTCTCAGTGGATACTGACAACACCTGCCTTAGCACTCGGATTTATGCCTGCTTGCCTTTTCTTCTCCCCCTGAGTGAGCTTGAATGAAATAGCAAGCATATTTTCCCCTCTTACCCAAAGGCAGATGTATACTCACAGCCCTGCCATTCTCTCACAGCATCTTACATAATTTACCATTGGTTTTGGAGAGATGCCAAAACAAGTCTGAAGGAATGTGTACAAGATTTACCAGAACAGGGTTTCCCCAAGTTTCTGACTCTATAATCCCCTTATTCAGAGCTAAACCAGTAGGCTCAGGCCTCCTAAACTGAAAATCTTTGCCAACTCCATCCACTGCCTTTAAAAACAAACAAGGAAACCCACAAGCTCATGCCCAGTTATTACCATGAAAGAGAAAACAAGAGACACAAAGCAAAAGAATTTGCCACATGCAGCTCTGTTAAGTGCTAAGCCCATGAGTGAGGAGACACTTGTCTTTGTTCCATGTAGTCAAACATGCCTTAATCTTTAAAACACCTTCACTCCAAAATTGCAGCTGATTGCTTAGTCACAGGGAATTTGCTATTTAAGCAAGGGCCTTTGCTCAGGCCTCAAAGTGGTGATACTTACTAGACTATAAATTCAAGCAATGGGCAAGGTTTAGGGAAGAGACTTGTGTGAAGAGCTGCCTGAAAGTTAACAGGGGTGGTAGGACTTGCCTGGGATCCCTGTATTGGCACCACAGGTTGAAAAACTCAAAGCTGCAACTCAGAAAAGGCTCCTTACAGAGTGAGTGCCAGGCATGGAAATTGTTGGGTGTCCACTAAATGCTTTGGCAATCAGCTTTGGGGGAGGTGATGATGAAGGGCAGAGTTCCCTCCACCCTTGCAGTGGTCCAGCCCTGACCCTCCTAAAGCGGAGCAGTCAGTGATACCAATAATGACAGAATGCAGCTAAGGCTGACAACACATGTCTAATAACAGCTAAATATCTACCTGGAAAAGACTACTACCACTACAGGGCCTAAAGCAGATAATTGAAGAAAGGCAGACCTGGGGGGGGGGGGCATGCTTACAGCATGGCTTTTGAAAGATGTTTCTCCTAACTCAAGGGGAACAGGCAAGAAGCAGTGGATATGCTCAGGGAGTCTCCTCTAAGCACCACGTCCTAAAGCATGATATGGCAGACGGCCCTTTGTGAATCCCTGAGTGCCTAACCTGCACCAGTGCTTGAAAGACTCCCCTGGCTATTCCTTCACCCTTAAATCTCCATAGACACCCCAAAACAGCCCAGGGTCCTTGGGTGGCACAGACCAAGTTATGTGTACACAGCTAAATGTGCTTCTGCTGTCTGGCTGTGGAACAGGAATGCTCAGGCTTGCAAAACACCATAAGAACGCGTGAATGAAGTCTGCAGACTTCTTCTTGTTTCCAGTTCACTCTGGAATAATAGTTTACTCTACCCAAGCTCTTCCTGATCCATATCCACAGATGAGCATTGCCCTCAGCACTGCAGGCTGGCATGCAGACAACAGGGCAATTTTCTCCTCAACACCTCTGTCTGATGGATTTGAGGATGTCGTGGCTTTTCGATGCAGGATGGCAAACCCAAGGCTGGTATTGGCTCTGAGTCACTGCCTTTCAAGTTTGAGCATCTGGCCAGCTGTTGTCCCCAAAAGTGCAGTGCCATTTTCCAAAGCAACTATGGCTGTTCTGTGGTTTCTACTGTTTACATGCTTGAGAACCCTGGCTTTTATTTCTTGATTACCTGCCCACCTCCCAACAGTCGTTCAGATCTCGTGTTTGGCCAAGAGCGCCCTGGAAATCTCCAGTGACATCTTGCTGGTCCCAGCCATGTGCCTGGCCTGGGCTCCTGCCTGTGCATGTTTAATTTGTGCCCCATGTACAGGCTGCCCTTCACCCACAAGGCTTGGTGCAAACAAAGGAGTGACCCACCTGTGAGTGCCAGCCAGAGGAAGGCTGTGCTCAGACACCCGTCCTGATGCTAATCACCCGCCTTTGATCCAGCTGCCTTTCAACTGCACCTACCATCTTCTCCCTGTCTTCCTCCAGGCTCCCAAGGAAGCCCTGCACAGCTGCCAGGGAACATGAGAGGAAGTGCCACATCCAAGCAGATCACAAATCTCAAGTCTTGGCTAGGATTTCCAACAGGTAATTGAGGGGGTTTGTGTTTTGCACGAGCAAAGTCAGTACCAGTTTGTGTGCTAAGTCCATGGCTGCATCGCTGCCTGGTCTGGACATGCAAATAGTCCTTGGTGAGAGCAAGCACAGCCTCTGGAGAGACAACACAAACCTGAGACCCAAACTTCATTTCTGTCAGCTCCAGAAAACTGGGGTTAACTTTGCTAGCCCAAAAACAAGTAAGAAATTCAGTCACTAGAAACCAGTGCTAATTTCTTGACTTCAGTGATCTATTAGAGATGGGTAAAGCTGCACACACAGCCCCTGCAGATCTTTCTGCTTTCTTCTAAGTGTATTTTCTATTCCAGTATGAGAAATGTTAGCAATTGCCAGTTATTTTCATTTTACTCAAAGTAAGAATTTAATTAGGTTCCCATGGTAGGTTATCTTCATGGTCTGGGGATGAATTTTATTTTCATTTTTAGTTAGTAGGTTTTAAATAGTTGCTTTTGTCCCCTCAATCCTTATATCAGGCTGGATATCAAACTCACAAGCATTTGGGAGACATTATTCCTAACCAGAATCCAAACTTGACCCCAGAGGCAGCTCTTTTTTTCACTTTTGAAATCCAGAGCTGAAGACCAGACCCTTGTTTGGGTTTGGATGCAGGTATCCAACAGAGGACCAAAGTACACAGGGCCCCTCTGCTCATCTAACTCCCCAAACTAATCCAAAGGAGTGCATCCCTGGGCAGCCTGTTTCTAGGAACAGTATCAGTATATGAGCCTTGTAACTCATTAATGCTAATAGCAGTTGCATAACGCACAGCTGAAATGTGGTTGCACAGTGAGTTAAGAACATATCCCAGCTACATAAGGTACAATTGCCAGGCAAAGTTTCTGATGGACAGCTTTCCTTACCCTCACAGCTGAATTTATCTTTGATTATAAATGCTCTGGAGAGGCCAAATTTCCAGATATCAAAAAGAGGTGCTGCCAATTCTAGCATAATTCTCTGCTTAAGGTGCTGTATGAGTGGCCATGGTCTGGAAGGAGGTGTGAGCTCACCTTGTCATTGTTCTCTGTGCAAAACCTCAGAAGCAAAACCTCAGGAGATGTACAGAAGGGCCTTGGTCAGTCACTGCATCTAACTGAAAGGGAGCTCAGGCACCAAGGATGGCCTTGAACCCTCAGGGTGCCCTGAAGCACCAAGATACAATGGAAATCTCAACCTTTACAAAAATTGCTATAGCCTGGTGTGCTGCACACAGGTGCAGAATTGACTTCTTTCATATTCTGCAGTTTTGGTCAGTTCCCATGACTCAGAGTAGATGCCTCATCCATAGCTGGCTTGTTGTAAGAATATTAACTATGCCTTCTTAAGGCTGTTTCTCTTCTTCTGCCACAGCCTCACTTAAATGCCCTTGAGTGTCTTTAGATGAACGAGCTTTGCAGTGTATTTAAAATCCAAGACTGCCTGTATCCTAGGGCCATCAGATAACAGCCACTGGAGCTCCATATGCACAAGTGGGACTTAGCCCTTAGTTTCTAGAGCAAACAGCTTTCTACCACCTGCTCCCTGCCAGCAAAAGTGTGGTGGGTAATTCCCTCAGGAGACACTTCTCTGTGTCCTGACCCTTGAGCTGACCATGCCAACTCAACATGATGCAGCAACAACACGCCACACAGACTTGGCTGCTCCAGGATGCTCCCTACCTTCCCCCTGTCTGGGGGGCTCCGGTGCCATTGTGGTGCCCAGAGGAATGTGGGGTTTATCCTGCCCTCCACTCTGGCCAGGGCCTGCCCTGACTGTGGCCCTTGGCAGGGGATTCCCCCACGTGTCCCCCTGAGATCAGGGCTCATCAGGAGGCAGCTCCCTGGCTCGCCAAGTCTTCCTGTTCTTACTCCGATCATCCTTTTGCTCTGGAGGCCAGAGCTCTGCCCAGACCCATAGAAAATAGTGTTTAGCTGTGTTGAGGGTTGCCCCCTCCCAGTTTCTGTGCCTGCTGCAGTGTCACTTCCATTTGGGAATGTGTCCTGATTGTAGCTGAGTGAAATGAATGACAAGGCTGAATCATGAAGACATGGGGCTGTGAGAGGATGAAGAAAGCTGCTACAATTTTGAAACAACAGAAAATATGAAATAAATCTTAACTCCCTGATGGCACATATAGGCAGTATGAATAAACATTATAACTATGTGAATAGCACACAGATCCAAGGAGCTGGATCACCCTCTGAAACAGTAGGCAGAGGAGTCTGCTACTCTGCAATAGAGGGATCATGCTTGGCTAAATTACGTAATTCATTTAAATTCACATTGTACAGTAACATAATAATTTTTGAAAACCATATTGTTTGGCCCTCCAAAGTGGTTCCCAGAAGTTATTCCTGCGAGGAGCACACACCCAAGCCAGTCAGAACTTCTGGAATGACATTCCAGTTGCTCAACACCTGGTTATGCAGATAGAAGAGAAAACAGAGCGACGCCTTAACCAGTATAATAGATAAGGGTGTGAGAATCCAACTTGCTGGCTAGCACATGAAAGTGTGAATGACCTCGCCCCACGTCCAGGATTACTCAAGCCAGAGGAGATGTCAGTATCAATACACACATCTTCCTTCATAGTCACAGGACTCTCCTCAATGCTTGCTGCTGCCCTCAGATCTTAACCCCAGAACGGAGGGAAAGCACCATGCCTGTCGAACAACCAGCTTGCAAAGCTCTTTGCTTCTGCAAAGCAAATGCAGAGAAGGATTAAGGAAATTCTCTTTTATTATTCCATCTAGTTAAACAAATTAAACATGCACATCTAGGAAGACCTTCCACCTCTTCAGATAAATTCACGTGCAGTGAGAGGGAGGTCAAAGTAACGGGTTCTCCATTTTCTTCGAAATAAGACTTGTGGCTTCACTGTTTCCAGTGGTCATGGGAACTGAGCACAACTCTTCTGTCCCATGGAACAACTGGGATGTCTTCCTTGTACTAAACAGAAACGAGCTCCTCTGGATCAAAATCACTGAGTGTATCCAGCTTCTTTTTTTATTAAACACCCAACAGCTTGAAGTAAATACCATTTCTATCTGTGTCCTCAGTATCCATCAGGACTAGGCTAAGAATTCTCAATTTGCCTCCCTAACCAGAAGAAAATATGTGTATCAATACACATATTTTCTTGGTTTTTATCTCAATGTCAATTATTGACTATTAACAGCCTTCCACAAGACTGAAGTTGAGACAGCAAGCACTCCTAGTTCATAATGAACCTTCCTTCTGCCTCCTTGCACATGTGCCTCATGGAAGACCTCAAACTATAGGCTACACCTGGCCATGCCCAGAATTTTCCTTCATCAATTTGCTTTAATTGAAGTCAATGGCCAGGCTGTTTACCTGAAGCAGGTAAACTTCAGCAAAATCCACGAATGGGTTCATCTAACTTTGTACACGAAGCCTGTATTGGTGGGTACAACTCATATTAGATAAAAAAGAGAAAAAGAGGTGAAAACAAAAAAAAATCTGTAACAGACAGATGACAGTGAGACACTGACCACCTAAGGAAACTCTCTTGGCCAGCACTAGAAAGCGCCCCTGAGGTTTTTTAGTGTTCATCAGCCAGCTCTCTACCCAGAAAGCAGAGCATGGGATAATTAACCAAGGGTATTCATTTTATCAAACCTATGCCACTGAGAACAGATACATTAACAATTCTTTTCATTTAAAATGGATTAAAAGATAGGAAGTCAATAAAAGGTTTGGGTTTACCTCACTTCCCTTCAGTATCTTTTTGGTTCTATATGCTTTCTGGGAATGGCACAGGTTTCTAGGCCATTCAATATCTGCCTGCACGACCAATGTGTTTTCCCTCCTCCTCACGTGCACTGCTAACGTACTTTCCCCAGGAGGTCAAATGTTTGTCATACCAAAATAGCAACTAAATGAATGAAAGTTCAAGCAGAGCTATAAATAGAAAGGGCACCAACTTTTCACAATGCACATATAAGCTGCTTCACACCCACCTCCTTTTGTGTGCCATTAACTCTGAGATCTGAAGCAGAATAACCTTTCTGCACTTTGGAAGAACGAACAGCAGAACAATTAAGAGACCAACCTGTTATGAGGAAGTCACTGAAGTGCTGTGTAGATGGACAGACTAGTAGGTAGGTAGGTAGGTAGGTAGGTAGGTAGGTAGGTAGGTAGATAGATAGATAGATAGATAGATAGATAGATAGATAGATAGATAGATAGATAGATAGATAGATAGATAGATAGATAGATAGATAAGTAGACAGATAGATAGGTAGATAGGTAGATAGGTAGATAGATAGAGCGAGCTGTGCCCCACAACCAGAGTTGCCAAATAGTAAATTTTAGCACGACTTACAGGGAAATCTGGGCATGGCTGAATGAACTGATTTGAGTGAAATTTCACTATGCCTGTCCTTTAGCCATCTCTCTTGTGCACAATGTGTAGCAGAGCCAGAGCTCAGGCTCAGCAGAGCCAGAGCTCAGGAAAGGCACAGTGGCCCCTCCTGATGGAAACCAGCTTCTGGGGCTGCGGGTTGCAAGGGAGGGAGAAAAACATGTGATGAAGTGTAAAATAAGACAGAAAAGCTAAAAAAAGAGAAATAACTTTTTTTTTAAAGGACAAAACACACTTGCTTTTCCTACCAAAGGCAGAACACACTGGTAATATTCCAGTGTTGCTTTTCCATGTAAATAAATTACTTCTCATATTGCCACAAGGCATGTTTAGGATAACTATGGATGGAAGGGAGGGGGTTACAAAGGCAGAAGGAGTGGGGAGGTGCTCCAAGAGGTCATGTCAGCTCAGATCTCAAAGTTCACAAGCCCTCACACTCCACTGCATTTTCTTGTGCTCACTCTGGACCTGGCTAGAAGTTGTCTTGTGGAAAGCTGTTAATAGCCAATAACTGACATTGAGATAAAAACCAAATAGACTTGGGAGAAAGTAGCTGAGTCACGCAAGGTTAGATTAGGTGGCAATTTACTATTTTTAGTTTTAGTTGTTGGATAGCAAACACGATCTCATGAAAATGAAACACCTGCCCCAAATGTGGGCTCATAAAAATGTAACAAGTTCACAGGTTGGGTTTATTGTGGTTTATGAGAAGTGTATGGATAAAGGGAGCCTTTTCTATGTTTAGGGAGGTTCTTTGGAGTTTGGCATGTGGGACACTAGGCCTGTTGGGAGTTTCATGCTGTTTCTAGGTACAAATGCAATGCTGAGTAATAGAGCAAAGTATCACAACACGTTCTAATGTGTGTCATTGTCTGCTGAGAACTCCAGACCATTTCTGCACAGCTGTCTGAACAGAGCTCCCAGCTGATCCTTATAATTTTGCTCCTTGCAATGGAGGTGGCTGTACTTTTTTTTCCCACTTTAAAAATGTTGAGGAAATGAGATGGAAATGCTGACAGACCAACTTCCTGCCTTTTCTTCTGAGCCACTGGATGTGCCAGATATTTGCTCTCTCATCTCCTTTACCATACCATGCACTGTGCTGAGGCTGGCTGTAGGGGAGACTGTAGCTCTCCTGTGATCCCCTGGTGCATTGCCACTTGTTATTCCTGGGACTACATTTACCTAGTCAGATGCACTGCCAGTCTGTTTTCTCTTTCATCCATTCCAAAACACCCCTAAAGGGAAGGGGCCTGCATGAGAAAGGAACTCTAGTTGTGTTTAGAAAAGTGGTGCAGCACAAAGCTGCTTATGCCAGGAGTTGCACGTCTGTACACAATGTGAGCAAGGAAATAATCTGTCTGGGAAGATGCTGCTTCACATGAAAGCATCTGCCTGCAGCTAGATTCCATCAAAGAGCAGATCTGTGGATTGATTTTCCCAGTATGACATGTTCCATCTGCAGAGCACTCAAGAGTTCTTTTATTAGCTCCGCTGTTGTTCGTGATTGAAGCAACAAGATGGAACAGCTCACAAAAAAGGCACTCAGCTCCCAACACTGCCCCAAGAAGCACAGAAAGTGCCAGGATGGGCTGGTGGCAGACACAGAGCCACGGTGCAGGGGGCAAGGGAGTACCACAGGAAACGCTGTGAGCACAGACAATGGGAGTTAGGATGTCCAGCACTGGCCAACTGCATTTCCTAATCTGTGTTTTCATGAAAGCCCACTTCATCCTCTGGGAACAAAGCCCAAGATTCACCCTGTGCCAGCACAGCTCACCTGATCATGGCACCAGGAGCACTGCAGATGCCAGCACTGAAAGCTGGCACATTTGTTGGCCCTTTCTGTCTCTCCACTTGGGCTCTCCACATGCACGGGCTTGTTTTAATGCATTTTTATTTTATTTGCAATGATGTCAGAGGCAACCTTTTGATGACTTATGACCCACAGAAGGATAGGCACCACAGGCTTATGAAACAATGAAGGAAGAAGAAAGTCAGGAAGAAAGTTGGAATAACATTAAATAAACTCAGCAACCAAAAGGACAGAAGGGCCACACAATTTCACAGTGAGCTGCCACAGATCTTTCAGGAGGAGCCAGTGAATATGGGAGGCTTTCAGAGTACTGAAGAGATTTGGACACAGCAGAATATGTTCCCTAGAGCTAAGCCTGAATAGCCACATCAAACATTTTTGGGCCATAGCACACAGCACATCAATTTGCTGGGGACTGGGCTCTGCCACAGGATATGTGAATACTGCACAAGTGGTCTCATTGAATCCTTGGAAGAACCACACAGATTTGCATATCCTTCTTCAGAAACAGATTTTATTAGATGGCCTGAAAAATGTATTTGGCACAAGTGTGCTTTTATGTCCTCAGCCTACCAGAAAGCCCTTCTGGATCATCATGCTGTTGAAATACAGCCCCTTACGTGTCAGAGGGAAGTTCTTTCTGGGCCATTCCCTGCACTTTTAACTGACAGGAGAGAAATATGTTGCTCCCCAAAAGCATTTCCTACTGATTCACTTCTCTTTATCATCTGATTTACAGGTCTGATCTTGACTTTTCACCACACCCAGATCTCCCATTGACTTCAAGGAACAGGGCTCTGTGGGGGCAGTGTGAAAGTCACCCAATAAAGGTTTTCAAGAGGAAGCTGCCGAATTAATTAACACCAGAATTTACATAGGTCTAAAAGATGCCAACAGATTCTCTGTGGCACTGATGAGCTGTGTCAATGGAAGTGGCCCACTGCCCTTAAGGGGGACAGTGCAGCAGGGCCCACATGTTTGCAGTGACAATTCTTCCCAGTCCTAGGCAGGGTACAGCACATCCACTGCATGCTCTGCCCGCATCTTCTCCACTCCCAGGAGTGAAAGAGCTCTCATAAACGATATCTGTGGCTCATGAGGGACTGCAAAGTGTACAAACTCACTGCCCCCCTCCACAATGACACCGGAAGCCATCACCTCTGAAAGAAGCTGGAACACATTACAGTGATTTCATTTTCTCCACGAAGAATTTGCCACAGACACTTAGATAATCCTCAGCTCAAATAAGAGACATCTTGTGTGAGATGCTCCATAATTACAGGAAGCACGAGCTCCCTTTAGAGAGCAACAAAAGGCTATGATGAAGTGCAGACAACCACAGGCAATGCTGCAGCAAGGGAAATGTTGATCCAGCCCCCCTCTCCAGGCCTTGGTCTTGGAGAGGTAATGGGACACATTGAGGTTTTGTCAGCTGTGCCCTTAATACATGGTACATGCACAGCAGAGTGGTCTTGTGCCTAGATAAACCTAATACCACAGTAATTAATTATGAACACTGCTTCTGTAACATTTGGATGGGAAGAAATCTTTTCCTTCTGCTAGGGAGAAAGAGAAATGACACCTTTGAACAGCATAATTTGTATAAACTACTGTGCTCTTTACCCACGGCTCATCTGCCAAGTTCTCTTGTTTGGGAGGAGCCTGCATGTGTTTTGATGTGCAAAGTAGGATAAAGAATTACCATTATTAAAGGGCTTACAAATTGGGCAGGCAAGCCCCGGGTGAGAGGTCACTCTGACTGTACAAAGGAAAGTTTGAGCTGAGTGAGGAAGCTCGGGTTTGACTGAGAGGACAGGGAGAAGAGTTTTGTTCTGCAAGACTGCAGGTCTATCTGTCTGTCTGTCTGTCTGTCTGTCTGCAGAGAAACAGCCTCAGGCCCTTCATTTTGTTTTGAGTTTCGCACTCTGCCCATTTGTAGAGGGTGCTGAGCATGTGTGACAACAGAACACATCCCACCTCGTGCTCCTCAAAATATCTCTGCTACAGAGAGGAACTGGAAAAAAACTCCTCATGCTGTGAGGCTGGGAAGGGGTAAGGAACAGTAGGACAGCTGTCTGAATGACTAGGGAAGCTTCAGCTGTCCTTCCCAGAGCGTGACATCCCCCTGGGATGGAGATGAAGCCACAGCTTCATTTGCTCCAGAGAAGGAGCCCTAGACACACGCATGCTTACTGTGGGTATTGGACTGAAGGGTCTTATCATAATGACAAGAATGATACTTGTTTAAAGTACATCAATGTTGCAGTTTAAAGGGATGCTGCAGCCCTTAGGAAAAAAATCCATTGTTGTGCCAGAGAAGACAGAGCTAGTGAACATAGATTGGGGTGTCTGCATACCTGCCTGGAGCTTATTGCTGCTCCCCACATCTCAGGCTGACATTGTCACCAGTTTCAGGGGTGGGTGGAAAACACAGGCTTCAGACACAGAAGAGAAGCGTCATGAAACAAAACTGGAAAGAGAAACCAAGAAAGAACTTGTGTTTCCCAGAAGGCTGAGGAGGGGCCTAGTCCAGCACCTCCTCCCAGAAAACAGTCTGTAGTGTCACTGGCTATGGTGACAGTGCTCTTAGAGCAATCCTTCCCTTTTACAGCTCCAAATCCAGCAATTATATGAGACTACCACTTTTCATTTTAAAGAAAGAAAAAAAAGTAAATACCTTAGTAGTGCATTGGGTTTCAGAAAGATATTGAACTGCTTGACCCCTGAATTCTGAAGGATGATTAGCAAATAAATGCAGTGTAAAATATTTTGTCTAAGATACCATGTTATATCCAGTTTATACCAAGCCTAACAGTTTTTTGAGGGCTCTACTTGTGATTTCTGAGTATAAGGGTTTAGTTACACCATGCTGTAAGACAGCCGTGCTTGTTGTCCTAGAAATTTCCTACCAAATACAATCCATTTACAAGAAAAGAAATGCAAATGTAACTTGTGATTTGAGACTCTTGACTCCTTAATCTTTGGCCCAAGCTGTGCTCTGGCACATAGTCTAGACAGGACAGTTTGGGATGGCAGCTTTTACTCAAGGCCTCTGGAGGAGTCTGAGGTACACTTGAGTTTTTGATTCCCATTCCCATTCAAGCTCTTGTGTTCAGCTCCTATCTTAGTCCAAACCAAAGAGGCTTCATTATTTAATTTTTAACTTAGTGCATCACTGTATCTTGGATTTCAAGTACTGCAGATCACTAGAAAGGCATGTGACCATGTCATTGGAACGTGCTTGGTTCTGGATCCATAAACTAATAAACATTTGACCACTGTCTCTGTACTGAGGAGGTCATTACCAGAAATGATCCATGGTACACAAGGCACCCATGTCCAGCCCAGGGGAGAGCTGCTATCTGCTGTGTGGCAACACAGCTTCCTGTGCAGAAGAGGGTCCTCACAGACTCACCAAAACCAACAAGGATCTTTGTCAAGTTACTAATTTATCTCTGTTTCCAGCATCCCTACAGAGTGGTTTATAGTTTGTGAAATACTAAATAAACACTGAAAGACACTTTAGTTTTACGTCAGTGACATTAACTCTTCTCCATCCCTTGCTTCCCATCACTGTCCCATGGGTTTGCAGAGATGGGCCTGGCTTCAGAAAGTGGTAAGAGAGGGAGGAAAGGGCACAGGGAGATTGCTTGCCCCAGGGCAAAACTCAAAATCCTCCAGACAGGAGAAGGAAGTAGCACGCCAAAACCAAGAAGAGCTTGTGAGACCCTCAAGTGTTTTGGATGGCAGTGCTGGAAACCTGTGCTTTTCTTTACCACAGCACAAAGAGAAACAGGGGTGAGGGAAGAGCAAAATCAGACACGGGTGCCTTGTGAGGACCAGCTGCCTGAATAGCTCTGTGGAGCAGAGAAGCCTCATCAGTGAGAGAAGCAGACTCGATGCCGTTTCCCTCAGCTGCTGAATCTACAGTCAGCACATTCACAAGAGGCTTGTGCTGTGGCCACGAGGGCAACTGTGGGCAACTTAGCACGTTCAGTCACCTTACTACTGTGGCAAGAAGGTCCCACTCTCAGGAGAGAAAACACGGACAGAGGAACACTTTTCTCCATGCAAGCAGGTACTTCAGTGCAGAAGACAAGCAAGAAAAGAAGGGCATGCAGTACCAGGCTGGCTGTGCTGGGGCGCTGCTTCCCAGCACAAATCTAAAAGATCCTGGCAGAAGGCAACGATCCCTCAGCAAGAGTCAAGGGAAAAGGAGGAAAGACAACTGAAGGGTGCAACTTTCCTGTCAAGGTCTCGTGGCTCTCAGGTGAGCATGAGCCTGCTGAGCCAAAAAGGTAGGAGGGAATTAGAGAGTGCTTTAACTTTGCATTTGTTGAACAAAGCAAGCAAACCCTAAAATGATTCATTTCTCCACAAAATGTGATGTGTGCAAACACAAGAAACTGCTTTGTTTCCACTGGAAGGCCAGTAGAGACTCCTGCACAAACATGCAATACATGAAGTAATGCTGGATCTCTTTTTCTCTTAATTGCTATGTCATAGCCAAGATTATTATGGATATCTAGGAAGCTTCATTGAGAACCTGGGTACTGTGCATCCAGCACTAGAAGTTTGATATCTAATTTATTCTACATATTGAATGCAAAACCTACATGTTGATCTGACAGGTGGTTTTGGTTGCTATGTATATCAATATATTTTGTTTAAGCTCTGCCAGATTTCCCAAATGGTCACAGAGCTGTGTGGATCATGAGATACAATACAGAGAATATGGAGACTGCTGGACACGTCAGAGGTTTCTGACAAAGGTCACTTTGAAGCATCTTGGAGCACCAGGCACTTACTCTACCTCCTTCACCATCCTAAGCTAGATCAAAGGGAATAAGAGATGTTGCTAGCAGTAGTCTGAAGGAGGATGGGATACTGAAGTTCAAGGTTTTGTCTCCCCTCATGCCTAAGCAAAGATCCCAGATCTTTGTTTAATCATTCCCTGGGTGCAGTGTTCAAGGGCCCCTCCCTCCCTCCCTGTCAGGATGAAATACCTGCTCTTGCTGCCCCGACAGCCCACAGGTGCTGAGAGTTGCAACATGCTTCAGAAGTCAGCACTGAAACCCTCACCCCCCTGATGGTATCGGTGCACCAACAGAAGAGCTGCAGGTCATGCAGAGGAAGGGCACCACGACCTGGGAGGTCAGCAGCTCCATGACACTGAGAGGTGGCTCTGGGAGAAATGAAACACTTGAGACCCAAAACCAGCAGAACAGGACTTTGAAGCAGTGCTTTATCTCAGGCAGGTGCCCAGATCAATGGGCTTTAAGCTGGGTCTTCTTCTCTCCCCTCAGACTCTTCTGCTGGAGCTGCCCTACCCCATTAGGTGCTTAGTGGTCTATTTTACCTCTCTGCCTCCACAGTCCAACAGAGCTGCCAGGAGCAGGACTGCCAGCATGGTGCCTGCTCACTACAAGATACAACTAACCTGCTCCTTTCACAGACGTGGCATTCTCAGGGGAGTATCTTCTGATCTAACTGTTCCTCTCCACTAATACTGAGCTGAGCTGAGGGTAAGACTTCAGATGCATGTGGCCCTGGTTTGAGGGAACATGGCACAGCTTGTTCTTACAAGTTATCCTGGGGAGTGACCCTGAACCTCTCTCAAATCTCACAAAGCAGATGACACCAAAGCAGAAGCACTTCAACGGGAGAGAAGGAGATGTAGAAGTGGCTCCAGCTGGCTTAACAGCCTGCAGATAAACATATTCTCAGCAGGAACAAGAGGCAGTTCAAGCCTCAGTCTGCACCTCACCAAGGACATTTTCTTGAGGGCAGACTGGCAATCCTTGCAGCCACCACCTATTCCCTCAGAACATGTTTTTCCCTCTTGGCTGCACCAGCACACTTGGTAGTGCACTGGAGACCTGTTACTACAGCACGAAAAAGTGATATTAATTGAGATTAACCCAGAGGAAGATCTGCTACAGCTGCTATGATCCAGGCACACAGACCAGATTTAAGAACCAGTGGCTTGGGAGAAGCCTTTTCTATGACTGACCAAGTTGATCCTGACACATCCTTTGACTAGTGTCTAGGCTTTTTCAGTTCTGTAACCCCGGGCCAATTCACAGCACTGCTATACAAAGGTGTGACTACTTGAGGAATGGCTCCAAGGTCTGACACAAGCACCCTCAACCACAGTGCTCACTCCCAAGCAGACTGCCAAGCAAGTATACCCTAGATTCACCCCAGAGCTGGCTGGTTCACAAATCTGTCCAAACAGGGTCCTTAAAAAGCAAGTAGGAAGTTTCATTTATTTGGGTACCTTTCAGAAACAGCATGTCTGTACGGCCCTCATTTGGCTGTCTTGTGTGAATGTATTATGAAACAGACCCATTACACATACAGACAATACTGTATTTTTGCCTCCTTTCCTACACAGGACAGGGCCTGCTCCAAGGATGAATCAGTGGAGAATACTATTGTTTGTAGCATCCCAGCTTCAACATCTGTTGAAATTGGACAAAAGTGTGTAAGTGAAGCAGGAAACTGTAGGAAGAGGAAGGATTAGGGCAGCCAATTGCTGCCCTGAAGATCTGGCTGCTCTCCCACCCTGCTGTGCAAAGGAACAAACCAGAATTGTTCAGGGTTCTTCACTAAGAATCTGTGCACACACCCCTTTTCTGAATGTTCATCTGTGCAGCCTTGCACTGGCCCTGCAGAAACACAGGAAACTCAGACACCGAAAGGAAGGAATGGGTTTGTTTTTAGGCTTAGTGTGTTACCAGCCTCACGGAGCAGAGTCTACATGGAGCAGAGTCTCAGAGTTTTTCAACAAGACTTCCAAATACACAGGTATCACGGCAGGGAGGGCTCAGAAAAGCTCAAGAACTGTCTCATTGGTTTAGTCTTGCAGGTACCATTTGAAAAGTGGATTGCAGCAAGGCCTCATGACACACTCACATGGAAAATGAGAGAACTTGCCCAAAGGCTAGGTCAGAGCAGCCTTTTTCCAGTAGAGTTGTGTGTTTCTCACCAGAGAACGAGAAGGAGGATCACAGGAGCATTGCAGGCCCATAGACAGCCAGATCCACCTACAATTTATGTTGCTACAATAGCTGAGGAAGGGAGTGTTTTGTTTAACTGTAGCCAGGGTTACAGTCACCTATAACTGCACATGTTTCCGTTTTGAAGCACTGGTGGGGTAATACAAGTCTCCTTATGCCACAAGCCTGTTAAAATGCAATACAGTTATTTAGTGCATTGGTGACATAATGCTCTCTGGCATGGCAGGCCCTATGTGGGCTAGTGTGCAAAGTCAAGTCACCAGAGGTTTATGGGAGGAAGGATTCCTGCTGTGCTCACCTACTTAGGAAGCTCATTGGGTAAGAGGCCCTTGGTTCTCCAGTTGCCTAAGCACAAGGAGACCTACATTCCCCATGGAAACAGCCAGCCCTGACAGCCTCTGCCTAAAAGCCCCACAGTGCTGAGGACAAACCACCCACTGCCTACAGCAGCACTAAGCTGAGTTTCTCTCTTAAATGGGGAATTGAATTTATTTTAGTTTGGGATCCTCAGCTAGAATTACCTGAAGCCTTAAAAAACACAGAAAGATGACCAGCCTGGTTTGTGGCTTCTTCCTTGACTATCCATGCTGTGGAGTTATGGTGAGGTGAACTGCCAAAGCAGAGGGGTGAAGGATATGGAAAGTGGAACATAACAACTTTATTACAGAAATGATCCATCCAGGCAATGAAATTACTGCAAATGGTTAGTTCATTTCAGTATCTTTAAAGGATAACTCCTTTAGCAGGTGCAAGAGAGTGGGTGTAGGCTTTGCCCCACTGATGTCAGTAGGAACGCCCAGTTTCTTTTGAAGCATCTCCTGTGTGGAAATGCTCCTCTGCTCCCCTCCTAGGAGTGTGTGAATTCTCAACAATCCAAGCTGCTCTTTAGCTGCAGAGGTGACTGATTTACACAAAACTGGATAGCAAGAACTTCCTGAGATGACCCTGTTTTGTGAGGAGATTCTAATCTCATGACAAGTTAGTCTAGCCAGATAATGACAGTAATTAGCCAAGAGGCAAGAAGGTGGATCTAGATATTCTGCTTCATGAGTAAGAAGGATGTTTTATGGCAGTGGAATTAGGAGGAGGATGGAAACTGCTAAAATGCTCCAAAATGTAGCTGGAACAGAGGACTGCATTTGGGACACCCCAACCTGCTCTCCTCCCAGAGCAGAGAGGCTCAGTAAGGGATAGATCTTTTTCCAGAATAAGACAGCGCTAAGTCCATGCTGGCATTTGACATCAGTAGCATCATCTTTATCATTCCCCCTGCGCAACCCAGTTTGTCTGAAACATGGAGTGTGGGACAAAGAGGACTAGTGCCAGCAAACAAACAAATGCCAGGATTTCAGATATTCAAATACAATTTGTAGTGGATAAATGAGCAAATAGAAGAGACAGTCTCTCAGTAAACACCATACTCATTCTAGGATACGATAAGCTGAAATATATCCCTGCAGTTCCTATGCTGCTTGGAAGGTGCTTGCCTGCTGCAGCAAGGGCAGACCTGTCTTATCTCTGATAATTTCCAGTCAAATATTTGCAAAGTGCTTACATATGGGGTAGATAAAAACCCACAGGAATGGAGAGAATAGAGTACTTAATTCACAGGTGAATGCATTTTTTTCCTGGAAAAAAAAGTCTTTATAAAGCAAAGGTGAGCTATTCCTTGCAAACAAGTAGCTCTGGTGGTATCAAAGCGATGTGCTTTTGTCTTTCTGGGGTGCTGCCAGACACCCTGAAATGATAGAGTGGAGAGGAATGTGAGATTTCCCCCTTTCATCATAATGGTTACTTTGAAGCCTAATTACAGCCATTTAAACAGCAGCCTATTAGCCATGCTACTGCTGATGGCTGCACCGAAATGCAGGGCCTGACAGGGAGCTGGCTGGGCAGCTCAGACATCCCACTGGAGTTTGGGAAGGGCAGGAAGCAGCAGCAGGCACCCTGGGCCCAGCAGCCTCTGGCATGCCTGCTCCAGGGTGCTGTGAAGGACAGGAGCACTGTGGGACACGCTGCAGTGGGACCCACTGCCAGGTGATGCTGCACGTGCCACAAAGGCCACTGCCTGGCAGGGACCCCACAGGGCTTGGCCACGTCACCTCAGAAACTCTGCAGTGCAGGGTTGTGGCAAAGGATGGCTGCAAGAGAAAATAAAACCAAGAGGCAGCACATCAGTTGTGGTTCTTCCTGAAAGCCTCCTGAAAGCACGAAGAGCCCCTGCTGATCCCCAGCTGCTGCAGGACACTCTGCAGAGTGTCTTCTGTGGCTGTGATGATCACAAGGCCTGGTCACATTTGGTGCTGCTTTTCTCTTGCAAGACTTGCCCTCTCCATTATGCTTCATGTTTCTGTCTCTGTGCACTCCAAAAACCAGGCAGCTCAGCTTAGACCTTAAGTGTCCAAGAACTTTGCCCTTACCCAGGAGAACTACAACTGGTAACCCAACTCTAAAATAAAGGCCTAGCACGATGGTGCCCCTTCAACAGTGCAGAAGAAGCAGAGAGCTGAGAACACTGCCTCTCTTACAATCCCATCTTCCATTGTGAGTTATACCAACTAATTTCTGCATAGTTCCTCATGCTGCTTCTCACAGGTGGGCCATCTAGCACCAGACACTCACCTGGTGTAACTGGAATAGCTGTGTCTACTGGAAGCCTGAGGGGAATATTAATGAGCTGCAGATCTGACACTAATGAAGGTCCTGTGCCTCTGGTCACACTGTAAGGTCGGTGTGAAACCAGCAGGGTGCCACTTTAACTTGTTTGGTTATAAACTGTGGCAGTTCAGCTGCTCTGTGACTGACCAAGACACCCCTGCAGCCGAGGCGGGATCCTCTGAGGGCTGGAGCTGGGAGCTCGGGCAGGAATAACAACAGCTGTCCCAATACACAATGTTCCCATTTGTGAATCAAAGCCCTTCCTAAGATCCTGTCATGTCCAGACGTGTTTCATTCTTATTTTTACAGACATAATATGAAGGCAAGGATCCATCCTTTTTCAAGTGCATCTTTCTTTTTCCCCATTTGCAATGGGAGAGGAAGACAAACTGAAACATGCACTTGCTGGAAGATTGGAAACAGGAAGTTCTGTTTGATTTGCACATTCCCTGCCTAATGAAAAGAAGGAAATATAAATCTTTTATTTCAAATTTGGCATAAAAATTTGCCTTCAAGGCAATGTCAAATAACAGACATCACACTCCTTGGAATTAGGCTAATGAGAAGTACAAGGCAAAGGCTCACTTCTGGGAGCATTTCATTTAGTTATAGGTCCCCATTCAAATCTCATCTTTGAGAAGCCCACAAAAATAGCAGCATGAAGACAATAAATAACTATTTTACATAACTTTTACTTATAAAAATTATTTTACATAATTTTTACCTATAAAATGCTTCTTCCCTCTTTCTGCCTCACATCATGGGGAATACATTAGTGTTGGGGAAAAGTACTTCATGGAAATATTTTTATGGAAAGAAAATAAACTTTTTTTCTTTTAATTACTGTTTTCCCCTCTTTTGCTTTCCTCCCCTTATGTAATTTGGCCTTGTTTTTAATCTTTTCTGGTCTTCTGCTATTTCCATCTAGGAACGCTTCTGGTTATACAGGGAATTGAGACAAAGACACTCAGCAATAAAGTCTGAAGTGAGTTTATGTTTTGAATTTGAAAGAACAAAATCAACTTGAACTCTTCAGTGGAACTGTCATGAGTCTTCTAACAAACCAATCTGGCCCTATGTCAGGTTTGTGCACAAAAGTGTTCTTGAAAAAAATATTTTCGTTAGAGCTGTTATCTTATTCACCACAGTTATTCCAGTCAAAACTATCTTATTTATCTGGCACATCTACAGACACAGAGATAAAGGATTCTACAGAAGAATTACAGTTTCCACACCTAGTGGGAGGCAAAGAGGCTACATCGATTTGACTGAGAAATGAGAGGCTACAAGCTTGCAAGCAGTGACCATATAGATCCCTCTTCATCAGCAGTGGGATCATAAGAAAAGTTTTACTTCACTGCCTTGAGAGCAGTTGTGCATAAGCAGCACCTGAGCATAACTGACTCTGTTGCTCTCACAGGAGGATGCAGTGACTCTGTCACTTTGTGAGCACTGTCCTCTCCAGAGTGGACTGCTCCTGCCACATGAAGATTAAATCCCTGCCTTATCCCCTGCAGTGACAAACACTAACTGGACTTCACATAAACACTTCATGAAATTACTCCAAATGTGTGAAGCTGGCATTCAAAAGCAAGTATTTCACACTACTTCTGTTCAGTTTCCACTTCATGACTGTCACAGTGTTGGCATATTTATTTGGGAATTTATAGTGCTACAGAAAGAGATAAAGTCTAGAGACTTGATTCCTTGCTGTCATGGTAACAGCCACGGACAACTGCATGGTCCCGAGATGAGAAACTGCCCTGCAATGTGATGTGAACCTCCTCCTTGGAGCTGTAAACCATTGGAAGCCTTGAGCCATAGAAACAAGTGTTTTATTGTACATGAAGTGCTGTATTCTGGCTACTCTACTCACACCCAAAGGCATCTCACTTCAGCTGGCCTGTCCATGCCAAGGTGCCAGCCTTGGGAAGGGCTGGTTACACACAGTCTGCTCCTCTGGGAAGGCAGGGTGTGCATGGCACCATCCCACAGCTCAGCCTAGACAGCCACTGCAGGGAGAAGCTCTGCAGCACTGCTCTGGCAATTCCTGCTCCTTCCAAACTGACAAGCAGGAATATTGCATTTGATCTGGAGGGATGGGGCCTGTACAAGTTCTGCCTGACTACAAACAGCATTCATGAGCAGCAGTTTCTAAAGACAAAATTGAGTTTGTGTGGCTGCATGATTCTAAAAACCAGACTTGAAGTCCTTCCTGAGCTTCCTCCTCTAACACCTCGGAGCACAACTCTCATAACTCCCCTCTCTGAAGCAGCTCATCAATTTTGATCTGATTTTGGCTTCTCAAAATTTAACAAACATGTAAGTGAAAACATGCTTTGGAAGGTAAACACAAACATCCCTGTCCAGCAAGCTGAAATAGAAAGATTCCCAGGATTTCAGTAAAACATTGTAATAATTACCATATAATTGCAGGAATGTTTAGGCCCAGTGAAAGAGCATTTCCTGAGGTTAATTCCAAACAAGCTGCTATTTGAGCAGAGGAGTTAATGAGTTCTAGCTCACAAAGTACCTCTGTCCTTTGTCCCTTAATCTCCCCACCACAAAAACCTCTGCCCCTGTGTCAAATGTAGATGAAATTAGTCAATGCCTTCAAAAGTTAAGACGAGACTGATAAATGATGAGACAGATAATACACTTGTGCAGGCTCACCTCCTCCAGAATCCAGGCTCAAAATGACCCACACAGCTTCAGCCCAGCCTAGCAATTACCACTGCTCACAGTAAATAACAACACAATATAAACAACATAACTTCATCTGTATGTAAATATGACACCGGTGTTCCATGCACAAGTATAATCCATGTTATTGAGGCTACAATAATTCAATGATTGATTTTAATAACTATACCTCATAGTGATAGAGGATTTAAGTCTGCAGGGAGACCTTCCAGCACCTTCCAGTACCTAAAAGGGCTCCAAGAGAGGAGAAAAGGGACTTTGGATAAGAGCATGGAGTGAAAGGGCACAAGGGAGTGTCGCTGTTCATGGCAGGGAGTTGGAACTGGATGGTCTTCAAGGTCCCTTCCAACTGAAACAATTCTGTGATTTTGTGATGATTGCTAAGCCTAGTAAAGACTACAAAGAGGAAGCAGTGACCCAAAGTTTAGAATTAAACAACAGAAGAGTTTCTGTGTCTGGCCATCTGCAAATAACACAGTGAAACTCTTGTCACAAGCAGCACATGGGTTGTCCCCTTGTACCTGGGCACTGTATGATGAGTTAAGTGAGGTGGAGTCACCCACAAATTGTTCCCTCAATGGAATTTCAACTAAAAGAAACCCACCCAAAATGAGATCTTTTTCTGAACAACTCCTGTGCCTGAAACACCTAGATCATCAGCACTAGGATACAAGTATGTGGTTAGAGAGCAACTTTAATGATCTGGCTTGGCAGACCCACAAAAGGCCTCAATACATCTGAAAATATATCTCAATATACCAGAATTTATCTGCTCCTATGCTACGGTTGCAACTCCTGGATGTGAAACAACCCTTCTTGTGTGTCTCCTCTACCAGTGGTTGCTCAGAGGACTTGTTTTATGGGATTTGTTGTAAAAAGCCTGCATGTTCATACCCTTCCCTTCTAACAGGAATATAGGCACTCTCATTTATGCAGCACTATGGAAATTATTATCATGACAGGAAAATTGTGACTTCCAGGAGGGAATACACAGGAGCAGATGTCCATCGTCTGGCCACTCCTGTAATCATCACAAAAACAAATTTCCAAGAGTTATACCACAGCTTCAGAGTTCTCAATCAAGTTTTTATAGCTGAAGTTGCTGAATTGTCTATGTATTGAGTGGGTGATTTAAAAGCACATTCCTAGCTCCAAATTCCTATCTAAGGAAAATGTCCCTGTTTGCATACAATCCATACGAAGACCCTGGAGTTTTGTTCTACTTGACACTAGCCAAAGGCTAGTATCACTAATCACCTCCCTGCTGCTCATGTTAGCAGAAACTTCTGCCCAGGTACAAGCACAGGCAAATCCTGGGCTGTGCACAGTGCAGCTGGCCCTGGCCTTTCCTGCTCTAAGTCCCTGTCACATGCTGCAGTCAGGCCTGAGCCAAAGCCCTTTGACTAAAACAGGGTTTCCTGAGGCTTCCCGAGGCTTGCCTTTGGTGTGCTCCACCTGCCAAGAAGAAAGCAAACAAAATTTGATTCCCAATACCAGGTAATGCTGCCCTAACACAGATCAGCCTGTGTGCATTCAGAATTAAAGCAAGTGGGGCTATTTGTCTTCCTCCAAGCCTCCTTTGATGCCTGGGTATTGTATTTCCCTTTTCCTCTCACCCATGCAAGTGTTCACTCTGGTGGCTTAAGTAAAGACATGTCAGAGTAAAAGGCATGAACAATTCTGCATGAACAGCTCACAGTGCCCAGGCAGGAAGAGCCCTGAGTGCTCAAGAAGAGGAAGGTAAAAAAATACTAAGGCTGATCAAAAGAAAGATCACATAGTAAGGAATGCTGATGTGGGCCACTCTGCCCCATGCAAGCACTTGGGTGTGTTTACATAGGGAGAGACAGTCTTCCCAGGGCAAGAGAGCAAAAAGGGTAGCTCTTAGAATATGGATATGAAACAGGGAATCTACTCCTGTTTCTCAGCACAGCCTCTGTGAGTAACTGCATCCTTGCTGCACACCCAGTGTGTTACTCCAGCACCAATGCCTCTTTGCACTCTCATCCTTTTCCTCTTCCAGGAAAGAGCTTACAAGACAAAGATAATTAATCTCATTTTGCAAGCACAGAAATTGAGAAAACGAGGAAGCTGAAAGGGGTAATAAAACCCATGCCAGCCAGTGGGCCTGGCAGTTGTGCTTCCCCTCCTCCAGAAGGTTTTTGTGCATGGAAAATCAGAAGCACAAACAAGAAGCACTCCTCCCAAGTCCCAGAAGAGAGGATGCTTGGATTTCTCACTCGTAGATGGTGGAGCAGCCCCAAAACACACAGCCACAGAGAGCCAGCAGTCTTTAGAAGAAGCCTAAGGAAGTTAATGGAGTCAGCTCTATCTGTGATCTTTATCTGGGTGGCTCTGATCTCCCCACACAGCCCTGTCTGCGGGGATGCCATGTGCCTCCACCGTATCCTCCGGGAATGAGCTCCCAGCTGCCAGACAGCGGGGGGCAGGTAGCAGGAAAGGGGGCAGGCAGCAGGAAAGGGGGCAGGCAGCAGGAAAGGGGGCAGGCAGCAGGAAAGGGGGCAGGTGTGTGTCTGGCACAGCTGGCCTCGCTCCCTGGCCCAAGTCTAACACCCAACCACGCTGGACTTGCAGCCATTATAAAAGGAAACACCAGAGTCACCAGGTCGGACTGCAAGGCAAGAAGGTTCAGCTTCTCTCTGTTTTGCTTATTCTCTGCTGTTCAAAAATTCTGAGTGGTTATAAGTGTTAAATCCTTGAGTTTTAGCAGCTGTCATTGCAAATGCAATTTCTGCAGACTCACAATCATTCTTCCAAGAAAATCACAAGCTGATGAGTTTGGGAAAAGAGGTTTTTTTTCCTTTAAGAACTTTTACCCAACAGAGCAAACTAAGCCACTGGATTTCCCTGCTGGACTTTGCTTTAATTGAATAACATAGCAAGTCCTCATTCCCCTCTTTGAACTCCATCATACCTAATACACCTCAGAGGGCAACATTTCTGACTGTGCCCTGCCAATCCCTCTGCAAGGTACAGCATGGGAACATGTGATCAGGTGCCTTGGGTCAGAGAGGATAACAAGGAGGCAAGCAATGCACATAAAGCAATGTACTGCTGGGGGAAAACCTGGCTTAATATTGACTTGACCTGCACTGAAGTGTATCAGGTTGGGGTAAGTGAGACATAGCAGTCTGAGTCTAGAGAGGCAGTGCAGCTGAGAGAGAATGACTTGCCTCCAAAAGCTGCATCTGAAGGAGGACAAGTGGATCTGTATAAATGGGCCTTCAAGAGATGATCACAGTAAAAATATGAGATAGCACCTAACAGCTAGAAATACAAACACACAGGCAAGCACTTACGTAGTGATGCAAGAGCTGATGGAAAAATCAAAATGGAAAAATGTGGTTTCTTCAGGTTGAAGTGAGAGAGGAGCAGCTCTTGTCTTTCCTGTGCTAACAGTGCTGAGCTGTGCCTTACAGCATGTCCCAGCTGAGGATCCACAGAGCAGCTCAGCCAGCATGCTTAACCAGATTTTCCACCACACCTTTGGGCTGCAGCACACTGTCATTATATCATGCATGCCTCAAATATCTCAGTAAAGACAGGATAAAGGAACCAAGGGACCTGTTTCTGACTTTGTTCACTGGAGCTAGCAACAGCTCTGCTTGGCTGCTGGGGGCTGTTCTGGAGGGGTGAGGCCAGCCAGTCCCCACACACCTCCCTGCTCACCCTCTGTAAACAAGGTCCAGCATCTTGGCAGAAGAGCAGGACCATGACAGCACAAGAAAGTGTTCACATTGTTACAGGGCACACAGGGCCTTTCCATCCCCAGGTTCAGCCTGTGACACAGACAAGTTGTGTCTGCAGACACGTTTGGGAGAGTGCACGTAAGCATTCTGAGTTACAGAGGTGCTACTGCATGCAATTCCTTGCAGACAGATTTCAGATTCAAAATGAGAAAATAGTCCAAAACCTGGACAACTGCAGAGTCCTTGGCCAATGCAGAATCTACTGGGCTTGGGAAAGTAAAACAGCAACAAAACCTGCATGTTACTTGTGAGTAACTTCAGCAAAGTGTACCTGCATGTTACTTGTGAGTAACTTCAGCAAAGTGTACCTGCACAGCTCAGGTAGGTCTCAGGGAGGCCAAATTTCTGTACACAGACTTGCATTAGAACGGGATTCCATGGCCTGCCTGCTCCATCACCCACATTCTGAATGGCCTTTCACTGCACAACACTTTTCAATAACTTAGGAAAAGTTTTGGGTTCTACCCATTTATGTGGAAAGGGGCTGGGGGTTTCACAGCTCATTAATTGCCTAGCCCCAGCCACAATTACAATTATTAACTCATACTTCCAAGACCCACACAACCTCTCCAATGGAAAAGCATGAGTCTTTCTATAGGATGGGCCCTGTTATTAATATCAGGAGATCATGTCTTACACTTTCCTCATTCCTTTCTTCTGAGTAAGACCTTCTTTTGCAAATATAGAAGGGAGGGAGAGAAGAAAAGGAAGTCAAACAACTCCTTCACTGCCTCACAATATGCTAATGTTCCCAGAATATTTGTCTGGGGTTAGTTTGAGCCCAATCAAATGGTTTTGCTTGACCAGGACCAAGGCCTTATTTCAACCTGTGGCTGGGCTGACAGAGCCTTTGATCTCCTTCTTGCAGGACATTCAGACCACTCATAGCTGTCTGGTTGCAGCAGTGTAAAAAACTGCCCTTAGAGCAGAGGAAGGTCTCAGGCAGCACCTCAGCAACACTGACAGATCCAGGTTAGTCCAGCATAAACTGAATGCTTTGACATATACAGGTGGAGCTTTCTTGTGCACAAAACACCTTCTCCTTCCACTTCCTAAGTTCAAGCTGGCAGAAAAGCCCAACTTCTGGGCTGCAGGAGAGCAGCCTTGCACTGGCAGGTAGAGGCATCATTCCTAACTCTGCCCATCTCTGCAGTCTCCACCTCCCCACTACCTTACTCCTTTTCTGTGGGCTGGCCTTACAGTGCTTGTTATTGCTCCACCTCAGATGTACTTGTCAGGTGGCTTCACCAAGACCATACCAACTCTACTTCTGCTTTCCCTGCTTTTCAGTGGCATCCAGCCCTGGCTGAGAATCTTGACATATTTCCTCCACACCCACACTCATGGCAGGTGCTCACTGTCTCCTGCTGAAACCAAGAGCCCATTAAAAACTTCTGTCCTCCCAGCCAGGCTTGGTCCTCTCACTCACCACATTCCTGGAGTACATCTTGAAAACCCCAGGGATTTGCACACAGACACAATCACAGGGGAAACAAAGAACAAACAAACATCAGGATGCAGTAGGCTGCAAAGTGCCCAGGTAAACCCAAACATGAGTGCAATGATCTACCTGTACTTCCCTGCCTCCCCAACAGAGAACAAGAACTTCATGGAATGTTGACAATATTTGTTAGTGAGAGCACCAGCCTCTTCTGCAGCTATGCTGTATACTTGTTTCCCAGTGGGTATCTGTTAAGCACTTACATTGGAGGTGAGCAGAGCTGCCAGATCTTGCTGTCTCTTACAGTGGTGAGACATGAGTGAGTTCACAGGAGGTGATGGGACCAGATCAACAGCTGCAGAGCAACATTTTCAGAAGTCTTCAGCAGGGGCCCAACTCTGCCCTGTGGAGATCAATGGGAAACACCACAATTAGGTGGTGTGCTCCTGGCTTTGGAAAACCAAAGATTTCAGTAACTCTTCTGCTGTCATCTGTGAAACTTGGACCAAACGATGTGGTTACGCTGCACCCGTATTTTGCCTTAAAGGATCCCAAACTATTTATAGTCACTGACGTTGTACTTTGAGGTGTGTTTGGGTGGGTAAGCAGCAAGGACAAAGCCATGCACCTAAGTCACCTCACTGTAAACAAAGATATCTTCAATAATGTGCAGAGCAGAGAGAACGAGCAGGCAGGTACCTGCACAGGCATATTGGTGCCCTGTCCCCACTGGGCAGCCTGGAGAAGTCTCACTTCACAGTAGTTATTCTCCTCTGGCCTTAGCCAAGAGAAAACACTCCCAAACACAAAATCCCAGGTCAAACAAAATGTCATCTTTCATTCAGAACAAATAACTCTCTGTGAATGAATTTGTTTTCATTTTGCAGGGAATAAAAAATAACAAAATTTAAAAACTGATAATTTTAAAAATAATTACAAGATTTTTGTATTGAAAAGACTGAAATTAGACCTTACTGCAACATTTCTTTCTCCTTGGACTAACTTCACAGATCTGCTAGAGAGCCAGTGTGATCAGATGAAAGCAAAGCAGCATGCTCCCCAAAAAACCTCTCACCTGTAATCAGAGTCAGACCAGCAGCCACTGGTACTTTACTAAAGCCAGGTACTTTACCAACAACCCTCAGTGCTGATCCTAGGGCACAATTTCCCCTGCAGTCTCCCCATGTAAGATTACATGTTAATCAAAGAAAAACAACACAAATATTAGGCTGTTTTTCTTTACCTCTAAAACAAACACAGAAGCCTTCAGATCACACCCATTGTTTCACATACCTGAACCTTCTCACGTGAACTTGGCTGTCTCCTGCAGCTGTGTGTGCTGACAGCAGGGAGGTCACTTGGGGCCCTTGCTGCTAACCCTGAGCAGCACAGCACACTGGCTGTGCTCCCTACAGGGCTCGTGGCTGCCACATCTGACTACACTTCCTAATTTTGTGCCACGTCCCAAAATTAGAAAAGAAGAGAAAACCTAAATGGTACCTCTGATACTGCACAGCAAAGGGAAAACCAAACAAGAAGACCCTAAGCCCCTCCCTCTCCACCACAGACTTTCCAGAGTGGTACTCAACCACCTCTGAGATCCTTCTACTTCAACATGCAAACAGCTATAAAGGCCACTCTGAAAGGTGCCCTGGATCTCAGACATGCTCCAATATGACAATAGAGAGAGATTTTTTGTTGCTGTTTACTCTAAAGGACTATGAAAAACCAGAAGAGGAAAAGTCACTTCTAGGTTAACTGAAGCAAAGTGAAATAGTTGGAGCAGCTAGTGCACAGTAGGTGCCACTGATTCCCAGGGTTTCCACAGTCTTTTCCTCCTCTTCTGCTAGAAAATGGTGTCCATGCAGAATTTGAGGCCTCTGGATATTTGCCCAGGATTTCTAGATGTCCTACAGGTGAGTCAGGGCATTAGTTCTTCAGAAATCACAGCCATGTCTGCAACACACATACAAACCATCAGCCAAACTATCAGTTTCTGAGTCACTGTGACAGACAGTATCTGTTTTATTTATGTGGCTCTCATTTGAATGCTGGAGTCCCCTGGAAGCACAGTACTTCATTGGATTTCAGAGTGCAGAGGCCAAAAGAGAAGCCCAGGATCCTGACTCTAATGGTGCCTGAAAGGAAGGGGAATGGGACAGCACTGGACCAAAGGGCCTACACCATTCAGCATCTGCCATCACGTGTCTCAGGGCCATCTTCAGAAGGAAGCTAAACTTTGATCTTTGCAGTCAGTGCCTTTTTTTTTGGAGTTCTCCCTTCAGTGGCTCTTTGATTGTAAAGCCATGCATATCCCAAGCCAATCCGTACTAAAAATAGGATTCCTTACTAAGAATGGCACTGACATTAATCACTTTGTGCTCTGTTCTCATCTCACACTACGTGTCCACGCCTCCGGCTGGAGGAGTGTGCTGCAGTAATCATCCACAACTATGTGCTTCTGTGAGCAAGTTTTGAACCTTTGCCATCCTTTGGAAGCTCCCACCGTTTTTTCTTTCATGTGCTAATACAGTTCAGTGGCTTATCTCCTTTTGAATCCTTGGGGCACACCTCTTTCAGACTGTACACTGACAACCCAACCATGTGGAAAAAATACAAAGGAGATGGAGCCGTCCCCTTCCTTCCCCTTGCAGCTCGAGCCAAAATGCAACTCTCAGCTGAAAGGGATGCTGTTCTTACTTGCATCCAGGAGGAAGCAATTGGCTCTACTGGGAAGCTACTGCATCCTTTGGCTTGGACCATCAGCTACACCCCTCCAAGTGCTCATCAGTTACTAGCAAGGAAGCTTTCAGGCTTTCCTAGTGGGAGGGACACTTTTCCAGCTCAGTTTCACCAGATGCTAAGCAGATGCAGGGTATCACTCCTCCTCAGTAAGTCTGGAAAGGGTGTGAGAGGTGGGACACATCTCTGGCCAGGTGTAGTTTTGCACTCAACTTCCCTAGATGAGGGTTTGAGGGTTTTTTTCAGCTTTCTTTTGCATTTTACACAACACTTCCAAGTGCAAGAACGTTTTCTCCTGCCATTCATGTCAGAGGTGCAGCCAGTGCCAGAGCTGACTGTCACTTACTTGCTCTGATAAGGGGTTAAATACATACAGGTAAACCTGGGCGTATGTTCATAATGCAGGTGGCAGTGATACTTTAAAGGAGGCACCTTTCTTTGTTCTCTTAATGATTCATTCATTGGGAGTGTGGGAATTAACCTATATAAATTTTTGCTACTAAGTAGATACACCTAGATCCTGAAATAGTGGATGGGTGAGAACCAGTTGCAGAGCCTCTATACATTGCCCTGGTAGCACAGAAAGAAACAAACCCACAGCAGTAGTCTAGGAATAGATGATTACATGGCATTTCTCAGAGCAAATTCTCTTT
This sequence comes from Trochalopteron elliotii, assembly GCA_024734555.1. Lineage (NCBI taxonomy): Eukaryota > Metazoa > Chordata > Aves > Passeriformes > Leiothrichidae > Trochalopteron > Trochalopteron elliotii. The sequence continues at coordinate 6,339,431 of JANPWX010000183.1, forward strand.
ACCTCACCAAAAATCCTACAGGGCTGCAGGAGACATCCCTGAGAAAGGCCAGAGCTGACTGAGACCTTCACCTGAGCTCTCTCATCTGGAGGCTAAACTCTGACAGTTGGGCCTTTTTAACTAATAAGGCTCAGACTATCAGGCAACCACACTTTGGTTGCAGCAGCACTGGTAGGAACGTGTGGGATTGTGTCAGGAAGACAATATGAACAGGGAGATTGGCTTTCCAAGCCTGGCTCAGTGCCTCCTTTGTACACTGCAGCTCACACCTCATCTGCTGGGAGGTGAAGAAACAGTTCTGTATTGAAGGCATGTCACTAATAGAGAATTTGGCTCTCACCTGGTCAAAGGAGGATAGAAACTTTTCTGGGAGGCTGTGCAGAGCAGGATGAAATCTCCAGACTAACTCCTGTACTCCTAATATTTTCTGATTCTGCTGGAAAAACCTTTAAGGCTCAATAGTTGATCAGCCTAATATTGCTCGGAGAGGACAGACTAGTGCTGTTTATGAACTGGAAATTAAAAATTCCAGGAGCACCAGAGGAGCCATGCAGGCTGACAGAAGCAAAAGGCAATGGTCATTGCCCTGCTGCTGGTTTCCTATAGCTTTGAAAGGAGGTCACAAAGCGTGCCTGTTGCAGTGTGGTGAGGTCTTGGTTGCTTGACCTCTTCAAGAAAGGCTCCACAGGGAGAAGTAATGCCTCAGACACTGCAAGACGTGCCTACACCTTGCTGGAACCTCCAGCCAAACGTCCCTCACCACAACAGCCAAGAGCACAGAGCGCTGAGTAAAAGGCCAGGAATAGCTTAGAGAACCCTATCCTGAAGGAGACAGTAGAGAGGTCCTGGAGAGGCATCATCAATCCACTGCAGTTGGGCCAGGACATCAGAGCAGTGCTGTTACACTAACAGGACTCTCAGTGGCCACAAATTAATCACGGCAGTTAGAAACGTGCAAACAGACCTGAGGCTCACAGGATATCCTGCAACTGTCAGGTCTTTGTGCCAGGGATGAATTCCCTACTTAGCTGTGGTGATTCTCTGAGACAGCAAAGCACACTTCATAGATCTGACAGGGGTGCTGAGAAAAGGATGATTAGAAATGTGAAGTATCACCAATCTCAGCTTCTTAGAGAAAGGAAAGCAGAAGGTCAGGATTCCTGAGGAAGGACAGCTTATAAGGGCACATGTATTGGGAGGAACAGCTATTCACACACACAGTACCCACAGAGGGACACAGCAAGGAAGAAAGAACAAGCTACACTCTTAGCAGGATGAAACCTTCCCAGCAGAGCAGTGCAGAAAAAACACCTCCAGTGGGTCTTTTGTGCCCAGTACCCCAGTGCTCGGTGCCCCCAATGGCACCAGCCAGGCCTCTGTGGTGCAGTGAGCTACGTGAGCATGGCACTGTGTCTGTGGGCTGTGAGTGAGAAAAGAAAGAAAACACAAGCTGCCTTGTTCTGCTGTGAGTTTACCATTCTGCACTCTGGGAGGCCAGGCAGACATGCCACACCAGGTCATGCAGGTGTGTGGGCACAGCAACCCAATGCAAAGCGCTCTCTTGTGTGGCATATCCTGTTTCTCCCCAAGACATGTACAAGCCGTGCTCAGCCGTGCTCGTGGGTGATACCATCTGTTTAATCACTGTTCTCTGTGCTACAAAGTCATCCCAGATGCTTTGCATTGGAGAAAGCTTTTCCAGCAGTCATTAACGAGGTAGGGGGGTGAAGAAGGAATTGTCAGGCTTCTTTTTGCATAGGTCTTGGCTTTAGTTAACAGCCTCCCTTCAAGCCCTGCTTCCTGCTCCCCCCTCCCCTGGTAACTGTGAGTCTCCCCTCCCTGGGGGGCTGCTACATCACTTTGGGAGCTAGTGTACAGGAATATTTCATAAACAGGCCTGAGGGTTTGTCTGCTGCCTGTCCTACTTCCTTCAGAGCACACGAGATCAGCTGGGCTGGAATGTCAGCCCATATCCTGCTCCCGTGCTGCCTGGATGAGAGATGGAAACTTTGCTGCTGCTGCTGCTGACTTCTCACTGATGGTGTCTGGCTCCCAGCTTAAGCCACACTACAGTTGGCAGACAGACCTCCCATATCATGACACCGACTCAAAATTAGGAGAGGGAATAAAGTTAAGTCTTGCTATTTTCTAAAGTGTTTATAGTAATATTTAGGTCATACACTGAACTCCATCCCTACTGGTCCTAGGGGCCATAAATGCCCTTGCTCCAAAGAAGTACATGAAACTTTAGGTTCCCAGGCCATGCCTCCACACCAGAAGCCAATCCTTTGTGTAATTAAGCATCTCCAGGGACTGGCCCCTGAAGGGACTGCCTCACAGTACCAGGCAACTGTGGATACTCAGACCTGATACACATGAGTACAAGTAAAGAAACCCAAAACTTCAAGCTCCCACAAAGCTTCACACCAAAACACATATAAAAAACCAAAAGTTATAACTGTTTCCTCGATGAAGCACCATGACTGATAGAAAAGTTCACAGTAAAATCATGAGCACTGATAACCCTGCACAAAGCAGTGGGTCCAAGACAGCCCTTCTGAAAGGCTGGAGTGCTTTCCATAAAATTATCTGCAGCATCAGCTGTTAATCATCACAGACCAATTGATCTAATCTTCTACTAAACAAGGGCCTGGCTCATCCTTGTTTTGATAGATGTTAGTCTGTGATAGTCCTACAGTTAAGACAGTATGGCCTGATAGCACTTTTGTGCTGTTTCACTTATCACTTCATGCTGTCCCCAACTTCAGAACCCAGAGAAAGGTTAACCTTCTCTGCTTTTGCCAGGTAACAGCTGTTCTACTTTCACGATCGTTGGATCACTCAGGTTTTGATGAGGTAAGTGGATGTCCTTGCAGGAGCTCTTGTGGGAGGAGCTTTGGAAAACCAGTTAGGACAGGTCCTGCCAGCCCTGGGAGCATTCCTGCTCCCATGCTGATGCAACTGGATCCAATCTCCTGGCAGACCAACTGGCTACTTTCCAAAGAGCTCCCTCCAGACTGGCTTGCACACTGAAGCCCAGGGGATGGCTGTGATGAAATTTGAGTGAGGGGACAGAAGGCTTTCAGCCTTGATTAAAGGTGGGAACTCTTGATGAAGATAATGTTGTTATTAATTGGCTCCTCCCAAGAAAACACAAGCTGCCTTGTTCTGCTGTGAGTTTACCATTCTGTGGAGCATCTCCCCAGCACCAGTAAGACCATGGATGTTGAATCATAGTGTTGAACCGTAATGCAATCACTTGGGATGTCTGACTGGGGTTCATTTAGAGACTCTTGTGCAACATTGGTGTGAGATGGAAAAGCACAGAGTTATTTCAGTGGCAACACTCACCCTACTCCCACTCAGGATTCAGTGTATAACAGCTTTGTGTCACATGCTCTACACCAGAGCAGTGACTGAAACACAGCCTGAAGATGAAACAGCCTAACAGTGAGCATTGTTTAAGTACACTCAGAACCAGGTAAAACCAGAAACGTGGTTTTAGCAGACAGAAAGATGCAAATTCAAGCCACGTGTTCAAACAATATTCTCGATGCACTGACAGGGCCCTAGTTACCTACAGATGCCTTCTGAATGAAAGGTCCTTTTGGCACAAACCAAGATAATCTCAACAGAAAGAATTATTAAATGCTTTAATCCTGTCTTCAAGCAGAATTTTTCAGACCCCAGCAAAAAGATGGGATTTCTGAACATGCTGTTTTCCTTGAGTTCCCACTAAATCCGTGACAAAATTCAGGCTGATGTTCCTAGGACCCAGGTGAGATAGGGCTGATGATGACCAAGCACCTCACCATCACTGTTTAACCCCTGTACCAACTTTTCCTGTGATAGTTTTGCTAACAGACACACATTGTTGAGTCTTGCACTGCCTGCTCATTAGCATTGCAGTATGTGATTCCTTATGGAAATCATGTCAGCCCACAGAAAAACCAGTTCAATTCCAGTCTGCATTGCTGGGATGGACACAGAGCAGAGAAGAAGTGCTAATGTTCTGTTTTCTTTTTTTTTTTTTTAATAATAAACCAAGGACCAAACATAAAAGCAGTCATTGCCTATCTTCCACTATAAGCAGAAATCCCTTCACATCTGCAGAAAGACCTTCCCACATACAAAATTCCACCAGCTATCTTTTTGCAGGTACTGTCACCAAGCTTGCATCTACAACAGCAGCTTCTGTGCACCTAATTAGAGGTTTGAAAAACGGATGAGCATTTTTGTCTGTGGACCTCATGTCTTCTTTCAAATCTTAACTTTACCTTTTAAAGGCATGGCTGCATAGCTAACAACACCATATATTTTCTACATGATGTCTCACAACCTTATAAGACTGAATGTGACTGAAAAAAAAAAACTGTGCAGCCATGCTAAGGGGATCCTTTCCTTCTCACTGCTGCTAACGCAAGCTTCCCAAAGGTCTGCGAATGGTTTCTGGTTTTATCCCTGTCACAGCACACATCACTGTATCAGTTTTCCCTCTAGTCTCTCCCCCAGTGCAGAAAGAGAAGAGATGCTTCCCCTGAACCTGCAAAAGGCCCTGGAGCTGGTATGCACTGGCACTATCATGTGCAATTAGACAGCACAGGGGTCATTCCTCAATATGCCTTAGTATTCCCTTGCTATGCCTATGGTAAGAGAGAAGTGGTTCAAATCCTGTCCTTACTCTGGTCCATTTTGCTCGACCCTGCTACCCTATCCATCCACCTCACTCCTCCTTCCAGCTGAAATCCCAACGGTGCTGTCTTTTTCAGGCAATATGCTATAGCACTTCCCTAGGACATCTCGGAGGATTGACACACATCACTACTGTGCATGTATTTGAAAATACATAAATGAGGGGCATCATAAATGAGATCATAATACTTTCATCATAAATGAGGGGCACTGAGACCTGACAGAATGTTTGTTGCCCTAAGCTCTGGTTTGGTTTTGCTCTGCTCCACCCAGGAGGTGTCTGCCTTTCATCCCCAACAGTAATCATCCCCAGGCATAAGGCAGGGAAGTGCCTTTTAACTGCAAGGAGCCAGATACTGTCTGAAAGCAATGCAGACAAGTATCAATGGGAGCCACACTAACTCTGGACATACCCAAATTACTCCTGGAAGTTTCATTTGAAACCCTTCACCTGCATTTGCTGCGTGCACCTTAATAATTTCTGAACACAAATGACACCACTTAGAAACGTGAGGGCAAACAGTGCAAGAAAAGGGCAGCCTTGTGGGTAAAACCTGGGACAGCTCAGCCCTTTGTTCAGTCACCAACAATTCACATTACCATCCCAGCAGGGATGCAAGGAGAGGAAGGGAGACCTGACAAGACATTGGCCTCTCTGAGATTTTGCTGAGATGCTACGACCCTGCACTGGCAGGAGCCACGGACGCTCTAATATCGACATTTTAAAATATATTCCTTACTTTAAACTTCTAAAAATAATTTCTGTTTCCACTTTTTTTTTTTTAAACTGGTTACCTGCAGTGCTGAAAATATTTCCTTTTCCAAGCAAAAAGAATGTAACCAATGGTACATCGGCAGCACTTTTTTATCCTCTGAAAAAATAGCAGGTTTCCAGCACCACCCACAAACCAATCCAGCCTCTGACTGCCATGTGATGCTGAAATACAAATTCATTGCAGCAGTGTAAGGAAAAAACACACCCAAAGAAAGATACTATTTTCCAAGGTCTGGAACAAAGCATCAAAAGGCAGGAACCCAAAGGCAGTTAGAAGCGATGACAGTGTTCTCTGATTTAGGGTGCTTGATGTTGGAATGAAGGTATGACATCTAGGTAAAGACATATTGGAAATGCTGGATTAGATCAGACTCCCAGACTATTTAGCTTTGCTTTTTGTCCCAAGATGCAAAGAGAACAGACTGCATTATTTCAGTCAAAAAAATGCTGAGCTGAGAATCGTCTATTTTTCTGAACCATGTGCAAAAAGATACATCTTAATGACACAAAAAGCCTATAAATGAAAACTTGCTCTTTCTGAAAAAAGATGTGCTGACTGTCCTTAATAGGAAAATGCATTCTGAAAGCATTTCCCTGCTTTGGACTTAGAAAATGCTGCCTCAAAGGTCTTCTTTGGTTGAAGAAGACACAAATCCTGCTTCCTTGGCTGTGGGCCTATAGCTGCTTCCCTCTGACACTCACAGCTGTAGCTGTCTCAGCCAAGTGACTCCCGAGTCACAGACAAAGCCAGACCTGCAGCAAACGAGGATTACTGGCTCGTGAAAGGTGTAACCAGCAGAGGAACGATAGGTATGCTCATCTTTATTCACAAAATGAGAAGGAAGCTAGGTTTGCTTATTAAGGACTGTCTGAGCCTTCTGTCTGCTGATCTGTCTCATGTGAACAGAGTCCAACAGTGATAGCAAAAAGCAGCCCTTGCTCCTGGCACATGCTCACTCACTGCATTCAGCAGCCACCAAGGACATGCCACCATGGTTTCCTATCCCAGAGAATGCCTCAAGAGCCAGGTGAGTGCAGGATTGCTCTCTAAAGTGGGACATACTGTTAGCACATCAAGAAACCCCCTCCAAAGACAGGCAGGCATCTGTCCCAGTTCACAGCCTTGCTTTCAGCCGTGCTTGCTCAGGGAGTTTACTAAGTATCAGTAGTGCTAGGTAAGTATATTGCTATAAAAAACACCCAAAGGCTTTGAAGGACTCAAACCTTTATACCACTTATTGGAAATGGCATCAAGGAACTCAAATGCAGGTGAAGCAAACCACTGCACAGTGGTCTGGGATTGCTGACAGTACAAACACCTTTATAGATGTCTACCTACATCTGGATTTACTAAGGAAAACTTCTTAAATTCAAAGTAACATCTGATACTTCTCTAAGGGAAAAAGGAGCATTCTGGGAGATGGGCAGGAGGAGGGAAGCCAAGTCCAGAAGCAGACAGGAAGCTCCCTGGTCCCAGACTGCAAACACTCAAGAGCTCCATTGAGTGCACAATAGATAACACCATGATGAGCTATCCTTCTTTCAACAATAGTCACAAAGAACAAAACGTTCAGGAAAGACGAAGGAATTGTGCAAGAAGGCATGACCATCACATTATCCCTGGATACTGATCTGGATATCAAAAATACCTTGCCACATCAGCCCTGTGTGCAGAAAATTGTGCAAGCACATGAGGCTCCTCCCTCAGGTCTTAGCTGAAGAAGCTACAAGTAAGAAGGACACAGATGGACTCTTCTCAAAGTAGCACTGTCAGTGGAAGGCCAAGAAAAATCTTGAGGCATAACTTATTAAGATGTGCACCCAGAAATCCAGGCATGCTCAGTGAACCCAAGGTAACTCCATGGTGAGGGAAGAAGGTCAAAAGCCAAATGATGTACATCCTGAAGAGCAGACCTGGCTGTGCAGGATCAACAATAAAAATTATCTTTGCCCTTGCCTTGCAGCAAATCAGATTTTCTTGGCACACAAGCACAGCATCCTTGGACAGCAAGAGACTTCCAGACACACAGTCCCACCCATCTATTGTGGGCTCTTTTAAGCAACCAGCCCACTGGACACTGTAGGTCTAGATGGTGCTTGTGCATGACACTTCTATTCAGAAGCTTGGAGCAGGCTGTTGTTAGGCAGGGCCATAGTAGAAAAAACACTTTACTGCTTGCCAGAACTTGTAATTGATTAAAGCATAATGAAGGGAATTTTAATTTTCTTATATACATCAGTTCTGGGTCCATAATTACGTATGCCATTCATGGGCAGAGAGATTTGCCCTCAGTTCCCTGCACTAAATTTCCCAAACAGAGAAAACAGTTTCAAGTGCCCAACAAGCCACCACAGGGAGCACCAGCAGTTCCCTGCCCTGCATGAGACTTCATCATCTCTTAGGCACAGCAAAGCTCTGCTAGCAAGAGCTACAGCAGTGTTGGATGTGACTGACCAAGAGCAAAGCACAAAGAAGGGCTCTGCAGTAGAGTTGCTGGCCACACAACCTCTCAGAAAACCCAGCTGTAACCTAAGTCCTTAGAGAGGAGCAAGCCTTCTATGAAATCTGCCCTCCACTGTTGCCTCTCCAGTTCCTAACTCCTTATTTTTGGAAAATACTTTCCAGCCCACTCAATAATCAGGGTATAAAAAGTACACAACAGATGGAATCTACAACTTACACTGGTAGCTTCACTCCTGTCAGGCTTAGAAGCTGGGGAGGGAAGGGGGATAACAGCTTTGTTTCCCACACTAGTGTTGGTTTAGCTTACAAAGTAAAATACTTGTTACTTCCCCCAAAATGCAGACTAGAGAGAGAAAAGTTTCTGGAAAAGAGTCTAATGGCTTTTAAAAGGGAGTTATAATCCATCCTCAGTCTCACTAGACCATGGCTTGGTTACCACTGAGATCAAGCTTGTTTACTCCAAAGCAAAAAAATCTTGGCAGGACTGACAGAAACAGCTTTTCTTGCCAGAGCTCTAATAGCCAATGTCTGTGGAAAAGCCACTTGGAGAAATGCTGTTTACTTTGGTAATGAAGCAAGTTCCCTGGAATGAAGTCTTGCAATCTTCCCAAGAGATGTTGCAATACCTTACCTGTACCTCAGCTACATACCATACAGGCTGCTCTCAGAGCCTGGGAACTCCCTGGCCAACTCAGGAGGTCAAGGCATCTCAGCAACTCCAGGCAGGACGAAGCTCTAATCCTACACTGGATACACAACCTGCATCCTAATTAGAACTGATGGCTGGGATTTTTTTTTTCCAGGTCTGCTTCAAGCTAAACCCCAGCCATCAAATACCTCTTGAAGATGCTGATGAAAAAAGAGCCTCAAAACAATCTTCTCCATCCCTTTCTTTTTAACCATATAAAGCCAAACTCTCCTCCTTGAAACTTTTCTTTTTCAGGCAACTCTGAACTTAGACCCCAGCTCACTGCTAGAAGTGCTTAGAGGGAACATTAGCACACACTTGGACTAATAAATGCCAAGGAAGAAAAGAAATTCCAAGCAGACAGTGGAGGCCAAGGCTCCCTTTCTGCTTAGGGAGTAACTGGCCTGAGGCTATGCTGCTTTTCCTCATTTATTTAAGACCAGGTTTCAAGCTGCTGTCCAAATTCTCTCTGACTGCACAGAGATGAAAGGCTCTTGCCATTCAATATTCCAACTCTTGACTCAAGTGCAAAGGGCTACAACATTGGCTCAAACCTCTGTTTGAAGTTTCTCTGCCAATGACACATCTGACTTAGCCTCTCCCTAATTCAGTAACTAGAAGATCCCTTGTAGCTGAATGAAATGGATTTCTTACCCAAACAGGTACTTGCATTTCTAAATTTTGTTTACAAACAGCTTGCACTCTTGCACTCAAGCCCATGCCTGACACACAGCTACAGTTCTTCACAGCAGTACTTCATGCTCCCAAAGTGTTGAAATTCTTGCTTTGAGGAGAAACCAAGCTCTAATTTCAAGTGTTTACATGTACTCCTGAGAGCAAGAAAAAAAATCTTACCATGATTAGGTTATGTAAAAAGTTTAATTATAAAATAAATAAGTTTGTTATGGAAACGTTAAATATTAAATACAGTAATAAATATTTACACATTTATACACAAGATATAACTTGACAATTAATGGTGTTTCTCTGCTACCAGAAGAATTCTGCTCTGTTTATACAGAACACAATCACTCTTCCAAGCAGAAACTGAACTCAAATAACACGCTGTACTCAAGACTGCATGGACAGTTAAGAAACCAAGGACACCTGGGTCAGAAAAGATTGAGGTAAGATGAGTTCTTCACACTTGAAAGTAGAGCACAAGAGACCACTGCTTGCAAAGCATCAGTGACTGAATTAAATTCTTCAAAGGAACAGGTTCTTAGTCAAGTTCAACTGATGGGATCTGATGTGAAGCATTTTATATTTAAAAAAAATATATAAACAGCAAAAAATAAAGCAGCAACAAGTATCTGTTTAACAGAAATAGCTTTGTGTTTAGAAAAGATTGGTCCAGCATTATCCATTGGTTTGAGCATGGATCTTTTCCTTTAGATGCAAAGCTTCAGGTCTTGCATCTGCTGTCTCAGCATCCTGAGGAGACTAATTTTCACTCGGGCTAGCACACACGCAAATGGATAGCTCCACTCACACCACGAGCCCTACAGAACACGCAGGGATCACTTCCACACACACAGTAACAGAACCCAAGTGTGCCTGACAAAGATCTGTCACCAACACCCTGCAAAGTCACAACTACAGATGAAGCTCTTGGAAGCCAATATGGACAGGGAGCACAGTGACAACAGAATTAGGTTTTTCATCCACTTGAGGTCTAGGGAGAGAAGCCATCCCGACCTCTTCCCTTTTTCACTTTGGTAGAGGGAAGGAAGGGAATTTTCTCCCTTCCATCCATTCCTGAAAGCAGCAACAGGTTCTCCCCCTTAGCGACAGAGCTGCCAAAGGAGACTTGCTAAGAGAACAAAGTCCATCCACACAACAGCAGAGTATGGAGCTCTCACACAGAGACAGAAGGCTCAGCAGCAGTAGTCTCTAGCAGGTCTTGACAACAGGTCCTGTCCCCTCAATGAGCCAGCTCCTTCCACATCGTTGTACCAAGATGCAGTGATAACTGGTCTCCTCAGCAAGTGATTCAGCAGCAAGTGGCCTGTTGACATCTCCTTGCAGCAGCCTCTCTCTTGATGAATCAGGGCTTAGTGGCAACAGCTCCAGCCCACAGTGTCCAGGGGGATGTGTCAGGTAGCCAGAGGTACCCCACAGCTTGGCAATGTCCACTTCAGAATTGTTCTGTAACGGGCAGACCAGGCACATTAATCACCACCCCAGACACAAGCACCGTGTGCTAGCACCACGGCAAACCAACAGGCAAGGCAGGTTAAGGGTGTGCACACACCTGAGCACAGATACTCTTCACCTTCAAGTAAGCAAAACCCTGTAATTGTCACTGGACAAAGCTAGGAAATATCTACAGCTGACATGTGGCAAAGCAAAACTTCACAGATCTGCCAGAATTTTTCAGGACTATCTTTTATGGCTTCCTCCTCAGCTCGTAGTGTAACTCCTCTTCAGTAATGATCCTCGAGTCTGCTGTTACATACACTTGGCCTCAGAAGAGGCCAACTTGCCTGCTCAGTAAAATCCACTAGATCACTCCCAGAAGCAATCTACATATGCCAATGAACTTTGGGCCTCAGCTGCTGTGACAGTATGAAACTTGACTGAGAGGCTATCTGTGGTGCTCACAGAATTCACAGCCTTCTTTTGGTCCACAGCTTCTGAGCACCAGAAACTTCCCGAAACTCTCCCTGCAGCAAAGATATGAAAATGCTCAGTACTTTTCTTCTAAGAGGTGATGATGCTGTGGCACCATCTTCCATGACTGAAGTCTACCACTGTTTCCTGCACGACATCTGCCTCTGTCCAGATATTCAGGACTTTTTCTTCATAGTTCCACTTATCTCAGTACAGCTTCCCATCCTCACTCAGTCTTTAACACAGCCAGAAATTTAACAGAGCTGTTGAACAACTTGTACAACTCAAGGTGGTTTTGAAAAACCAGAAATCCAAGCCAGCTGCTCACATGTAACCTATGTGTTTCAAGACACTTGGAGCATTAAAAGCAAACACTAGCTTTGCAAAACAAGCACGCAATTCCCAGACAGCCTGGAAGGACTGAAAAGTGTTTGAAGTCAGCATTCATACCTGCTTTCTCCCCATTTACACACCAACATGGCCATTTCTGTTTTCTTGTCGGAGTTTTTTCCTTTCTTCTTTCTCTTCATACTGAGGACACTTTTTCCTGACCCTGTGGAATTATGGCATGTTAGAAATAATTTTGAACCCTGATGCACATCCTGTTATCACCAGCCTCCACATCCTCTGCAGCATTTAGATTCCTGTTCTTTGAATCCTCAAGCAACTCCTTGGCACCAGTTTTTAAGCATTCAGCATCAAGCAGTATCTGCTGATAAAATCAAGGAACTCCTGAACTAGATGTCAACACTTGCGCCTCACAGAGATAGAGCTTCTTGACTTAAAGGAGCAAGATGAAGATTAGGGAGCAAGATGAAGAGAGGTTATTGCTGGGACTGAGCAAAGCACCAGGAGATTTTCTGGGTGACAGATTTCCTAGTGGCTTTAGCTTACAGCTGCAGAGACCACACTATCTTCCTCCTCTTGACAGCAGAGCCCTGCAGGCTTCAAATCTAGTCCCTGTCCCTTGAATGCATAATAAGGAAGCCCCTTACTGATTTTCCCCCAGTTTCTCCAGTGTTTTTTAGTGACTATTCCAAGCAGCTTCTCTGGATGAGGGTACAGATTAGCATGCTACCACCTTGTGAGAGTTCAGAACATGACAAATGCAAATGCACTTTTGAAACTACCCATAATAATTTGCTCTTAGATCACTACAGAACTGGTTATCTCTCCCAGCAGCAAGGAATGAGGCAGTGTTCAGAGAACAAGTGTTCATCCCAGCATTCTTCAAGTTCAGAGTTAAATATGAAGCAACAGTGAAATGACAAACGTGTACCTTGTTTCCTGAATTGCAGGAAAAGGTACAGCATGTACCCAATTCAGATGATGTGCTTCATCAAGATCTAAAATTAGACTGAACCTTGGAGTTTCTACAATATCTCAAGCCCTACGGTGCTGGAGCTGCAGTGACAGAACTGCAGGACTGCTCCGATATTCAGTTTGTTACATGGTTTGAAACACGTACCCAGAAAAGCTCTTTGAGTTTATTCTCAACAGGACTCCAGATTCTGACAACCCACCACACTGACCTGCAGCAGCTGGTTCAGCTGAAACAGTGTTCCCTTCATATTAACAGCAGGCAGAATTTGGGACCACCAGCAGTTGTTTCCCATTCGCTTTCACTCCAAGCGTAAGCGTCTAAGCCCAGCAACATCCACAAACCAATGGACTCTCACAGCAGCCTTTCCCACCCTCCACCTGTGCATGCAGCTGTTGGGTAACAGCCATGCACCAGCTATCACATTGCTGCTTGCAGGTTTCTCCACAAGGATTAGGGCAGACACTGCTGCGTCAGCATTAATGCTCCTCCTGGGCTTCCTGCTGATACTCTGCAGCACTCTAACTACCCTGCTTGTAGTAAGAGCAGAAAGGTTTACAATATAAGGGTCACAGATCGTGCTTCTACCCTCAGACATATCCAAGCTTGGATAAGAACTCATCCTTTCCAGATGCTTTTCACAAAGGTAATTGAGATGAGCCATTCTGGGGTTACTGGGCACAGGCCTCACTCACACTTAAGGAAGAGAGACACCAAAGAGGATAATACTTACTGCACTATCACAATGATAAGCACAGTAATGAAGCTGACGCTTGAGAGCAGGACAGCTACCACTACCAACACAGTCTTTGAGTAGTCTGCCACATCATTCTTCCTTTGAGTCTTCATGAACTGTTCACCACAGCGCTCACCAAAAAAATCCTGATGACACCTGCAAGTAAATATTAACACAAGTTCTTATCAGCTCTTGTGCTGTCTGGAGCCAAGGACACCCACACACACTGAGACCTGACTTAGACATCTTCCGAGTTTCCCATGAATCTCAAGGTGCTCGCTTCAGAGCACGTTCATGAAATGCAGTCACTGCTCTAGCACAAGGTTTGTCAGCATTTCAACAAGTCGAGATTAGTTTGGGTGTGATGTTCCAGAAAGACACGCCTTTTCATTCTTTTGGTTTGAGTTTATGACCAACTGATGAGTTCAGTGGCTTGTTATGCATCTCAGATTCCATCATCGCTTAATTTACATGGCAGAAAAATTCTCAGTCAAAATACAGCAGGAGATGGATCTATACCAAGCTGACACTGATTTTTCCCCTGAGCCCTCATATGCCACTGGCTCATGGCAATGACACCTAACACACAAGGTACAAGTAACTTACTTGCAGGTCACCATCTGGAGATGTTCTCGGTATATGCATTCTCCATGGATGCAAAAGTTTTTGTATTCCATTTCACAGGGAGTCCCTTTCTTCTTGTTTTTCCCTTTGTTCTTCTTCCTTCTTGACTTGCCAGCATTCTTCTCTCCTCCCCTCTTTGCTGGCTTGGGTTTAACCACAGGTTCAACTGAAAAAAAAAGGACACGATGACTTGGTATAAAAGTGCTAGAAAGCACAATTCTGAGAAAATTGAATCAAAGAATTTGGTGAGATCAAGGAGGACCATCACTGCAGGAGAATCTGTGATCAGGAAGCACAGGATGCAAGTGAGAACGCTGCTGGGCATCTCACACCCAGCACAAAGGCAGCAAGCTCAGCAGCTCATTAAGGCACAACTCTGCTACTCTTAAGCCCTGTGCCTTGCAGACCAGAGGCAGTAGGAGCAGATGAGCCAAGACCCACCAAAGATGAAGAGCAGCAGAGGTGCAGGACTGCAGCATTTCACAGCGAGAGCTACTTGAGTGAAACAGCACAGCATCAAGCAAAGGCCTGAAAAGAACAGGGAGTTCATGCTGAGCCAAGCCATCCTCTAGTTTTATATGGACTCAGATACAAGGCTAATAGCTCCATGTCTCTAAAGCCTCCATTTGCATCAGTGATGAAAGGCACTGTAACTCGCTAGATAGTCCTGGGCCCTTGCCGAGGCAAAGCAGCTTGCTATCCCGGTTTCTCCTAAACAACCTGCAGGGCTGTCTTCAGAAGGAGAGAGTTCCTTTCCAGTTCTCCTTTGTGAGGGATGCTGAGTGCAGGGAAGGAGTGAAGGGAAGAGTCCACGACACTCAGACTATTTATTCTGCCGCTTACTGCTGCCCCTCATTATCTCAATTAAGACAAACCTCTAGAAGAGTGTGGTTTAAAATCCCGGTGACTTAGTAGCCTTGGATTTAAGCAAGGGCAATCATGTTCCTTTCGCTGAGGAGAACAAACCAGCTGCTGACTAAGGGTCAGAAGCTCCAGAGCTGCCCCATGCAGCAAAGTTCAATAGCAGGAGCTTGGACTAACTTGGCACGGAAAGTCTTTGCAAGAACCTACCCCCTGCACCCCACACTCACAGGGCAACACTGCTGCTCAGGAGTAACAGTTACCCAGGGGATTTAAATAGGCCCAGAGAAACAGCAGAGCTATTTACAGCAAGCTTCAATATTGCTCTTGTGCTCTGAAGACCTAATGAAAGTCATTTTTGGATGATTAATATTTTACCCACAGCTCTATGCATACAGGCAATCACCACAATAGGGCACAACTGGATCTAACTACTTCCTAACCCTGTATTTCTGGTGCTGAGAGCCCGTACAAAGAAACAAGGTGTAGTTCACTGTTGTCTAGACAGCTGATCATTTTCACTTCTAGAGCAACAAGCCTGGCTTGAAGTTACTTAAAAGCAAAAATGCCTTCAGCAACCAGAAGTCTGATTAAAATGGTATGAGCTATATTAATATGTAAACAAGGTACACAGCTCCTGCAGCAAGGTTTCCCGTGCCTGGAAGTGTGTGCTCCCTCCCGACAGTCCAAGGCCCCTGTTCCGTCCCGTCTGACTTGATCTTTAGGTTCGCGCTTTCATAATTGAGGCCGCTTCCCTTCCTCCCTCTCCCAGGCTCAGCTTGTCAGCTTGATCTCCGTGTCCCTGTCTGCAGGCTGCACAGCCAGGAAAGCCATCCACAGCTGAATCATAACAGCTTCAAGGTTTATCCACAGATAAACCTCATGCCAAGCAGAAGAGCTGGTCTACAAACCAACCACCTTAGGTAACAAGTCTGGTTTCTGTGCAGTTAAGAAAACACTTCAGTCACCAAGCCAGTAGTTTTACAGGCTAAACTGCTCAATAACACCAACAAGTGCATTTCCCCCAGAGATCTTAATGGAGAACTTCTGCTGAAGTCCATTAATTCCCTCAAGTGACCACAGAGCATGGTCCCACTTCATTTAAGAGGTCCTTTAGTCACATTCAAGTCTCAGGGTGCTTCTGCAGGTAAATCAGTAGTCAGATCCACCCTGGAGCCAACAGGACCAGCCTACTCACACCTACTGAGGCTCAAATCACTTGCAGATACCTGGCTTGCACTGCAATTACACTTAGCCCAGAACCAACAAAATACTCCCCATTCCCACAGTAAGGCAGACTGCTCAGATCTCCTCATAGCTCAGCAAGTGTGCAAATTACAATAAATACACACAACAGCTATTGACAGTGAAGCATTACCTAGAGATGCCTAACAAACTTTCCTGTGGCCACTTAAGGGATTTAAGTGTCTGCTTTCCCAAGAAAATTTCAGTTGACACCAACCCAAACAAGCCACCATCAGAAGCTACCCAGAAAATTCTTGGAGCAAGACAGACAACTCGATGTAAAACAAACCTTTAGGGCCAAACAGCACCTATAAACTCCACTGATGCTTCTACACTAAGCAGGTGGTCGCCACCTGACTACAGCCCTCCTGTGACGTTTATCAGGAACTAAAACCACACGCAGCAAGCTACCAGCTAGCATGTAGCTTTCCACACACCCTGGGCACATCCACGCTAGGTTTCCACCCCTGACAGCTATTTCCAAAGCAGCAGCTTCAAGCACAAGCACGTTTTTGCTCCATACTCCACAAACTAAGCACAGGAGTGCTTACAAGAAAGAAAAGGCATAAGTTGGGACTCGCAAGTTGCGAGATCCCAGCCCCAGCGCCGCCGACTCACCTCGGATCAAGTCGTCCACGATGTACTG
>JANPWX010000183.1:6356455-6378696 GCA_024734555.1 Trochalopteron elliotii
CTTACCTCCTCCCTCGCCGCGCGTTCCCTCACTCGCCTCAGCGCTTTCCCGCCAACGGCCGCCGCGCGCGGGCCGCCCTCAGGCGCGAGCCCCCCTCAGGCGGGGGCTCCCCTCGAATCCCGATCTCCCTCGTCCCGTCCCATCCCGTCCCGCACGCACCTGCCAGCACGGCCAGCGCGGCCATCAGCACCACGGCCCGCATCGTCCGTCCCAGGGCGGGTGGTGACAGAGACACTGAGAGAACAGGGGAACGAGTCGCCGTACCACAACAGGTGCCGGCGGCGCACAGCGCTCCATGAGGAGCCGCCTGCCGCCGCCGCCCACTTTATGGGCGGCTGGAGCTGGGGGCGAGGACGTGGAGCGGCGTCAGCGGGGCGGAGCGGAGCGGGGCGGGATCGTAAAATTACAGAATGACGGAGTCCCAGAATGGTGGAAACATAGTCTCACAATAGTTTTTTTGTTGTAAGGGACATTGAACACCACCTCGTTCCACCCCTTGCCGTGGACAAGGACAACCTTCTACTAGACCAGGTTGCTCCAAGCCCCGTCCAGCCGGGCCTTGAACACTTCTAGGGGTCGGGCACCCACAGCTTCCCTGAGCAACCTGGATCCAGCGCGGGTCACGGCGTCGGGGCCGCGCCGGGTTATTGCGGGCACACCTGTCTGTCGGCTGGCTCCGTGTTCCTTGCTCTCCCCGCAGCTTCTGGAGGAATATTTTCCAGCGATAAACCCGGCCATCAACCCCGCCTCGCCTCGGTGGTTGCGTCTCCCTGAGCGGCGCACGAGTAACGGCTGAGTACGCTGTGGCATCCACGGGCCAGAGACAAATGTGCTCCTCCGGGGCACTGCGACTGACACCTACACCGGCAGAACTCCCCGGAGGGCACCTCCACACGGCCACCTCTCCGAGCTGTTGCGTGAAGAAGCGGGATGCAGACCTGCTGAAGAATCCCAGAGTCGCCAAGGCTGGAAGAGACCTGTAAGATCACCAAGTCCAACCATCAACCCAGCACTGTCACTGTAACCCCTGAACCACTAAACCACATCGCCCAGTGCCAAATTCAGATGCTTCTTGAACACCTCCAGGGGTGGTGAGTCCACCACCTCCCTGGGCAACCTATTCCAGTGCCTGAGCACCCAAACAGTGGAAGTATTTTTCAGGTATCTAATCTGAGTCTCCCTTGTCTCATCTTAAGGCCTTTTCCTCTAGTACTCTCACTTCAGGCACGGCAGAAGCAACCAGGTGCTCCACATCACTACAACCTCCTTTCAGGTAGTTGTAGAGGGAACTGCTGCTTTGAGGGGAGAAAAACTGGGACAGCAGGTTGTAACGTGCTGGTCTAGCATGGGAACCCAGTGAAGCCCAGGGAGTCGAGGATGAAGGTACTGGTACCCCCCTGCTCAGTTCCATGGCACAGTGGGATGGAAGGGCAGCTGGTGGCAATTCTGCATTGGGAAAGGAGGATCTGGACCTTATAACTGAGAGAGGACAGAATGTTACTCACAGCTCAAGAAGCTGACTTTGCTCGAGGTGGCAGGGATCCAAGTCGCTCAGTCATTGAACCTTTTCCCTTCTTCTTCCACAGGCATACACAATATGTGACTCCTGGTGCCTTTGCCAGGTCATGCCAATCCCGAGAGGCAATGCCCCAGGTCTGGAAAAGAAGATGCTGAATCAGTCACTCAGATGTTAAGCTGATACAGACAGCTCCAGCAAACCTTTGACAGCCCTTTTGTGCGTGGTGCAATTGAAACTGTCTGAAACAGCTGGCATGAGCTGACAGCTTTACTTCTGGGGATTTTGCCGTGTTTCCCCTTTGTTGTCTGTCCTCAGAGGTACAGCAGAGAAAAGGCAAATCCTGCTTATCACTGCAACCCCACATCAGAGAGCTCTGCAGGCTGTCAACAAGCAACTCCTGCGGTATTTGGGGGCTAGTCAGGGGCTTCACAGGGCTCCTCCTTTCCCCCTCAGACTGGAGTTGCCTTCCCACAAGACCTCCGTAACTCTCAGTGCCTGGAGTTCACAGAGATCGTTTGCATGTGAGGGGAGTTTCTCCAAAGGCAGAGACTTTGGGGTTGGGGTCTCTTCTGCTGAAACATGCAGTTGGTGATTTGAGAATGGCCAAAGCAAGGTTTGTCAGCCAGGAATCTTCCCTCTCTTCCTCCCTCCTGGTGTGCTCAAGGCTGACTTCCTCAGCCAGGCACCACAGCTTCTCCCACAAATTTTCTTTTCTTCATCTGTTAAAACAAAATATTTCTCCCATTTTTTTTTTAAATCAGAGATTCACTGGAAGCATTTTAATTTTTTTTAGTCCAGTCCAAGAAATATACTGAGCACTGAACATGCCAGTCCTGTTTGCTGTACTTGGCAAACTGCTGAGCAATTGGAAGAAGCTTAGCAGGAGAAAGGTTGAATGTCCCAAGTGCAATTGCCCGTGTTACCTGCACTGTTTAGAGACCAAACATGGCATATCCAGCAGGTGACTCACCATGTTCCCTCTCTTCTCCAGTCTCCAGCTGATAGCTCCATCTCACTGACTGCCAGCAGTGAGGAATTTGCCTTGCCACGCTTTAAATTTGTCATTTCATCAAATTCCTCCTGCTACTCCTGTGACCTCGAAGAAGAAGGGGCACCCTGACATCAACCAGCACAACTCCTCAGACTGTTACAAAGTGCAGAAAGTGCAGCAAGATGGTGATGAGTACCCAGTTATGGACAGAGAGGTTCTGGTGGGGCACATCAGGGGAGCTCTTCCCAAATGACAGCCTCCTGGCAAAGCCCTGCTTGGCTGTTTCTTGGAGGGAACACCCTTCGGAGGCCACACATTTCAGGACATTCTGGGCGGGATCTGCCACAAGCCCCAGCTCTTATCTGTGCTGTGGGGGAAAAGGCACCAAGCTTGGCCATTACCCTCTTCCAGGGCTGGAAGGACATTTGGATTCTGTCTCCAGGATGAACTTCCAGAGGATATCCCGAGGCGTGGTGCAAGGAGGAGAAGTCTTGAGAGGGGCTGCGAGGCTCACTCCCCTGGGCTGCCCCACTGCAGCAGAGCCTGCGGGTGAGTTGCTGGAGCTGCACGGGCAGGGCTCACCTTTGGGAAGGTTCGGGTTCGCTGTGAATGCAGAGTGCCACCTACTGAGCCACCGCTCGCTCCCGGTAGCACCCGGGGTTTTCTGGCAGGACACCCAGGTTGGAGTTGCTGCTCAGAGTCCTTGCTCTGGCTGTTCCATGAGGTTGGTCCCAGGGAATAGGGAGCTGCCTCAAAGGCTGGCATGCCCAAATGGGTGCAGCTTACAGATGAGCAGGGAACCTGTGCAGGGGGCTGCATGATCAGCCACAGCTCTTGGCAGCTGCCCTGAGCCAGACCTGGTTTTCCATAGGCTGGCAGTGAAGTGAGACGAGATGGAGCCTGGCTAGTCCTCCCTGGGCTTCAACCATCATTTTGAAAACCATCAGCACAGACTGGGCTCAGAGAGCACCTGGCAGCACCCAGTGCAGGTGACATTGGTGACATCTCTTTGACCCTCTGATGCCTGTCCTTGTTTGTGGAGTAGGGGGTGGCCAGGACACAGCCATCACTTCCCAGCTGTGCCATGATGATCTGGGGCATGGGCATGGACTTGTGGAGGAGCAAGCTGACAGCTGCCAGGCCTTGGTGGAGCACACTTGGACATCATTTCTTCCAGGAGACTCTGAGTGCCTACTGAGATCTTATTCACTCTCTTTACTTTTGATAAAATCCCTGAGAAATGCGTGAAGGGAAGTATCTGAATTACCATCCCATTAATTTTCTTCACTGACATCGAATGTTTATTTTGCAAGGGCGGCCACAGCTGACCTGGTGTTTGAACATGTGTTACCCTTTCTCATCCATCCAGCTGAGAACAGGTGGAAAAGGGTAATGACTCAAACCAGAGTGGTGTCTGTCTGGGCAGCTCACCAGACTTTCACTTCACTTGTGAGCTGCAGACACCACTATCTGCTGCTATCAGCAGCTCCCTCACAGGCAGGAAGGGAGCTTTGAAGTGAGGTATGGGTGACTCCAGTTCCTGCTGATGTAAATCAAGATTGCTGTAATAAAGAGCATGCAAGTGCATAGCCAGGGTGTTGGGGAAGAAGGAGGGGAAAGGCCTGGATATTGCCTTCATGGATATTGGTGGAATTTGTTGGCCTCTGAGACGTGCAGGCGTTGAGGTGGCTGTGCCTCCCTGCCGAGAAAGCCCTCAGCAAAGAATCATTTTCCTAAGATGGTGATGTTCTCCCTGTGCTCTGCTCCTTTCCTGGAGACTTAACTGAAGCAGGGATTGCATGAGCAGAACTTGTCCAGAAAGGACAAGAAATTTATGCACTGTTCCCCCAGGAAAGTCTGCCCAATGCTCTGTGTTTTCCATCACTCCGTGTTTGAGCATGGCTTTTGGAGCATGCCTAAGGAGAAAAAACAAAAAGAACAGAATCTACTGGCCCTATGATGATAAGATTTTATGGAATTTTCTGTCACTGATATCAATACAAATGAAAAAACAGTCCCTCCTGAAAATCTAAAGGGTACCTTCTCAGACAACATCAACTCCAGGGACTCAGAGCAGCCCTGCTTAATCTGATGAAACATGCAGCAGTGCTAACGAGTGTGATGCTACCAAATCACAGCAGTGGGGTTTTACACTTGCTTCCCACAGGCTTTCCTGAATGGCAGGCAACGGGGAACACAGCCTGATCATTTGCAAAATGACCTGTGCCATGTTGTGGCTCTAGCTGCTGCCTCTCACTGGCACTGGGCAGAGTCCAGCAGGACGTGCCCAGATTGGTTTTGATTCAGGGATGGGGTAACGTGCTGCAAGCCTGGCCAGGACTGGCACCTGCTAGGAAGATTTCTGGGAGGTTGCCTGCTGTTAGCACACTGTCCCAGGTTTCAGCTGCTCTGTTTTTCACACAGCATGCACTGAGCAGCTCTCCTTTGACCAAACACATCCTCCAGCACTCACCCACTCATTTTTTTGCAATGGCTCAACCTGCAAATGCTCGGGGGCACATCCTGACCCCAGCAGTAATTTTAAGGGCCTTGAAGCCAAGACGTGGGTGAAGCAATACTGGATTTACACTAGAAGGAGGAGCTGTCCCTCAGCTAACAATCTTCTTCTCTAAAATACCACATCCTGCTATGCTGCACTGAGAATTGCTGCCCTTTCTTCTATTTCCCTGGGGCAATTCGCGGGCACTTCTCCCAGGACTCTCTGAAGAGGGCAGGCTCGTGGCTATCTCCATGTGCATCCCAAGCCAGGCTCCCCAGTGGTACCCCAGTGCAAACCCACCCTGCCAACACCACTGGACAGAAGGGGGAAGATGCTTTAGATAGGAATCTCTAAGGAAACAAAGGCTCAGCTGTTGTAGCCAGTGCCTGACACTCATTTACCTGGCAACATTACTGTAGCCCTTTACCTTCAGAATGATGGTGCTTCACCTCCAGTGCACATTATTTTACATATTCAGCTTACCACACCATTGTTAGATGAGCAAAATAATCTGATCATCTCCCAGTATTGTAGCCCAGAACAGTGCCTGGCAGAGGAGAGCACCCAGCTCATCACCCCCCCAAGGTGTATGGAGCCACTGGATCATTCTGCAAGGGCTCAAAAAGTCCTCATTCTACAGAGAAGAGAAAACGATGTTAAAATGTCAAGCATGCTCAAGCTTCACAAGCAGCATCTCTGTGACTACTGTTCATTGAGTTTGGAGAGCTCCCAGCTCAATCCCAGGATGTGCTGACTTGGAGACCAGGTGTAGTTATGTGGGCAGGGTGGCTGGTGGAAAAATGATGCCTATACTTGGAAAAATAGAGGTGGTTTTGCCCTAGTGTCTTAGAGATTGAGCTGAAAAAGAGTCAGAACAGAAATCTTCAAATTAAGAAAAGCCTCCCCAAATCAAAATGCCAGTGTATGGTGGTATAGATGGAGTGGCAACAATCTGGGCTTACCTTTAAGGGTCTTGGCCATGGATGTTTGGCTGACCTAAAGCATGTTGGTGCTGATGGGAACTGCAGTAGGGATTCTGACTGAGTTTGTTACATCCTTTTCCTCACCTTGGGGGCTGAGGTATGAAGTCACCTGGGAGATGTCTGTCACAACTCATTTGACAGCACAGACCCTGTGAGCAAATTATAGAGTACTGCCTGTTTTGGGGGAATGCAGCCTCACATAAGGACTGGGAGCATGTCAGAGAGACTGTGATGTTCCCCCCCCCCAGTCTTGCACATTATTTCCAATTGTGTTCAGAGCAGCAGAGAAATAAAGAACATGTGAGGATTGTTTGGGAATTTTCTTCTGGAAGTGCAGCTTAAAAGTCTTGGCTTTTTTGCTTTGAGATCTTCCTAGTGCCTTCCCATCAGTGCAGCAGGAGGTGAATTTTCTTTACCTATTTGAAGTCATTAGGTATGTGGAGAAAGAATGAATCACAGGAGAAGCCTACAGCAATTAGCAACTTCTTTCCTCTCACCTTTGCCATAGCTGTTTTTTCCCCAGCACAAAGCCGAGGCAAGGCTTCCTACGCACAACAATGATTACGTAGATCACTCTGGATTTTCATTTTTTCACAGGCCATGAGCAAGCCAAGAAGCTCAGGAGAACACTCCATTTCACAGGCATGTTAGTTATGCTCCCTTGGAAATGCCATTGTTTGCTGGTGGTGCCTGCCTTTGACTGCCAATGCTGTGCCCTCGTGACTCCGGCTGCCTTGAACTGTGCCAGGGTGCCAGCAAAGGGGCATGAAATTTGGCAAACTAGAAAGGTGCTGCTGGAACCAGTCAGCCCTGGCAGCTGGAACATTCATGTCAGCGTGCTGAAGTGAGGGCTTTGTAAGCTGCCTCCATCCATCAGCAGAACCTGAGCAGGTGGAGCACCTGGTGTCCTCCTTTTCCTGTGTGTCACCTGGTGCCCCCCTTGCCTGTGTGTCACGTGTGTCCCGGCAGCGTGGGACCGGCGTGTTCCCGGGACAGGGCTGCTGAGACACCGCGTGAGTAAGGGCTCATTTGCATAAAGATTGCACACTCATGCTGCGAAGGAGGTTTCCTAGGTACAGGCTCATTTCCTCCTATAGGTAGGTTTGCCTTCATGCAGGAAAAACCCTATTCTTGAAGGCCTTGGACAGGACCCAGTTTACATTGGCACGTCACGATGCCATCCTGGCGTGTTTGGGTCCGCCCAAGCCCAGCTGCGGGGAGGCAGCTCCCATTCTGCCCCTCGGGAGCAAAGCCCAGTCTCCACTTCGAGTTGTGTTCAGATAGTCCACTCTCAAAGCTGTGCTTTTACTGAAAAGAGGTCTCACCACTCCTAAAATGTGTCTCGACATCACCACTGTACCAGTGTCTGCACAGCTCCTCTCCTTGTAGGCTTCACCCAGGATATTTCAGCAGGAGCAGAGGTCTGCTTCAGCAGGGAGGGAGAAACCTGGAAGTGGCAAGTGCAGGGCTGAGAGCTCAGGTTGCCTGGGACTAACATGTGTCTCTGGAAAAAGAGAAAGAAAATTCAATGGTGTTTGACTACAGTTAAATTACTGTAGGATTTAAAGACATTTTATCTTAACATGCATGAAATAGGCCCCTAAGCATTGCAGCCAAATAGCCATTTTCCCCTCCCATTAGCAGAGTGGTGGCAAATAAAATAAAAAACATTTAAAAGGGGCTGAGCTGAAAAAAATGCATAAGATTGTATGAAAATTGGGAACTGGCCCTACAGTGACAATATAAGAATCACATTTCAAGTATCCTGACCCCTGTGAATGCCCAATTCTTCATTTTGCAGGTGTTAGGCACTACACATGAAGCCACAGAGGAAGTAAACACTTTGTTTTGGAAGAAACTGAGAGGAGGAGAGCTGAGGCTGCTCGGGGCCCTCTTGGCCTGCAACAAGTGACCTTATGCTCAACCTTAAAATACCTCCACAAAAGGGATTTTCATGCTGGCTCTGTTCCAGCCCCACTCCTGAACACAGGGTCCTTATCCTCCCAGCTTGTGCCACAGAGACAGAGCCACCACCATGTCTGTTCCCATAGCCCTGGGGGTAATTGCTTTCATCCCTGCAGCCCTTTCCCAGAGCCCAGTCCTGGCTCTCTGAGGTTTTCCAGCCCCACTGGATTGTGCCTGTTAGCTGTGTCTGTCGGGTGCCCCGTCCCCACCTGGCTGTTGTGTGCTCTGTGGCACTGCACCTGGTCATCCCAGACCTTTGGTGCAGCAAGTGGGGCACAAAGACAGCCTCTCCCCAACCCCTCAACCCTGCTGCTGCTGGAAATGGTAACTCCATACTGTACCACGGGCAGAAACCTGCAAAGGAGACAGACAGGTAAAGCATCACTTCAGCAGCAGAGAGGGGAGGCCACAGGACAGCCTTCTCTGGCACGGGCCTGAACCCCATGGCAGGAGAGACACAACCTGCATTTCCTTGCCACCCACGACTGCCAGGTCACTGCCGTGGCAGCCAGAGGTCCCAGGTGTCCATCGGTGGGCTCAGGGTGTCAGGGCTGAGCTCACTGCCAAAACCCTGGGAGGGCACGGTGACTCTTGCATTCTCAGACCATGAACCTGAGCAGCTCGTTTGGAAGGTGATGAATTTGCAGGAAGGGCGGCTGTGGGGTGAATAAAATTTGTCACAGAACTTGGCACGGCTTCCAGCCTCTGCCAAAGGCAGGCTGAGCTCAGGGTTCCTGCACAAATGGGAGATGAGGCTGACAAATGCTCTTGGCTGTATGGCTCTGACAGCTGATGCTCACCTTTTGATTTCCAAAGAAAGGAAAACTTTGCCATAAATATCAGGAAACTGAGTCTTGCATTAGTGATTCATCACTCCAAGGACAAGTCAGAGTGTTCCAGAGAAGCTCTGCATTTAAGACTGGGGCTGACCAAGGCCATGCATCTGCCCCTTTGGGAAGTGGAGTTTTCCAGCTTCCATTTCTAATCCCAAACAGGGCATTATGCAGGGCAAAAATGTTATTATTCTATCCATGTGGGGGGTGGCGATGCTCCAGACTTTGCATTAAGAAAATGCTGAGAGCCATAACTTCCACATTTTTTTGGATGCACACAAAAATACCAGTATTCCTGAGCTCAGAATATTCTCTGTCTTTTTTAGAATGAGCATAAAACATTGCTTTTCTACAGGAAATTTCCCAGCTAACTCCCCATGGCCTGCCATAACCAAGGCAGGGAGGCTGTGCTCCCACCCTCCTCCGTCGTGCTGCCCGAGCCCCACTCCTGCCAGCATGGGATGACGCTCCGGCCAAGACCTGGGGGTGTGGGAATGTAATCTTCCAGGTGGCCGCTAGATGGGAACGAAAGCAGCGCTAGGAACGTCACGGGACGCCGAGCCTGTCAGGAACACCAGCTGATGGACAGATTTTTTTTTAATCGTCTGTTTGATACGAATTCATTGGAACAAAACAACCTGGGTGAGTTGGAAAAAAACCCAACAAGCTTTGACCAGTGATGAAGCAGCTGAAATGAAACGCCCCAGCTCAGTTATCACAGCAGAAAGGAAATCTAAATAAATAGGTGAATGTGCTGGGAGAAGAAACAATCCTGAGTCAGATTACCAGTCTGATTTCTGATATTTGCCCTTCCCCCTTTAAATGATCCTCTCCTCCTGGTGAGCATTGACAGGGTCTGAGTGAGCTGACCCCGAGTGAGCTCCATGTGTTTGGGAGGTCACAGGTGCTCTGGTTTTGTGAGGTACTGCGTCCTGTTTCCTCCAGACTTCACTTCTGTATCCTTTTTGCTGTCAAAACCCTCACCATCCTTTCTTACTCCCACTGAAACTCTATTCTCTGGTTTTCTGTCCCCTTATTACAACTCCTCAGTCAGGTTTCCCTCATCCCCTCTCAGCAGTGACCTGAAGGCTTATTCCCCTGTTGTTGTGTGTATCCAGATGGATACCCACTCCCATCAGCCAGTTTTCTCTCCTAAAATTAAGCTCCATTTCCCTACCTGTGCCACACAAATGACAGCAGCTCTGGGAGAGGCAGCTGAACTGACTTCTCTTCCTCTTCACATGGCTTTTCCAACTTCCTCAGCTTCCCATTATAATGAAGGGCATCAATAACCAGCCCAACAAATCAGACCAGAAAGAGCCACTGTCACAGTACCATTGGGAGCAAATATCCATGGACAGTGGATTCAAAACAGTGGTTCAAAATTGTGGCTGGTGCCTGTTCACTACTGTATGTCATCTCCTAACTTCCAATTGGATTTTCCTATCAAGAGCCTGGTGCCCTCTGGTGACTGGGTCAAAAGGATCAGACTGGCATCCATCAGGGTAGGGCACAGAGATTTCTCAACATTTTTTGATCAGTTTTCTTAATCTTCTAGTTTGCTGGGAAATCTTTTAATCATGTAGGATGGGATTATATCATGGGAGTGTTGGGGTAATTTAGGTTTGGCACCGGCTTCATTAAAATAATGATGTCTATTTGTGCAAGACTAAAGTTCTACATTTACTGATGAAACACTTTCCATCTATC
Organism: Trochalopteron elliotii; assembly: GCA_024734555.1. Classification (NCBI taxonomy): domain Eukaryota; kingdom Metazoa; phylum Chordata; class Aves; order Passeriformes; family Leiothrichidae; genus Trochalopteron; species Trochalopteron elliotii. The sequence continues at coordinate 6,366,957 of JANPWX010000183.1, forward strand.
CTTCCTTATGTCCTTCCTTTCTTCCCTTCTTCCATCTGTTCATTGGTGCACCCACCCATCCTTTCTTCAGCATAGACCCAAAGGATGACTGCTACTGACCCAGGTCAGATATGCAATGAGTACATGACCCATGAGTATTTCCAGCCCACTTAAGCTCCTCTCTCCTCCCTGAACTCCATCCCTGCCCTTCTCACGAGCAGCCCCGGGATGAGGTGCCAGATGCACTGTGCAATCCCAGGCTTGCCTCAGCAGAGACAAGGACCAGTTGTCCAAATGTCCTCCGCCTCTGTGATGTAACCAGGACAGTCACCCAGGCTTCCTGAGCCCCGCGGCTGACGCACGCCGAGGAAACCCGCTGAGGGGAACACGTGAATCCCAGAGCCCTGAGATTGCCCAAGACAGGGAGGCACACCAAGGCAGCAGCCCTGCAGAGACAGGAGGGTCAGCACTGCCATGGCAGCTGCCCTGTGGGCTGCAGCTGCAAAGTGTGCTTACAGGGGGGCTGCTTTTGAACACTCCACCAGCCAGAGACACTGTGCAAATGGCAGTTCTGGCTTTGGCACCTAGGCACAGCACAGACACTGAAAATGCTTGTCCCTCAAGAAGTGATGAGGTGGTGGGTGGCTTAAGTTGCTGTGAGGACTCACACTCTGATCTCTTTGCAGTTCTGAGGTTGGTGGCTGCTTTTGGAAAGGTATTTCTTCTAATGCCCTCTTAAAACAAGTCAGCCGTGTAGTGACCAGAGGAAGCAACACCAGTGATATCTGCACAAAGCCAGAGCATTTTTGGAGGGTTTACAGTGAGCCAGCACAATCCTTCCACAGGACACCAGGAAGTTGTTGTTGCTGTTGCTTTCTAGGTCAGACAGCCCCAGGCCTGAAAACAAGCATCAGCTGGCCTTTGCCTGCATCCCAAGAGGCTGGAATGAATTTCGAATAAATATACAGACCTGTGGGCAAGAATCCCAGGGCAGGGTTACCAAGAGGGCAAATCTGGGATGAGACAGGTTTGAAAAGGATAGGGAGATGTCAAACTGAGCACCCCTGCAGCTGTGGGAGCTGTGGCTGCTCAGTCCTCCAGAGAGCTGCCAGTGCAGCTGTCCCAGGCAGAAACCCTGCACCATGGCCCTGAGGACAGGGTGATGGCCACCTGTCACCTACCCTTATGATGACCAGGTCATCAGGTGGGTTTCTCCAGCACCAGCCTCTAGTCCCTGTCACCCCCCCACCCCTTCTGCTGTGAAGCAGTTTGTCACAGGCAGGGAAAAACTGCCGTGGCAGGAGCCTGTAACACTCATGCAGCAGGCAAAGCCATTGTGTCAGGAAGGCTTTGGCAGGGCCACCTGGGAGACACACCACAGGTGCTCTCACCGCAGGAAAGAGGCAGCCAAAGGTGACTCTGACAGTGGGTGGTGCAGGTGAGGAAGAGCTGCACCAGAGGGACAGAGGTGGTGCCAGTAGAAACCATGGAAAGAATGAGGGAGGTTCATTCTCAGAGACAAATTATTTGGGGTGTGTCCCCAGGACCCAGCTGTGTGGTTGCTGGACTGGCAATCTACGTCCAGCCAGCACAAGCTGTTGAGGTGGCAGGCTGGTATGTGGCCCTAAGCTCTGCAGTTTCTCAATCATGTGCAGGAGTGAGAAAAACAGGTGCTAGAAGGGCTGCTGTGGGCTGGGAGTCAGATGAGCAACAGGATAAGTGGAGAAAGCCCAAGCCAGATAAGGACAGTCAGCTAAAAGTTAAGACAGATAAAAAACTCCAAACAAATCCTGCACAGGCCTGAAAGTGGCCTGTTTCTGTCAGATGTGTCTGACCCAAAGTATTAAGGCATGATAAACCCCAGGCTGCTGCTGTTACTGCAGTTGTAACCTTCTGCAAGAGCAGCAAGGGGTGTGTGGGTTTGAGTGCCGCAGCACAAAGATGCATCTGCAGCTCCAGGGGCTGCTCAGGTCTTGTGGGATTCTTCTGCCAAGTTTAGCAGAGGAGCAAAAAGGTCAGTGTTTGGGGGCCAGGCCTCTGGGCTGAGTCTCTCCAGGAGAGGAAAAGTTTCTAGAGGATAAACAGGGACGGGCCAGAGTAGTTCACAGGCAGGGAAGCCTGAAGGGGAAAAAAGTTGTGTCACTACATGCCCTAACTGGGTCACAGCAAGAACAGAAGGAAGCTCCAAGAATTGATTTTTGACGTACCTTCCCACTGGGAAAGGCTGTGTAACAAAGAGGCTGTGGCTGGAATTGCCATTAGCTGCTACCAGTTACCCAGCAGAACAGGTTCCTGTGTCACAACTGGATTACATGAGAAGGAGAGAGGAAGTGAAAAGCTGAAGAGTAGCTAATAAGGGCCCTGTGACACAGAGTTAACCCAGTTAACTGGGAATGACCAACAATCCTCTTCTACTTCAATGCTGAAGGGAGACACGAGGGTCCAGGCAGGGCAGGGAAAACTTTGCACCAAGCAAACTCATCTCAAACACTGAGTGACCTGGACTGAGGGCTGGGTGAAGACAGCCCCATAGCACTGCCAACAGTGAGTGCTTAGGTCACTGCAGAAGGTGGCAGAAGGTGGCCACAGGCTACCTGCACAGACCCAGCACAGCCAGCATAATCCCCACAGGATAACCCACTCTTGCACAAGCCCAGGGATCACCAGCCTCACACCCATGAACACCCAACAACAGCCTGCCTGGATGCCTGGCAATGACCAGGAGTGACGTAAAGGTTGGGCTTTTCCTCTCATCTTCTGAAAGTGTGAGAAGGGATGGGATTAGCAGGGATGATTCAGGTGCTGCAAGAATCCTTCCTGTTCACAGGGAGCCAACATTTGGGGTTCAGCTAAACTCAGCAGGTTATTTTATCATTATTTTAGGCCAGCAGGATATTTATGGCCAAACTCATAAGTTTTCCTTGCCCTGCTCCAAGCTGTACAATGGATGCTGTGGCAGAAACTCTGTGGGGAGGACTCATGCTGGTTCCAAAGCAGGTATCCTGCTGTAGCTACACTCACACCCCGAGCTGCCATGTGTGTGTTCAGCTGCAGAGACTCATCAGCCTGTGCTGCTGCCTCCCTGCTGAAATCCAAACTATAGCCAGCACAACCTTCCTGAGGGTATGGATGAGCCAAGATCTGTGCTGCTGTCATGCAGTACATGTTGGATATGCTGCAGTAGGAGCTGTACTCTGAGACTTTCTCCAGTTGTGCCAGTTAAAACTATCCATTGGAACTAAGGTGCATTGATACACTTTGTTAATAATACTGTGGTTTGTCTCTCCAAGAGTAACTGCTGAGGCTTCAAAGACACTGCTCAGTCAAGCCACGCTGTGTTTCACTGTAAGATCATAGAGTCCAAGCATTAATCCAGCACTGCCAATAACCCATGTCCCCAAGTGCTACATCTACATGTCTCTTAAACCTCTCCAGGGATGGGACCTCCACCTCTGCCCTGGGCAGCCTCTGCCAGGGCTGGACAGCTCTTAGAGTGAAGGAATTTTCCCCAAAATCCAATCCAAACCTCCCTCGGCACAGCTTGAAGCCGTTTTCTTTTGTCCTGTCCCTGTTCCCTGGGAGCAGATTCCCTGACCCACTCCAGCTGCCCCCTCCTGTCAGGGAGTTGTGGAGAGACACAAGGTCCCCTCCTGAGCCTCCTTTTCTCCCTGCTGAGCTCCCCTAGTTCCCTCAGCTGCTGTTCATCAGATGTGTGCTCCAGAACCCTTCCCACCTCCCTTCTCTGGATATGCTCCAGGCTCTCAATGTCTTTCCTTTCATGAGGATTTGTTGATAAAGATACAAAACAGGACTGGACCCAGTGCTGAGCCCTGGGGAACATCCCCAGTGACAGGCTGCCAGCTGGAGGTAACTCCATTCACCACCACTCTCTGGAATCAGCAGACATTTTGACTTTGTGTAGAACTTTTATTTCAAGGAATACAATTGCTTTGAGTATATTCACAAGAATAAATATAAAATTCTTCTCTCCAGAGCAAGAAGACGAGTTTTTATAAAAATATATCTCTATCCCAAAGAACCACTTAGGTGGGATTCCCTTTAGGAAACATTATTTAATAAAAAAATAAAACACTGAAAATAAAATGCTTGACCTATGCTTATTGAATCACCAAACAATTGAAATTTTTAAAAGGTTATAAATATTGTAAATATTATTAATAAAAATAACATTTAAATAGTCGGGTAGCCACTGAGTCCATGCAGATGAACAGAACACCTCAGGAAGCCACAGCTTCTCCTATAGGGCACCAACTTCCTTGTATTCACTGGCATTTGTTTGTCTCCTCTTGTTTCGGTACCTGGAGTAGAAGAAAGAAATGTGAGTTCTGGAAAGTAAGTTGCTTTTGGGGAGTGATGGGGGAAGGAGGGAGAAAGGAGGGAAGGAGGGAAGGAGGGAAGGAGGGAAGGAGGGAAGGAGGGAAGGAGGGAAGGAGGGAAGGAAAAGCTGTATGAGGCTCTCATGTTTTAGATCTCTAGCAGCTTGTCTCTGTCTGTGCTCCTTTCCAGGTCTGACATCACTTGAATGCAGCCTCCTTTTTAAACTTCACTGAAAATTCCATATCTGCATTAAAGTCTTCCTGCTGGTACTAGGTTTGTCTTTGAGAAATCCTGTTGGTTACCATCTAGCTACCTACCAAGTCTGGGAAGCTGAGCTCTCTCTCTGGAGTTGTTCCACCTCCTCAGCTCTCTGACAAATGCTTATCATTAGTTTTTAGTCTGGAGGATGATTCCTGCTGCTTTGGATCTGTTCATGGAGAAGAGTACTGTCCCCCCACGGGAAAGCTGACAAGGCAGTGCTCACGAGATCACACTCACCACAAAAACATACCAGATCAACAAATCAGCTGGTAGAAATCCAGCTGCTCTCCAGTCCCTGATGCCTGAGGGAATGGCATTACCAATGAAAGAACTAGAGTTTTCCTGTTCCCTGTCTGCTCTCTCCTTGATCTCAACACACCCTCTAAGACAGACATGACCCAACCCTGGAGCCCCAGCAGCACGGTGAACCTGGCAGTGCTGCAGCCTGGGCCATGCCACACTGCCAGCACACTGCCTGTCCTGAGCACCTCGAGCACAGGCAGTGTTTTGAACCGCCCGCCGAGTGAGGTGTCCCAGGCCACCCAGGGGTGCTCAGAGGATCCCTGACACCTCCAGGAACACGAGTCTCACCTTCTGCAGATGTAGTAGCCAGCAAGAGAGAGGGCAGCGAGGAAGAGCAGGACCACGATGACCGTCAGTGCCACGTACTCCTTGCTGAGGGGCTGCCGGACCAGCTCCGAGTGCACACACCGCACTCCGGAGAAGCCCACGTCACACCTGGGGGTGAGAGAGGCACTGTCAGAGACGTGGTGATGGGGCTACAGCTCACAGAGCATCCCATGCTGCTGGCCTGCTGTTTCCTCAGGGACAAGACACTTAAAGTGATGGAGCTCAAGCCCACATGGTCCTAGAGACGGTTGCAAATTGTTGAGGTAAGTGAGCAATACCCTTAGCAATGCCTAAAGGGTCTTTATTTCGTAGGTTGGATCAAAGGAGAGACCTTGGTGCTGTGTCTGAGTTCTGGATCTCATACTACTATAAATACAGATGGACAGGGAAGCACATCAGAATGAATGTCCCAAGTCTGAGCTGGGTTGGTCACTAATTTCAGCTGTCTGAGACTCTCACAGAGAGCACTGGAGGCAGCACATGTGCTTAACACTTCCTTAAATGCAGCTGAGAATTACAGACATGGTGCTCCTCTTCACTTTCTTGTGAGCATTTAATACTTGGCTGGATTGGTGTTTCAGCTAAATGTCAATGGCAGCCAGATCAAAGTTCACCTCGAAGCCCAACTCAGGGAGATCTGCAGGATGAGTGGGGCCTGTCCATACCTGCAATAGTGCTCATCCAAGTCCACAATGTACACACACTGTCCATGGAAGCAGTAGTCCTTCATTTCAGGCTTGCATCTCGTTATCCCAACCTGGGCCACACGTGGGCTGTTCTCTGTCTGGACTGCAAGGATATTTCATTAGCACCTCTGGATGTGGGCAATGCTGATCAGAGAAAAATGATTGCCAAGGGCACCTCAGTGAGGCTGCCAGCCCGAGGAAGATGGGAACCAAAGATCTGTTATTTACAAAGAGCTGTGCAGTACTTACTGAGTGCTGTTGTGCAGTTCTCCATTTCACCAAGCCCACATAACGGGATCACTGTTGTGCCCAGGACTGCTTGCAATAGGTAACCTGTAAGAGAATAAAAACAATAGTCAAAACTGGATGCATTTTGAGTTCAGTATTTAAGCTGCACACAGGAAGAACAGAAGCTTCTCATCATGATAGGAAAGACCCAAAGTTGAAGGCTGAAAAATTATAGGTCTGAGTGATGTGCTGCCTACATTATACCTGGCAGCCCAAAGAAACATCTCTGAAATACAAACATATAATGCAGAACAAAGATTCAACAGAAACCTGGTGTCCGTGACCACCTCTCGCCAACACTCGGAGTGAAACTGGGCAGGAACAGGCTTGGAGAGATTATGGGGAGAGGCAGGAATTAGGCCATTTGATGATTATGTTACATTTCTGACTGGTCAGGCATGGCACCTGTGCAAGGGAAATAGCCAGGCTTCCACAATTAGGCATGACAATCCAGCATTCATCAGAGGAGGAGTCCTTTTGCTGATCAAAATCAAGATATCCTTGACTCACTACAGCCCACAGGAAGAGAATTTCCTAGGAATCTGCAAGTCAGTGCAGCTGGTGACTCAGCACACCAGGTGAGTGCTGAGCCAGGCTCAGGACCCCACCATCGTCTTCAGAAACCACTAACTGCTCGAGGTACACTTAACACAAAAGCTGCTCTTTACCAGCAAAGAACTTCCTCAGCCCTCTGCTTACTGAAGACAGCTGAAGGGCTGGACAGTTCCTGCACTGACACCCACTCTTCTGGCAGTTCTTTAGTTAAAAGCCTTCTTGCAAAGCTGCTAACACAAGATACTAAACACACCTCGTTTGCTCACGGGCCTGGAGAGGTCACTGACCACTTTATGAACCCTGGACCACTGTTACTTAGCAGAACACCAAAAGAAACAGGCACAGCTTTCAGGTATTCCACTAGTTAAAGGAACATTTCCAAACAGGATTTGAAAGCCAGCACAGGTACCCGTAGCTTCATGGCTAGTCCATGAAGAAGAGTGAATGTCTGCCCTGGCTGGCCATGAAATCCACCTGGCTAACACTCCTGCTATGGTCACAAATTAACCTGCCCATGAACTGCTTAGTCATCTGCCCCATTCCACGGAAGTCTGTAATTTGTGTCTTTGGGCTGTTTGCCTCTATTAACTTGTCAGGTCATGCATGTCTAATGGAAGGGAGTGTGCCTCCATAATTTCCTGATTGTTCTAATTCAACTCCAGTTATTAGAAAGTTTCATTACATCTCAGGGTTAAATCCAGTAGTGGTAATTTATGGATTTCCGGCAGCTCATCTATTTCTGGGTGATTACTAGGCTTCCTTTATCCTTCATTCCAGCTACACACAAAACCAGCAGGAATATCTAAGAGGGACAGGGCTTCTTCCTGTGTTTGCATTTTTAAAAACATCATTCCTCCTTCTTACCTCCCTCTACACTGCATTCCTTGCAAAGCTAAAAAGCCAGATTTCCACCAAGCTCTAGAAGAACGACCAAAGCCCAGAGCCAGAGCAACAGTAACAAATCCATGATACCTGTACCAGCTGGAGACTCCTGTTCCTGCTGGCATGACTCAGCAGGGCCTGCCTTTCCCTCCAATGCAGCAGGACATGCAAGTTTACTTTCAGGGTGGGATTTTTTTAAGTGGCAGCATGCTCACTGTAGATTTCCTCAGCAGCAGCAGTTTAAACACTTCTGTGAGGCCAGTCTGAGTTGCTAAAACAGAAAGTTCAAGTGTGTGAAAGAAGAGGCTATCAGCTGTCAGAGAGTGGGAGCCCAGGGACCTGGGGTCCCAAAAGATGCTGGAAAAAGATTTACTGAGTCAGTTCTTCCCAGGAACTAGGGGGACATTTCAGGAGTGCTCCATGGACTAAGCTGCTCCCTTGACAGGGAGGAGCTGTGGCACAGGCCAGCAGTGTCCCACTAAGGGTACCTCACGTCACAGAAAGAAGTAAGGACAGAGATTAACAAAAGTCAAGGCTAAATATGCCAGAGGTATCCCAAATACCCCCTTGTTAAGCAGATGGATTAAGCCAGCTGAGGATCTCATGCAGTCTACACATTTCTGTCACAGTTTGCACACTTCCTTGACCTGGGCATAACCCGAGCAGCTGCTTTTTAAGGTGAAGTTCCCAGTTTGAAACTTAGCAGAACCTGGTTTTCGCATTTGAGAAAACTCCAATGCAGGCCCATGGCAGAGACAGGTCAGCTCTCCTCTTGGCTCCAGAAGGAAGCATGGCTTTCCAGTTAAAGGCCACAACTCAGACATCTATGAGGGACAAATTAAAAATAACCTTCTCCTCCAACACTGCCCAAGGGCTTTCCCAGTCCCAGCCATGTGCAGGTGCCTCCTCCACCTCACTGCAGGCACTCAGGGCTGGAAAGGCTGGACTGCAGGTGTGGATATTTGCTGACACCCAGCAGTATTTGCTGCTTTTGGGCAAAGTTCTTCCTGCTTTGCATTTCTCTGTTTTGCCCTTTCCCCCATGCACATATTTCCCCTCTGACATCACTGGGAGGATAAGGGATCTGCACACAGCATTGGCAAAGGAGAGCCTTTCCCAGGATATTTATCAGATGATGCATACTAAACACAGCACCTGGGAGAGGTTATATTTTTATTCCTTCACTGTTCATTAAGCAAACACAGGGTACAAGATAACAGTAATGAGGTGGTGGATTTTCATGTGTGTCTTGCAGGAATGAGAGCGTTACATGTCGTATTCCTACATCACTGCATGAACACATAATCCCATCTGGCTTCACGGGTATTCCTGCAAAGTGAACACCAACAGCACTTACTGGAACAGGAATAATGCTGCTGCTTACTTGTCCTTCCGTGAGGAATGAAAGGAAAATGAGGGTCAGTGACCAACTGCCTTTGCTTCCTGCAGCCTCCATCAGAGACAACCCACGAGGGTTAATCATCAGTTTGCACACTGTGAGCCAGCTGTAGTTTCCAGTGACAGGATGACTGCTAAGGATGAAGGATGCACATGTGAGATACACTAAACTGAGGACTACTCTGTGGAGGATTTACACTAGGGTAACGATCAAGTTTCTGAGAGCTCAATCATGATTTGAGTTGCCTTTGTCTGTCACTGAGATTGCCAGTCTTGTACTAATCCACCTGAATGATGCTACCTCCCATTTGGCATCTCTGTGGTCTCTCTGCCACAGCAGCAGCACCTACACCCTCTGCATGGGTTGCACTTTCAAAGCAGAGATGCCCAGGTGATACGCACCTGAAGGATCTCAGCCCATTTTAACTGCAAAGACAGATCAAGGTGCATCCCTATCACCTGATTTTGGACATCCAGGGCATGTCTTAACTGTCTAAGGCCTTCTTTGGGCAAACCAAGTAGGGAACATGGAAGTCAGGCAATCTGTCCCACTGGCTTTGTGAGCATCCCTACTTCTACTGTTTAATTTAAGAACCAGAGACTCACATTTGTGGATGTCCAGGGTCAGGTCACAGCAGCTCCAAGGCAGCCCTGGAAACACCAGTCTGTCATGGGAAGACTGGTGCTCCAAAATTGCTACAGGCCCACATGATCATCTTCAGCATTGTACCAGGACTTATCCTTAAGCAGAGATGATGCAGTTATGTGCACCCAGTCATCCCAGTCCTGCTTCCACCCCTCTGGAGACCTACACACCAGGGATCTTACTCACATGCTGCCCCTGTGCCTCGGCCACACTGCTTTCCACCACTTGCATGGGGGCTGAGGTCCCTATGCCACAAAAGCAGAAATCCATTATTACTTCCAGCCAGACACATCAGCCACTAACACTTTCCCCATTGTCAGATGCAGCAATGTTTATGTTGAGCCAATTTGCTGACAGCCAGAAGAATTTGACACAGGAAAACATAATGTCAGCAGCTCCTGGAAGTGTCTGGTGAGTCTGGAGGTCCAACACCTGCCTTCCCCACTGAGCTGGCATTACAGTGAGCACAAGGAGATTGGTGCCAAGGCTCCTGCAGCAACTCCCAGAACAGGCAGGGCCCGGGCTTGTCCCCATCACCACCACATCTGCATGGTGTTGGCATAGCACCATGTCCCCTCAAGAGGGAATGACATCTCTCTCCCACGACTGCCTTTCTGCTGTGCAGTCTCCAAGCCCACAATAGCTTGATATGAACCTGGCAAGAATGGTCACTTCAGTAAGGCTTCAGCCATTCATCAGGGAACCTCTTCCAGTGTGGCATAACACCAGTGGCAGTCTTCCCAGAAGCACCAAGCTCTGCTTACACTCCTGCCCTGGGAGGGGAAGGCAGTAAAGTGCTCATAGCACTTGTTATGATGCCACCTAGCTATGACTAATCCATCCCTTACTATTAGATGTTGTGCCTGCCCCGGAAACAAAGAAATTCATATACAGATCCATGAAGACATACCAGTTCCTACAAGTGTCAGTTTTGTGCAAAGCATGGCTGACTCACAGACTACAAGATGTTTAGCCTGCTGTCCTGGTAAGTGAGATGCTGTGCAGCAGCTGATCCATCAGCTGTTATGGAAATACCCAGCGAAGATGAAAAACACAAACTGATACTGCAGTGGGCTTAGAAGGTTGGAAAAACATCTGTCCCAAAAGAGAAGTCTTGGGAACTGAGTTTGTCCATCAACTACAACCTCGAGCCCAACATCGTGAGTGTGAGAATATGCTTTGTCATTAAAGCAAGGTGTGAGTGTGCCAGGTCTCAGAACTTTGCTGCCCACACAGCTCAAGTTGCCCAACAGGGTCAGCTCTCAGCCGTCGCCACCTGTCACTGCCAGCGCCCCGTGGAGGTGTGTGACAAGGATCAGCTCTTGCATCACAGCACACCCAGGCCCCAGGACTCTTGATGCTCTAAGGATACACGTGTTCACTTGAGACTTTCAGGTAGCTTATGTCATACAATAGAGTAACACGCTCCCAGCAAGGAGGTGGAGAAGTGTCAAGCAGAAGGAGGTGACAACCTGTTTTGGAAAATCTCTGCTGCTGTGAAGATTCACCCACTGAGCTCGCCCAGAGCATGGCCTGGGTGAAGGCAGCAGGACCAGGCTACAAACAGGACGGGTCAAGGTGAAAGAGAACAGACTGCACTGGGAGCAGAGTTGGGGAGAAGGGAAATGTTCGCCTTCACTCAGTCACAGGACACACCTAGGCATCGCACAAGCAACAAAATATCCTGTAACAACACAGCACAGAGCGTGGTGTGTGCTCCACTGTTCGGCTCGTACAATCCACCCGGGTACACCTGTCAGCGCCTGGGACTTCATCTCGGAGAGAGACCCACCAGCTTCGTCTGAAGGCAACCTGAACTTTATGCTTTGACGCAGATTTCCCAACAGCCAAAGAATGCCCCTGCCCCAGGATGCAGCACCCGATGCCCTCCCAGCCCTTGCCCGCGGGAACCTCGCCGCTTACCAAGGAAGAGCAGCAGGCTGCGGGGCGACAGGCAGCCGGCGTCCATCGCCCTCGGTCCCCAAGGAGCAGAGGCAGGAAGGGAGGCGGCGGAGGCAGGAGCGGCGCAGCGATGTGGAATCGGCCGGCCGGCCGCTCGCTCTTTTATGTGCCCGCG
>JANPWX010000183.1:6379096-6505379 GCA_024734555.1 Trochalopteron elliotii
GCTCTGCCCGCGGGCGATGCCCCCACGGCGGGCAGCGTCAGCGCCCCGGTCCCGGCCCTTCGCCGGCAGCGGGGTCAGCTTTGTCCCCTCCGGCCGGCGGCTGGTACCTGGGTACATTAGGTGTCCCTCGTTCCAGCAAGTAGCGCTGCAAATAGCACCTGGGGCCGTCAAATTACCTGAGCCCTCTGAGCAGTCTAGCCCAGGCAGTGATGCCCGGGACTTCCCGGGGCTGTGGATACCTACGGCACAGACTCGGGACCGCTGCCTCTGCTTGCCCTCAAAGCATCCATGCTGTGCGATGGCACAAGCCCCTGCGGACCCGGAGCCAGCTGCCCAGGCAGGTCCTGCCCGCACACAAGGGACCATCGGGCCATTGCATTGCCACCAACACCACCTGTGCTTAAACCAAGGTTTGGGAGACACCCCAGGGTGGGCAGCTGGAAACTTGCTGGCCTAATCTCCCATCTCCTGGCATTTCTGAAGTGACCCCTCAGCACACACGTGCAGCTGCCATGGCGCCCCAGAGGTGGGGGCAGAAATGGTTTCTGAAGTTACAGCACAGGCACCAGGAATGCCAACACCTCACCTGGCACCTAGGCTGGCCACAGTGGTCTTGAGCTCAGGGGGTGTGTATGCCATGTTCACCCTCCAGCCCTTGGCCTCATCATGGCCCAGTAGCACAGGCAGCTCCTGGAAGCAACACCTCAGTTACAAGATCCTTGAAAGAGCAGCCAACCAGTTACAGCTTTTTTTTTAAAAAAAATCCTTTCAAGCATCCTGAAGCCCACGCACTCTGTCTATATTAGGCAAGACCTCGTTCAGCAGTTACATCGCACCATTGGATAACTGAGGGATCCCACCCACCAAATCCCTACTGCACACATTTGCCTAAATTATGATGTGTGTTTCATCTCAACAAGCTGCTCAGCAATGATGGTTAATTTTTTTCCTTTTAAAGGAAAAATCATCTTCCCCTGCCTTACCGCTCTCCATAAAGGCACATCGAAACCCAGTTTATTGTGGCACTGATAAGCCTATCTCACTGTGAAAGGAACCTGAGTATTGACACTGAGCTGCACTGCAGCACCTGATGACTCAAGTATCCCTAGTTTTCCTGTTTTATAAGCAGTTATTGATACAAGAGAGATAACTGTAAAAGATACTGCAGAATACCATACAGCACAAGTCTGTGTTCAGAATGCAGTTGTAAATAATAAAGACTTTCATTCAGGGGGCTGCAATAGATCTGCTACTTACAAATATACTCCTTATTTTTGGAGCATTTTCTTAGGTCTCCAGTGGCATGGAGATACTGAAGTGAAAAAGGGCAGCACGTTGCTACAGAATTGCGTGTCAGCATCACTTAATTACCTAAATGGCATGAGAGTTGGCAAGATAAATGTAATAAAGCTCAGCGTGAAAGTAGCATTTAGAAGGATGCCCTCCACAGGAAGTGGGACATGATATAGCTGGAATCTTTTTCTAAGTCCCCTTTTTTTCCCCTCCAATTAGTCATGCCATGCAGATGGTGTCTTTTTTGATGCCGCATGTCTGTTTTTGTTGCTTCTTTAATTTGTGCTGATCCCCCTTATTAAGGATTTTATTGTCTGCTCTTTCAGGGATCATAATGAGTAAAGGAAGGAATTGCAATTATTAGCAACCTGTTTCTGTGTGTGGGCTTACAGATGCCTTAAAAAGCAGCATCACTGAAGAACTTCCACTTTATAATTAATTTTACCCTTAAATTCCTGCGTGATTTATCCTCTGAAAGGCAACATTTAATTACAGCCTTGTACCGGTACCCAGATACCAAGTAACCCTGACACAATTGGAGCAATTCATTGGAATTTCCTCTTTCAGATCTGAATACACGGAAAACAAGTATCACTGACAAATCTTTGCTTCATCTTTCTGTAATGTGCTTTGTTTCACAGTGCCTGATTTCGCATCCGGCATCCTCGCGTGCGGCTTTCACCATCCCCTCCTCCACGTGGAGGATGCCTCTTGGGATAAGGCTGGCACACACCTTAAGAGCCAGTTTTCCAAGAGGCCTTGCAGCATCAATAGGGTCATTGTAAGGCAGGCTCATTGCATCCCACAGGTCCCAGTAGGAGCGACAAGTCTGTGCAATGCTGAGAGGCAGCACCGGTTGAACAACAGAGCATCACGGGTGCATCTCTGCTGCTGGCCTCAATTTCAGCTGGGGTGAGCCGCCACGCCCAGGGCAAGGCACCCATGGATTTGTGCCCCTTGGCACCCAACCAGTGAGGAGCCCCCTGAGTGCTTTGACATTTCAGGATTTTTTTCTTTACTAAGTGTAATGAGAATGTGAGTAAAAACCTTAACAATTTGTGCGAAAGACTTGCTTGCTTTTATTACCTTGCACTGCCTTAACAACCAGCTTTAAAGAAAACCTGTCTTTACAAAGTACAGAGGCTCAGCTGAAGTCCTGGCTTCAGCTTGCTTCAGTCCTTGCAATGTCTCAAGCATCCCTCTCCCCTTCTGTGACAGAGCAGCAGATTCACAGCAGTGATTATTGCAAGGGTAAGGACTGAACCTTGTCTGTCAGTGTACCCATCACTGATGACACACAGCACTTTCTATGAACAACATGCCCTTTTTGATTTAAAGAGGAAAAAACACAGCTTAAGCATATATTTTTCTGTGGTGTCTATTTTCCTCATGGGGACTTGCTGTAGAAGAATAGATGTGTTTACTGCAATGAGCTGCCCCTTTATCTGTGTGTTTTTATGTAACTAAAATCATACATGGCAAGTGTCTGTACCACATACTTTAGCTGCCTTCTGTAGGACTTGCACCTGGTTGTATGCATTGCTTGCTGCTGTGGGCATGGATCTGCATTGGTTTCACGTCTTGAAAACAAGACAAATTTGCCAAATCACCTTCTTTTCTTGCTAGAAAGTATTTCTGAAATGGAAAGAAAATCATTCCTAGTCTTGCACTGATGCACTCACCACTGTTACACACACCCGCAAAGTAACAAAAAGCAATAATTTCATAAATTCTTGGGAAAATCATCCAGAATTTTTCAAACAGCATGAGTGCATATGTCAGTATGTCTGTAAGCAGACTTACATACAGCAAGCTTTCATTGCACAAAATGAGAGATGCTCAAGAAATACTCTCAGAAGGTCAAACATCAATTGGAATGCACCTCACTCTTGACAGCATTTTCATTTGAACTGCACAAGATTATTATTAAGTTCCCAAAAGGATATGAAAGGCACGTGGATGTGGCATTGGAGTCACAGTTCAGCGATGGGCTTTGCAGTGCTGGGGGAATGGTTGAACTCAATGATCTCAGAGGGCCTTTCCAACCAAAATGATTCCATGATTTTGTGAAAATCATAAAAGGTAGGAATCTTGGGACTCATGGGAACACAAATGCCCTAAGAAGGGAATGTATTTTTAACTGGAATACGTAGATGCAACTGTGTGGAGGAAATGGAGTAAAGAAAAACCTTGAGACAAATTACTCCATTTAAAGGTCAGTTTCAAATTTGCTATGAATGTGAGGGAGGAATTAAACAACCAGTCTCTCCTGTAAACTATGAGAGTTCAAATTCTGCACCCACAGCTGAAAGTGGCCGATGCCTCTTCCTGTAAACACAGCATGAGGTCAAAGTTACTGGACAACATAGATGTTTTGCTATTAAAAATAAAAAACAATTCCCCAAATTCACCGATTTCTTTGCCAACTTCTTGGGTCAGCATTAACCAACAATTTAAAAAACAGAAAAAAAAACCCCAAGCAGCTAATTCTCATCCACCTCAGAAAATGGCACTGAAAATGGAGACAGATCTCCCAGTTCATGCTGCATTCCTCCCTAAAGGGCAGTTTCTAAAACTTCATTCTCCTGTCTTGTATGACTTTGCCATTACTCTCCCCTGGGCAAATCCTGAATGGCTCAACACATCTCACGGGCAGCAAGAACTTCTTAATGCTCAGCTGGTGATTTCCCTTTCCTAATTACAGCCCAGTGCTCCATGCTGAGTGATTTCTTAGCCTCCGAGGGGTTGAAGCCTTTCTCATTTGTGGTGTCTTTCCATGGCTTCTGCCTTTACTTGGTACTAAACAAACCCATCCCCTTTGCTGAGAGTGCTATCAAGCCAAGCCCTCTCCATATCACTGTCCCTATATCTATTAATAGTTTCTCCTTGCTTGGGGTGAACTGTTTAGAACAATTACATAGAATAAAATAATAGAAGGACAAAGCTTGAAGCAAAAAGGGATTGATTTCCTCACAGTATGTAGTAGGTTGCAAGCAAGCTGGGAGAACACCAGCCCCTTACCCATCAGTCCTGTGTGCTGTTCTGTCCATCAGCACCTCTTTTGAGTTTATAAAGTCGTCTCTTCCACAGAATTTCTTATTCTCCAGGGACAAGGATTAACCACTGAGAGACAGAACATATGCAGAGATGAAGACTGCCTTCTCTGACAAGTCACCATGTGCACACATGGGTGCATCATTTATGCCCCTGATCAGTGGCCAATAGAACTGAAATTTCTACATGGCAGCACGTTCCTGGTGGATGGTGGATGACCATATGGCCCACACGCTCGATGGCTGTGCCCAGAGAGTGACATCCACCTCAGGACAGTGAAATGACAGCAAACCCACCTTGATGGGGACTGGTGTGACTCACCAGCTGCTCTCAGGTTTTTTGCACAGCAGTCCCTCCTGGCTGTGGGCTCTCTGTCTCGACCTTCCATGCCTCTCCTGTACCTCCCATTGGGAAAGCTGGTGCCAGCATGGGGAAGACAAGAGGAAGACACTATCAGAGAGAAGCACAGACCTGCTGAAGCACGGCACTGGCCTCTAAGGCCTGCACTAAAGCCTGAGCAACGTGTGCTGCACACACCCCATCAGTAGAGCCCCTGACTCTTCACTGCTCCATCTGGGAATCTTGGCTGTCACAGACCTCAGCTGCATTGGCTTCAATCCCTTTGGCAAGTTTATTTTGGCCCTTGATAAATATTTTGCTCTTATATCTCAAGCATATATGAGCAGAGGAAGGGCTGACAAGCAGGCTGTTTCCCTGCCTGTGCTTGGCCTGCTGAATCCAAAGCAGCACTGAGCTGTGCCTCGCCCCGTGCTCCAGGCCCTGTTCCACCACTGGGACTTGAGCTGTCCACAGACTCCACGTTTTGGCTGCAGCACAACAATGACTGTCACCTGCACGCCAGCCATGAACACGGGGTGCTGGGGCACCCTGGAGAGGAGGAATGTGTCATTAGGGATGATGGAGTAAACAGCAATCCACCTGAAACCAGCTTAGCCAGCACATGTTCCAGAAACCAAATCTAGGAAAGAGCCACAGGTCTCTGGTGTATTTGTTTGGCCTGGTAACCAGTGGTAAGCATTGTAGCAGATGTGCTTAGTGGAATTCCCCCATCCACTACCATTATGGGACACTCCCACAAGTGTTGTGATAATTACTGTTAATCATTACTATTACTGAAGTGACCAAAAAAAAAAAAAAAAAAAAAAGAAAGGCTGTGAGGATCAGGCCTTTATTGTGCTGGCTGTTGTCATGCAGAGGTGATGAGACAGTCTGCCCCAGGGAGCCTATAAACACAGGTCCCCAATTCATTGCTGCAGTCATATTTCAAACTAGGACACTGTGGTCCACAATGAAGCTCCCCTACAACTCCAGCAAAAATAATCCTTGGCACTCCCTCCAGCTCACATCAGCTGGGAGCCTGGCTGGATATCATGCTCCCTGCCTGCAGGTAAATGCAGGTGGAAGGGAAAGAAGCTGATCAGGAATATTTTGATGTTGCAACACCCAACAACACATCTCCATTCGGTGTTTTCCCTGACTGGGCCCAACCTGCCATAAAACACCATATTCTTTGTTCTCCAGTGAATTCAGTACCACCACCTCTTGGGAGCCCATGAGTCACATGGTATGTGGAAACCTCTGGGGTTTGGTTTGGGAATGACCAAGACTATGTGAAATCATCTAGTCACCTTCTCCTCCCATCAATGGTCTGAACATCATCTCAGGTATCCAAGTCTCCCTGAACACTGTTCCTAGGTCACACGCAGAAGAAATAGATTAGCCAACTTTGCCACAGACTGGGTACTGACTGGAAGTCACAGGGAACAACTGTAGGCCTCTGTGGGGCTTAGAAGGGGAGGGAGAGCTCCTGCACACGTGGAAACTATCTGCCTACAATGCTAATTTTTCCTCCCATTTATGCAGGTCAAGCTGCTGTCAGCTACCAGGAAAGGAGACAGAGCCCAGCTCTCTGGTCAGAGCTGGTTAGCAAAATAAGAAGTGTTCAGTGCCTGCATGTTTCTCTGCTCTCTCAGCAAGGACCTGTGGGTTTGCCCAAGGCCCAAGGGGGATGTAAAAGCCCAGGCTGCAGGGAACTTGTCCCATCTCTCCATTCATGGGTACAGAGGATGCTGGTCATTTGAGGTGCAAGTAGGAGATGGGACAAGACAGGAATCTGCAACTGGATGTCTTGGGGGGGAGGTGGCAGCAGCCAGTTGGCTAACTGTGGCACTTCCTGGATAACTCCTCCATGTGGGATCTACACATCCACCCCCTCATCCTTGTTCCTGCAGCTTAGTGTTATTTAAGAGAGGCAGAAGATTTCCTTTATGACTCTGGGAGCGCATGCGTGGAAATCAAGTGGAACAGGACAAAGGCCAGGGCTGGGTTCAATTAGATCAGTGATGCTATTAAATTAACAACAGCACTGAGCTATGGCTGGCAGTTCTTGATCAATCCTCCTGCAGCCAGGGTCTCTGTCCTTCATATAGGAAATTAAGGGCTAGGGAACAAGGATGAATTGGCCCAGGCTGCCAACCACAAATTTGGTCTCTGAACTTTGTTAAACTTCTGAACCACAATAGTTCTTCTATAGGATTTTCAACAGATATCCCTGAGAACGCCTTTTTTGTGAGGCTGCACATCAGATGCTCAGGATGAGACTGACTTGCAGCATGCCTACAGCCAAGGTCACCCCCTCCAGCATCACACACTCACTTTGCAGCTCCACACCCAGATTAAGCTACCCTGCCCAAACCCAGAACACAAGCAGCCTGACATCAGCCTGAAGCCCATTAAGCCAGCACAGGCTGTCTCAAGTGAAACATGCCAGACCTGAGAACCTGTGCAGAACACAGCTCTGGCTCTTCTGTCTCCATCATGCCTCCTCCACTCCTCCCCCTGTTTTGTTCCCGTAACATTCCCCTTTGTGAAGCAGGAGAGAGATTTCCAGGAAGAGCTACAGTACACAAAGCTCACTGCCCATCTTTCCAAACCAGCCACTTTAAAGGGCGCACAGATTAACTAAACTAAACCAGAGGTCTCTCTGCAAGCCTTTTCCCAGTGCCTCACACTGCACCTTATGCAACGCGCCGTGCATCACTGCACACGTTTAATTACAGCAGAGCAGCTTTGATTGCCATGTCCCATCATCAGAGCTGCACTGCTCGTGTCACAACTGTCTTTTACGCAGATCTGAGTAACAGTGGAGCCTTTGGGCAATGGCCTTTGATTGTTTACATGGCTCCCATAAACAGGATATCACCAATTTGTAAATATCCTGTCAGAAGCCCCTCAGCTGCACTTAACCAGTTTGATACATGCCCGTCTGCAGCAAGTCCGTCTCTCCTGTGGCTTCACTGGTAATGTTGCACAACCCTTGCTGACCACGCATTGCCTCTCATGGTACATATCAAGACTTCTACTTCATGGCTTCTATGAATTGTTTGTAGAGTTGGTGCATTTGGAGAGCATTTGCTGGGGAATTTTAAATCAAAGGAGTGATACATTACTGTTGGCATTATCATCTCCCTGAGGCTTATGCTGTGTAGTTCTCACTCAGGTAGATAAGGCAAGGGAGTTACACTGATACAAATGCTTGTTGCTACATCTTACCTAGAGGTAGGGTTTTCTTCTCTTTAATATAAAGAATCCATTCCAGCTGAATGAAGACAGTGACACATGGAGAAAAATCTAAATTTTCTTGTGAGTTTCTTCCATGTTGCAAAATAGGGTTTTTCGATGGTCAGTAATTAGATACCTGTCTGTAATCTGCAAATTCTCTGCAGTAAATATAAAGAAACCTTTCAAAAAGAAGTCATAACACCAAACTTATGTTTCAGCAGTGCATCTCAGGACAGAACCTCCTAGCAGAGCTAGAGAGTTCAAAGTTCCCTGTCAGCTAAATACTTCATTAAAAGCAAGGCACACCTATCCTGGTTGGCTCATATTTGACTAACGGGGTAGCCAGCTCTGGGGGATGGAGGAGTTGCTTTTATGCAGAAGGAAGCTCCAGCTTGGAAGCAAACAGAAAAGCTACACTAAGAACTGATGTAGAAGTAGAAGCACTGAGTTGAGTCACTGCTCATTCACATATGAACAACCCACTACTGGCAGTGTGCTGATGCCAAGTAGTCTGACAGGACATTCTTAGCTCCAAAAACAAGTGCCTTGAAGAACTGTAACTCCAGGCTACAATCATGGTAGCATCAGGTCAGATGCCAGCAAAGCATTCAGCTACTTCCCCCAGACTTTGGCTAAAGGGGCAAGACTCATATGCTATGTCACAAGCAAGAAAAAACTGGAACAAGTCTAATTTCAGTCTGATTCCCAGTATAATCTCAGTGGTGTTCCCAAAACCTTCATAGACAGGACACCATTTTCTTCTCCTTTGCTCGTGTGAGTGGCACAGACTGCTCTGGTGTCATCCCTACTGTCACCTGGAAATGTCAGGCCTGTGTTACACCCCTCTAACCCATCATTAGCTGCAGAGGCCCAGGGGCCTGCCACCAGGGTAGTTATGCCTTATCCCTGGAGGGACCAATGCAAATGGGGAGAAACACCCCTCTAGGTTATGGTGAGAAAAGCCTCCCTCCCAAGGGCCTTTGCAGACACATGATAATATCTTTTCAGTTCTGTCACATTATTGGTTAGTTAGTTAGTTGATGTCACCCCTGGTCAGCCCCCCTCTACTCTTTATGTACCCTTTCTAGAATGTTCTTCCCTCCCTTAACCCCCATCAGCCTAATTTTGCCACAGTGCACCACCCCTGTTATCCTATTAGCCCCCCTGGTTCCTAGCCACTGCTCTGCACCACTTCCCTTTATCCCTATTGGCCCTTGACCCTCAGATCCACCCCTTTTGTCTCCTTTATAACCCTGTGCCCTCAGCCCAATCCTGTTCTTGTTCCTGAACCTGTTTGAAGCTGTTCTTGTCCCTGAACCTGTTTGAAGCTACTCTCACCCCTGGACCCCTTTGCTGTTCCCTGTTTGTGTTCCTGAACAAACAGACTTCGGATAGCCAAAGGAGAACCCATCCCTTGGCTTTGTTGTCAGTGAAATTCCAGCAGTGTGCTCCTGGCTCAGGGACACAGGGCACTCTGCAGGACACTATCACAGCACACATGCAGTCACAATCAGCACCACCACAACAGCCACAGCCACACCTGAAACAGATGAAATGGATGTTGGCTGTAAAGGAAGTCATCAGGTGCTTGCTTCATTTAAAACAAGGGGGAAAAGGCAGCAGTGTGAAGTCCTGACCCTGCTTGTTCTAAGGTAGATCGCTGCATGCTGCACTATGAACTCAGCTGGGATCCAGATTGCTTTACAGATAGAGCAGGAGGAAGCTGTAACTTCCACTCACTACAGCTGTAACTACAGCCAAGGAACAAGATAACTAAATGCCCTTGGGGAGATATGAGAGGCATTTGAAACATAAAAATGGCTTACCTTTCCCTTACCAGGTAGGCAGATAAACACAAATGTCTCTGTTCAATAGTGCCTGAAAATCTGATGCAAGCCTTCAAAAGCAAAGACAATTAAGGCTTAGAGTAAACCATGGTGCAAGGATGTGCATCCCCAGTGACAGAACATTCCCCATCATCTCCAAAATAAGCAGTTCCAGAGAACTGCATGAGTTGGCAGAGATCATGGGCCCAGTGAGCATAGGAGAGCAGAGGCTGGTGCTTCTGTGCAGGACATGGAGCCTGCGTGTTTCACGTGGGCATTCCCAAGCGCTGCACCGTGTTCAGACTTCCAGTCACGCTGCTGCTGGGACACACAGAGCTTACCACATGCTAAGGGAGGTCGGGAGCAATTTGCTTTACAGCTCCTGCCAAAAGCCTCTATAACTATATGTTATGAAAGCTCTGGAGAGGCAAAAAATTCTTAAAACCACTTCCTTAAAATTAGCAACATCCAAAACTCCCCCCAGTTGTTTATGGATGGCAGGGCTGAAGGAGGCAAAGAGAAAAAGCAAAAGCAGAGGCAGAGAAGGCTCCACTTTCTCTGCAGCATGACAGGCCAAGGGAATCTTCGGATAATTTCAGCTGGATAATTTCAGCTGGCTGCTGAAACATTGCCCACTTCCCCCGGAGTTCACACTGGGAGCATGACTGGTTTTCCATCTATAGATGCAAAGTGTTGGTTTACCATACCCGAGCGCCTCTGAACTACCTTCAAAGTCTGTAACACTTTCATCCCCGTGGCATCCTTGCAGCTATTTGGATGTTTGTCTGATGGCAGCAGGGAGGCAAGCACAGGGTCCACAACTTACCAAACGTGCAGAGGCAGGGACTCCTACCTTTGTCCCTGTGCTCTACTCCTACTCTTCTCATGGATCACTTCCTCTGTGGACGCTGAGCCAGAGCAGCACTGCTGCCTCCCAGGCTCCTGTTCCTGATGCTAATCTACACTGCAGGAGAAGGGAAATTTAAACGTGACCATGGAGAGAGCTTGAAGAGTGGAAAACCATCAGGTCATTATATTCCAGTGCCATGACCACTCTGTCCCTTGGGCCTGTTCCCCCTGGGACACGTCAGGCCCTGTGCATGGCGGGCTCAGCCCAACAACCCGTGCTATTCCCTTTGCTGCTTGCTTGCCCTTAGCACAGGCTAAATAAACCTTTAGCTCCTGCCTGGCACCCAGGTAGCTTGTGGCTTTACATAAGAGATGGGAGCCATGTTCAAGCTCAAGCCTCTGAACTGACAGACCAACTGAAGCAGATCAAGCTGCTTTTGTGCCATCTCACTCTTCATGATATGTGGAAACCTCTGCTTGGACTTCTTTGGCAGTGACTTGCATTAAATCATATGGAACTGTAATTTTGTCTTATTTACATTAATTGTAATTGCTATCAATTATCATTTTTGCATTCTGCACAGGACCATAGACCCTGGGGGAATTTGCATGTGGAAAGAACTGGACTAAATCTCTAGTGCAGAATAAAAAGATGGTGCAGGCCCTGATCTGCACCTTTAGCATACAGACCTGCCCCTGTGCCAGGGCAGAGCTCCCCACTCCAAACCCTCCAAGGGCCACAGGAGGGACACAGCAGGAGGCACAGGGGGTCCAACTCCCCCCCACAATGGTGGGGTTTGGATTTCCCTGAGTTCTTTGAAGGATAATGGAACGTTTCCTGCAGGGCTTTCTGCACGTGTACTGATCTGCACGAACCCAAGCTCTGGGTCAACAAAGATTACTTTTATGAGAAATAAAGACAAACTTGCTGTTCAACATTACCAAACCACCCGATATCTAGGGCAGAGCCTTGGCTCTTCATCAGCACAAGGTATGGTATGCACATTAAAGTCAGAGTTTTTTTTATCAGACACATACGGGGCACCTCTGTCAATATTTGACCATGTTTTTCCATGTCACCTGGACACTGATCACAAAAAATATCATTTGGCATAATAGGAATTCAGCACACAGATTAAGTGCTGAAGGAAGGATGTGCAAATAATGAAGCAATGCACAGTCTTAAATAAATGTATTCCAGTGTTTGGAAGACAAAGGGAATTCGTGTCCCATCTGTGTCATGTTTTCTTTCAATGCACATACACAGAACTATTTGTACTGAGGGAGAGAAGCAAGTCTCACTTCAATTCACTGAAATTATGGACAATGCACAGTCTCCAGGAACCCTGTGGCAGCCCAGGACTTCAACAGGCTTTACCCAAATTGTGCCTATACACACACACACACACTGGGCCAAGTGCTGCTCCTCCACCCAGGGTTTTTAACCTTCAAGTAGCATTCAAAGCACACTTACATCTCTGAGTTGCTGCCACTGAGGGTCACGTTGGCTGGTATCTGTCACCTTGCTCTTCTTATGTAACATGGTACTTCTCACTCAAGAAACCACCACAAGCAAATAGGAATTTTTAAGAATCCCACAGTACTCAAAAGCCACAAATGCTTAAATATGCATGGACTGAAGGCAGTGCAAGTAGCCTGAGTCTGCACCTTCTGAAGACAACAAATGCTTTATTACAGCCTGCAGCAGGGCTTGGAGTTAGGCCAGAGCTGACTGGGAAAATCACAGAGCCCTACCTTATGATTGTCTTGAAAAGCCTTCAGTGGAGGCATTCCACCAGTACATTTCACAAATCCTTAATGGTTTAGAAAAACCAATCAAACTAACCCTTACTTGGAATCATCTTAAACACCCTTTTAAAGTCCTTTCAGGCTGCAGTTTGAACGTGGCACCTGAATTACACAAGGGCACCTGCTCCTGGCAGGGAGACACCTCTTTTGAGTAGGCCAGGAAGGATGAGGCTGAAAGGAACTCCACTGGGCCAGAAGGAAAAGGTCAGGGAGGAATGCAAGGGGACACCCAACTGGGTCAGACCACCCCCAAATTCCTCATTGTCGTGCTGAGGTCACGGACATTTCTGTGCACATCTTGGAGTGTGTGTGTGTGTGTGTTGGTGTAAGGTCGTGCCCTTCCCCTGCGTCACTCTCCATTCTTCTTAGGAACAATCAGGAAGAAACTCCTAGTGTTTCTTGGCCCCTGCACACACTTTTCACGCACAGAGGAGCACCTAGCCCATAGAGAACATTTTTTTCCTGCTGTAATCTTGATGGAAAACGTCGTTAGTGATGGAGAAAGGAATTCAGGAGACGGCTGAGAAGTGCCTGAGGGAGAACTTTCATATCTCTTTGCACAAGAGACATCGTGAACATGCCACCAAAGAAGTCAAGAGAAGCATTAACAAGGCAAGGGGAAAGGGCAAGAGAATTTCCTCTCTTTCAGCTCCTTGGGAGTCCTGCCTGTGTTTCAGGACATCAGTTTGCTCTGGCAAACCCAGATAGCCTGAAAAGGCACTGCTTTGACAGCAGCAGCCGGTGCTGCAGGAGTCATACATCCTGAGACACAAGGCAGATTAAGCCACTGAATTACCATGTCAGAACGACAAAAACTCAAACTCAAACTTTGTTTATACCCAAAAACTCAGCACCTGAGATGCTGAGTTTCCAAAAAACACAAACACAGACAAGGCCACTTGGGAGGCCCTCCTTGAGTTTCCCTTCCTGAAGAGCATCCCTCCAAGAACATGCAATGCCATAGCCTTGAAAAGAAGGGGAAAAGGACAAAATTCTCAGCCAAATCTTGCGTGTTCTGGCACTGCCTGCAACTCAAGGTCCCCTTCCCATCCTGTGTCACTGACTCATCCCACCCCACTTCCCCCGCCCGGCTGGCAGATCAGGGATGCACTCAAGGGAAGCACTGGGGCCCTCCCTGTGGTGAAGCTGCCACAGCTCCCTGCAAGGCCCAGCTGTTGCCCCACAGCCTTTGGATTCAGCGTTGGCATCCATTAAGGCAGCTTCCTGCAACAGTGCTCAGGGCCAAATCCGCTCACACGGCCGGCAGGAGTCAATAAAGTGCCGCTCATCGTGGGATTTGCCATAACAATGGGACACAAACAGACTCAGCCTTATGTACTGAAATGATGTCAAACTAATTAGCTTTGCCCCAGTCACTCAGACATCCTTGTGTCTCTCGTGTCTCAAGCCTGGCTGCACTGTTTGCCAGAGGGAGCTGTGGAGAGGTCTCTCTCTGCACAACAGCCTTGGACAAGGAGGTGAAAGGAAGGGTTCTTG
Source organism: Trochalopteron elliotii (assembly GCA_024734555.1). Classification (NCBI taxonomy): domain Eukaryota; kingdom Metazoa; phylum Chordata; class Aves; order Passeriformes; family Leiothrichidae; genus Trochalopteron; species Trochalopteron elliotii. The sequence goes on from JANPWX010000183.1 coordinate 6,393,007, forward strand.
CATTCCCCATGCCCCCAAACAAAACAACCTGAAAAACAATTTTTTAAAAAGGCAAAGAGCATTATAGATTTGGAGTGACAGGGCCCAAGCTCTCGCACTCCTATAACTGGATCATGATGCTCCCCTTAGCTTGCAAGCTGAAGGTGATGGCAGATGAACTGGCACACAGCAATAGTGCTCCAAAAACTGGGCTTCCAGAAGCAATTCAGGCCTGAGGCAGCAAATGTGGACACTCAGCTCTGGGCTCACAGATATACCCTGCCTAGGAAGCTGTCCCACCCTGGGCACCTCAGGCTGGCTCTCCAACAGCCTGGCTCCCATCAGCCAAGGGCAATGCTGCCATGCCACATTTTGGTCAGTCCTGGCCAGGAAACATACCTGGCATTTGAATATCAGGTATTCAAAATACAGTAAACTGTATTTTTGCTTATTAAAGGACAAAATACCTTTAGAAAGAAATGCCATTAGGGAATCTATACAAGGAAACTTCCTTGCCAATATTCACCAGATAAATTCAACAAGAAGTTCTGATTAAAAATTAGCATTTAAGTGACTCAGACATGGAATCAAAACCTCACCTTTGGATACCTTTAACCTTTTTATGAATTAGAAAACTGAGCCCAGAGCTAAGGCAGGTGACATTCACAGATGGCCCTAGTTCCACAACAGGGCAAAACCCCCAAACCCTCAAATGGAAAACTCCCCCAGAATGAGGCTATGCAAGACATGCCTCGACTACCAAGTTCAGCTCATCCCAAACTGCTGCAAAGAATAAGCATTTAAAGCAGTTTTAACCCTGATTTGTCTGTGAAACTGTGTCTCATAGGCTATTTTTTTGTTCATACTTACGAAAAATGCAATTAGAATTTTAATGTGACTCGAGCAACCTCTCATTTAGAGGTTTGTTTGCCCACAGGCCATGAGCTTCATACCAAGTCAAACCCTGCTCTCAACCAAAACCAGCCTGTGCCCCAGCTCCCAACCCCAGCAGCCACACAGAGTGAGCTCTTCCCAGCTGTGCAGCCAAGAGCCAAAGGGGCCCGGAGTGCCAGTGCTCCCAAACCAGCCCAGTGAACAGCTCCCTCTCGTGCATACCTCCTCCAGCTGGCCAAGCTGCTCACAGAACCTGCTCTCACTTCCACTCAGTCCAGCGAGAGTAGGAGCAGCCCCAAGTCTAGTCATAGTACAAGATTTTATTGCTGTCATGATAGTTAATGACTACTTACACTGAGATTTTAATGAGTACCTGCACTTTTTTTGTTTGTTTCTTAACTGGGTCATAAAGGAGGAGTCCCAAGTGGTTTCCTGGATTTGCAGTACAATAGGGACCTCTACAGGCATTTCCCTGTTCTGAGCAAGGCTCAGGACAGGTAAAAGCAGCCACACCAGAGCTCTGTGACACACAGACCGTGGGGCAGCCAGCACTGGGTTCCGTGCCAGCACTCACTGAAATCTGCAGGGCTGTGAAGACCCTGACTATGACAAGGCTGGAGCTGACTGAATCCAGCCTTCAGATTATTTATCGTGCAAATTGTCTGGTTTCAAACAATTAAACTTTGACATGATACTTTTCAGAATAGCTCCAGAAGTTAAAACACAAACAGAAAATCTGCACATAGATCACATGAGAGAGAGAACTGAAATGAATATTCAAAAAGAAACTCTTGCTGTTTGTCACCAAACTTGCATTTTACCAAATCTGACCCATCTTTCCCCTGTCTCAACACTTACTGTGTTACTGATCTACCCAAGCACCATTTCTTAAAACAACTCAGAGATTATCTACTTTTTAAAAGGTCTGAAGTCTCTCCATCGTGTGACTTTAATCCCTCCTTGTTTTAGTTTTCCCTAGAACAACATTCTTAAAGCCTTGCTTCCTAGGGATGGTCTAAAGGCAATCCATTAAGAACTGCAACCTCCAGGGGTGACAGGAGATATTCTGGACTTAATTATGAAATCAATTACATTGCCAAATTAGCCTTCTCCTTGTGAGATGCTTTGCCACCTACAGTGTATTTCATGGACCAGAAATGAAACAAAACAGGTAATGGGTGTAAAGAATTACAATGCTCTAAAATTTTGCTGAGAGGAATATGAATTTTTGGGTTTGATTTTTCGTTTGGGGTTTTTTTTTTGGCGGGGAGTGGGAGAGTTGGGGTGGGTTTTTTTGGTGGAGGGGGTGTTTAGGTTTCTTTTTTTGCATTAAGTTGAGAGTCACTAGGAAGTAACCAGTTTCACAGCTGGTTCTGAGGACACAAATATAAGGACTGCAGGACTGCACTGCTGCAGCAGCATGAATCAGTTTTGTACTTTTATTGTAAGTGGGATGGAGAAGAAACCCTGGTGTGTCATTATCCAAATATACTATGGGTTACTTCAAATAAGAGAAAATCTCCAAGGAAAAACTGTCTCCCACCTGCCTGCCAGCCACCAGTGTGCCCTGGCAGGCAGGCAGAACAGGGACACTGTGCACTCAGAGCATCAATCCAGCTCCTTACACTTCTCTCCAAAAGCAAAGGTAGTGCCTTTAAAGCCATCTTTTTCCCAGGCTTGCATCTCACTCTTTGAAACAGACCTTGCTGGGATCAGGGAAACTGTAGGCCACCCACACACCTGAGGAGAAAATGGGGATTGAATTCAGGGAAGATGTTCCAGTGGCAGCCCAGCACACCTGCACAGTGGCTGCAGATGCCAGTGAAGCAGGTTCAGGGCTGGGTTGCTTAAGGGCAACTCAGCTTGAGAGATGTGCTGCAGGAAAAGCCAGTGTGGTTCCACCAACGTGGATCATTCACAGGGCAAGTACCCTGTCCTTCAGAAAGGAAGATCCCAGTCTTTGATGTCTCTGGCTTGGCCCTGCTGAGCTGCTCCCCCTCACAGCTGAGGCAGCCCTGCCTAAAAGTCACACAAGTGCAGGGGCTCCTCTTGAAATGACAATTTTTGGCACGTGCAGCTGGAATGGGAAGGAGAAGCTCACAACTCTCTTAATTATGCCACTACAGAAAGAGTCTGAGCCTGATAAATGAGCTAGGAAAGATGATCCTGATCCTCTGACAGGCCAGTTCTGCAGGAAATTCAGCACTGTAAGCAGCAACATACCATTCCAGGCTGGCAGCATCTGTCACTTATCAAGGCAAGGCTCAGCAGGGCTGACTCCATGAAGTGATCTGAGGCCATGCAGATTCCCTCAGCCAAGCTGCACCATGAGTCAGTCATGCAGCAATGCCTCACAGACAGCTGGGGCCTGCTCTGAGGCTGTGCTTCTGCACCATGGGCACACAGCACCTACACAACACCCAGATGGCCAGGAACCACGTGCTGGAAGCTGTGACACCACTTGGAAAATGAAAACTAAAATAAGGCAAGCAAGCATCTTCTTTTCTTTCCTTCCTTCCTTCCTTCCTTCCTTCCTTCCTTCCTTCTCTTCTCATTTTCATATTTCCATTTTATTCTCATTCTGCCCTGACACAAAGCCTCATTTTGCATGGCACAGGCTTATCTGGTGTTTCAGTCTCCAGTTTTTCTTCCACTAGCAGAAAAATATCAGCAAACTCTCACTTCACAAAGCCACCTTGGGCCTGAAAGCCAACTAGAAAAATGTATTTCAGTATGTAGTCTCCTGCTAAATTGTGGCTCTTAAGTACACCTTCCTTTTCACTTATGTGTGACCAAACACTGAAAAAAATCAAGTCAGTGTATGTTGCTGTAGGTACAAAATGGCTCACTGCAATGAGTAAATACCACTGTAGAGGCACTTGCATATCCTGCAGGGCACCTGCTTGGCCTCTGCTACACAAAGGGTGTAACAAACATCAGTCAGAGGACATGCAAACAAAATGCATCTCTCTCCAACAGTTTTCTTTGGGCAAGGTGAAGTCCAGTTGTTCCAACTTGTGCCCGTAGAACTTCTGTGACAAGTGCAGGTACCCCCTGAGCCAGTTGTGTAGGGTGTGTGTCTGCTCCAAGACACAGCCTCTGCAATGGAGAAGGGCTGCTCCTTGGGAAGTGAATCCAACACCAGCAGGGTGAGCACAGGAAGAGACAATTCACTGGGGAGAGGGAGATTCACTCACGTGACAAAAACTCTTAAGGCTTTTCATCCTTTGGATATTCAGCTCTACAATTTTCTCCAGAGACCAATGAGAAAGTTCTTTCACTCTCTCACTGTGTTTTCCTAATAACATGCACATTTTCAATTTCCATGTGATATGGGTGAAGGGTGTTTTTTGTTTGTGAGGATGTGCAGACTGTAATTTACACCTAATTGCCCTCTCACCACGTATGTGTGACAGAAAATGTTAGAGCCACTGCCAAAAGCTGACTTGAAGACTGTGAAGAGCACAAGTTATCTGGCAGTTGAACCTAAAAAAAGGTCAGAAGAATGGAAAGGAGCAAACAGTGCAAAGATCTGAAGATCTGACTGGAGGTGAAGACGACAAAAAGGCTGAGAGTTGGAAAATGCTGGTGTCAGTGTGCAGAGGGGAGGACTGGTGTCCATCCACTCCTCACCAGCAATCCTTTTTGTGTGTGCATATGCTGCTTGCTCCCTCTGTTACACGGGATTCCAAGCAGTGTGTGATGTGCTGTTTTATTTACTGGTATCACAGAGCCAAGATGGCTCAGCTGCTGATCAGGATCCCCACATGAGAAGCCCCCTGAACTTCAGACCATACAAGTGCCACACACACCTTTACCCTTTCAAACCCCACCGTTCATACACATTTCAACATTGCCACAGTAGTCTCACAAATACACACTTCTTTTGACAAACAACATGCATCCTTGTTGTGAAAATTAACTCACATAACAAAGAAACTGAACTTTCAGCAGGGCAATATTACCCCACAAGATCTCAAAGTACCAACTGCCTTTCTCTGGTAGATGGCTGAGCACAGCAGATGAGTCTACAATGTGCAACAGCTGAAATGAAAACCTCTGAGAGCCATCTCTAGTCACACCAGCACTGGCAAACACTCCAGCTGTCAGTGAGAAGTCCCAGTCAGTGCCACCATCTTCAGAATGGATTTTCTTCCCTTTTCCTTGAACCAAATCTTTGTAACTTCCCGATTCTTTGTAGATAAGATGAACAGAACCGAGCATCTGATATGGAATCTATTAGTCCAGGGTGGAACTGAATCCCTAAAATAATTTCTTTCTTGTTTGAGTGGTCACATTGTGTCCATAATTTGCAAGTGGAATAGAGAAAGTCTATTTCCTGTATTGAAGTTTCATAACGAAATTCCAGCTTCTCTAGCAATTCAAGTCTTGTGCAGAAATCAGGGTGCAGCAAGGCAATGTTCTGCCTGAAATTCGATGGAACTGAGGAGTTGCTACAGGATGTCTGGGAAGAGGAGAGTTCTTTGTCACGAGCACACTCCATAATCCAGCTCGAGAAAGGCATCTGGTTGCTTTGCTTATGGAAACAATAAGAACATGCCATGCCCAGAGGTGTCATGGTCTAATTTTCCAGGAATTGCTTACTCTCTAGATTCTAATTTAAGGAAGGTTTTGAGAACCAGACATTTTCCTCAGTCCAAAGCATTTTTTGTCCTTTATGGCACCAGAAGCCCATACTTGGCCCAGCACACCAAAGGTAACTGGGTTAGGAGAGGGCTGTTTATCCACACACACAGCCAGCAGACACCAAAATCAGAACCCAAATGGTTTGTGGTCAGTGCATGATGTCCAGAATACAGCTCCACTGTAAGGGAGGTGGTGTTTATCCTCCAGAGGAGAAGAAAGAAGAAAACAAAACCAACCAAACAAAACACAGAAAAGACCAAAGCAGAACACTGTACGAGCACTTGAAATGACTGAAAACAGCTAAAACCAACCAGTCCTCCCCACGGCAAACACCGGGCACGGGAAGGGCCGAGAGGCCTGCCAGCGTCCTCAGCTGCTTGGACCTGAGCATGAGCCACCCTCACCCAAGAGAGGAAGTCTTTCTGCAGCAACACACAGAGCCTGTCAGTCCTGCGGGAGATCCCTCGGCGCGCTCCTCCGCCGTTCCCCGGAGTCCATCTCCTCGGCGAGGCCGGGGCTCCTGTCCGCTGGCGCGGGGCGCTGCTCCCCAGCAGGCGAACCGGTGAGTGTTCCAGCCGGGCCCTCACAGCGCCGTCTCGCCCACGCACACTTTGTACGGCGATTTCAGCTTCCTGCATCTAAAGCGGACACCGTCACATGGTTTATAGCGGCCAAAACCTGGAACTGCAGCAGCCTGCACAGAACCAAAAGCTAATCCCCTAACTCAGGCAGCCCAGAGGAATCCCGCGTTTCAGACAGCTACACCACTGGCCCCGCTGGTAGACCAGAAATCAGAGGTATAGAGTGTTAGCCCCTTTAAGATCACACCACAGATTAGTATCAGGGAAAAACACAACCCCAGTGCCCTCAAAACTCTGCCCATTGAAATTCAGATCAGTGTAGTCAGAAGGTTGCAGATTTCCCATACCTCTTTCTTACATAGCAGTAGATGATGGCGAGTATTCCACTGGTCAGTATTCCTACACCAATTCCCACAGCGATGTAGCGCTCATAAGAATTATGTGCATATGAATTTAGTGTCAAATGTTCACACCTCTCTCCATTATAACCTGCAAGGCACCTACAAAATAAATACACATCATGCAAAAATTATTCAGAACTTGTTTTCCTTTCTATTTCAAACACGTGTTAGTTTTCATCAGTTTTAAACAAATCACAAGAAGTCTAAAGAAGGAGGGGCTGAATCTGGTGCTCACTCAGAACCTTTTCCCTCCACCAAGACTACCAGTTGTCCCAGTTTATCTAGTTTAAAGCTAGCTCGAGTACTGCAGTCACAGCAGCAAAGCAGTCTAAACATCCCCTTGTTGTGCAGGGTGTGGACCAAGAGCACTGTGCTCTGCTGATCCTGAGCTGCTGTAATGTTTCCAAAGGCCCAGGCTGCCCACTAGGCATTCTAGAGAATTGTAAGGACACCATGGTCCTGATTGGTTTGTGGCTGTGGAATAAGGGAGTTGTAGCTGATATGTTGGAAGATCCTGTTCCCTTCTTAGTACTCACTGCAAACCTCTATTGATTCCTCTACTACTTACTCCAGCACCAGCTGTGATTTAGATGGCACCATGGCAGTGACCTACAAAGCTGTAAATTCCCTCTCCCTTCCTTAGTTTTACACTAGCACAGCACTGCAGCCTTGTTAGCAGTCCTGAGGCACCAAGCACCCAGGTCTGTGCCAGACTTTAATCCTGTAAATACCTGACTGACACTGTGAGGCTGCATATGCAGCACATAAAGAATCAATGCCAGTGCCATTTTTGAAGAAGGATACAATAGGAAGTGTCCCTTACTTGCATATGGGTTTCCTCAGTTCGCTGTGGAAGGCACAGAGCCCATTGATACAATAGCTGTGGTGTTCCTCAAGGCAGGTCTGCATCAGCTTCAAGAGTTTTGGCTGCTCTGTATAATCTACTGTGAAACAGAATGAAGTCATGTTTAGGACAAAACATTGTCTGAACATATTTTCACAACTTTGAGCAGAACAGACACTGTGTGCAGCAAACAGTACATCAATTTACTGTGCAGTGTCTCATGAGCTGATTCAGTCAGTACTGAACAGAGCAAGCTTCTGAGACAGTCCAGCACAGCTTTGAGAAAGCACAAACTGTAACTAAATCACTTGCTCTTCAGGAACATGTACAGAAATGACTATGGGAGATTGACAGGGTAACATCAGCCTTATTCAGCCTGCAATCCAATCAGAAAAACTATCCCAGGAATTGCAGGGGTTTAGGACACAAGGAGAGCACTGCATTATTCTCAGTATTCTTCCCAGTCTGAATTCAATTAATAGTTAATTAATCTTTTCCTTATCTCAAGACAAACTATTGCATTTCTAGTGCTCCTGCCTGCCAGCTCTGCAGCCATGAGTGAGGATGAATGCTGGGCCTCCTCCCTCCCCTCCCTTCTCCATGGTTTAATGCTAGCTGACTGTCCCATGACAATTGTAAGCTGCCTAGACTGCCTGGATGGTTTTGCTGTGCAAAAGCACAGTCCATGGCTACCCAGGTTCTGAACTTGTGGAAAGTTCTACACAACCAGGTCAGCAAGCACACTTCTTGAACAGAAAATGCTACCTCATTTCCTTACAGTGCCTCAAATGGGAATAAAGAAGCCATGGCAACAGGGGTGCAGCAGGTGAGGAGAAAGCCCCAAAGCTTCACCATCACTGCAAGCATCTGTTCCAACTGGTCTCTCTACCCAGTTACAGGAATCACTGGTGGGGTGGGGTGTCCAAGCAATGACTTACTATTTCAGGGGACTGCCTCAGTGACACCTGAAGGTGATTTCCTAACCAAATGCATGTCAACACTAGCTTTCAGTTATGACCACAAGAAAAATAACATCTTGCAGCAAGGTGACAAGGTCTGCTCAACAAAGGTGACTCAACAAAGGTACAGCAAGCAGAACCCTTCCTTTCTGACTAAGTGCTGAATCAAGGTCTGGGTATAGTACACTCATGGAACCATTGCTATGGACAGAAGCCTCAAGCCCCCTTGAGGGCAGCTTGTGATCCCACCACACACTTTTCAGGATTAACAGCACCAACCCCCTAAATTCCCAATCAAGTTCCAGTCTGAGCCATTTAATGGCAGGAACCTCCTTTGTGTGCTCTTCTAAGTCGTTTTTGGTTTTTTTGTTTTTTTTTTTTCTTCTTCCTCTCTGCAGCTTTATGAGAGATGACAAGCAATGTCAAAAGCTGCTCTTGCTAGAGCAACTCTCAACTTCAGCTGTGAATGATGTGGTTTGGACACCCAAAAGACATGATGCTATCACTGACATTCAGATCAAACATAATTCCTTTGAGAACAGTGCCTCTCAAACCTGACAGAGTAATCAGACTTCCAGCTTAACAACAGACTTAGGGAGAACAAGTGACAATTCAGATCTGGTTGAAAAGTTACATGTTGGCTTACTACACTTCCTCAGGAAAAGCTAGAGAGGTAGGAGAAGCATGTCTTGTTTTAGAACAAACTTCAAATGGCTGAGAAAAGGGCATCTTATCCATCCTTCCATGGAGAAAAAGTTACCCACAAGTTTCCCTTCACACTGTGGGGCCTAGAAACACAGTGCAAGGGAGGAACTTGGTGCTGGCTGAATAAGAGCTCTAGTATCCAGCTCTGGCTCTTTTCTGGCTGGCTCTAGGAATGCTGCTGACAACCTCTGGAGAGAGGCTTGTTGGCTAAGAGCACAGTCAGCAAAGGACCAGGCCTTAGAGGGACAGACTTCAGGAAGAAGTTAAGAAAGGGTAGTTTCCATGAAGAAAAGACAGATTTTGAGACAAGAGATGGATGATCCTACTGGCTGCACAGGAGCACTGTACACTGTTCTCTGATGAGGAAAGCACAATGGAAAGCATGTGGTCAGCAGAGCTGCAGGGCTCAGCGTGCCAAAGAGATCCAGGATGCTGGGGACTTGCAACAGCCCATTCTGGTTAGGTCTAAAGTACCTGCAGAACAGCTACCTAAGCTCTGCAGGGAAGAGTTTCAGAAAATAGACAATGGCACATTCACACTTTCCCCAGGGGCCTCCTCAAACACTGGGGCACCAACTAGAAAATCACTATAAATAACCCTTCAATGGGAGTCTTTAGCCAGCATTTCCCACTGCTCAAAGTACCACTCTTCTGCTAGGCTCTGAGAAGGTATCTATTGCACAGGTGTAGTTTTTCATTTCCATCTCTTCCACGAGGGGAAGAAAGTAAATAAACATGAGGAAGGTACAAATTCACATCCCAGAGGCACAAAATCCCCAGCCACCTCTACTCCAACTTCCACCAGATGGATTTCCGCATCCTAAAATCCCTTTTTGCTCATGCCAGTGCTGCCGAGAGGTGGCAGACTTCCCCACACCCCTCTGCAGGAAACCTGGTTTTGTGCAGGTACAGGAACGTCTTCCCTGAGTGCTGCTGTCATTAGAAACCCAGGTCAGCCTGGAGCAGCAGCCTGCCTAGAAAGCACTTGAGACAAACCAACACATTCCTTCGTCGCTGTCAGGAGGAGCAGCTTGGTGCATTGCGGGTAAGATCAGCTATTTAGTCTACACACAAAAATTCCATGTGCTAATGATTTTGACATTACAAAAGTACAAATTACCTCTGAAAGAATGAGTCCTGAAAACAAAAAGGATGATTTCCTAGTCTGCCCCCAGAGCATTATGTTAATTCCTATCATACTGTCCGTCTAGATACTAAACAAGCTGTTGAATAAACAGGTCCATGTGCCCTTTCATGTCACGTGAGGAGAGAGAAACATGCCGTGTAAGCACTTGACAGCTGCCTGCAACTGAGTCATTCAAATAGATACACCTGGCAAGATCTGACATGAAATCAAGGCTACAGGTACTTGGAAGCCTGGGCTTGCCAAAACTAACAGACTGGCAACAAAAGGAGTCAGCCAGTAAGACCATGACAGCTCAGTCCTCAAGTATGATGCATCGGGGAGGAAAGGCAATGGGAAAGGGAAGGCAGGGAAGGGCTCAGCCCCAGGTCCAGGGCCTCCTTTACAGGCTGCAAGGAACCAGCTGATGGCAATCGAGAGATTCCATTTTTTTCCAAGTACCTCCCTACTCCTGGCTGCCCATTTTGCTACAAAGGCTGTCCGTCAGCCCAAATACCACTGCAAGTTCTTTGTCCATACTCCCAGCTCCTACTGTGACCTTTCCCCCTCTCAGCTAATTACTGAGCCTAAAATTCCCCAGCGCTGGTGACAAGTAAAGCCTATCCGACATGGAAGAAGGAAGTAGGACCAGATCTTCTAAAAAGCAGGCAAAGAGATGGAGCAGAAATTAATGGTTTTCCACAAAGAGCACCTCAGTCCCCAAACTACTTGAATCCCACAAGAAACTGCCAGTTCCTCCAGTGATACTGAACCAGGAATTCATATTCTTAGAAACCAGTATTACTGAACTCTGGCAGGAAATCTTACTATGAACTTACAGTGCACAGGGATAGAAGCTACCAGGAAACAGGAGAGATTCAGTGAGTTTCTCTGGTATCTTTTTAAGCATTTCTTTTCAATCTTCTTTCTGGAAAGGCTGTTTATTAACTTTTCATTGGCTTTGTAAGAGGTCCACCAAAATACACTTTTAACTTTCTGTGTAAATGCGTGCTTGAATGTTTGTGAATTTGATTCTACCTTTGAGTGGAATTCTCTCAAAGGAAAATGCTGGTGTCCAGTGGACTACCACAGCTCCAGCTGCCACAAAAATTCACAGACTACTGCAGACATGGCTGTGACCCTGTAAGTAAGCCTCCTCTTTGCTGAAACATGACCCATCGCTCCTGCTTTCTAGAAACAACACAAACAGGGCACTTAACGAGCCACAACGTATTCCCATTTCGTTATGCTCCTGTTGGCTGTATGCAGCTCTGCAAGAATCGTGTCACAGACTAAACCAGACCACAGTGCTGCACTGATAAACCAAAGTACTGCAGTCAAAAATCAACACCTTACCAACTTCACATGCATGCGAGTGTGTAAACATATTTTATGTGTATGTATATATGTATATGTATATATATATATATAAGGAACCCACACTTATAGTATGGGAATGGATGAATGTATATATAACACTGTACCACTATGAGAGATTAGAAAGGAAAATAAAACAGCTGGACTTGTTATGAGAAAATAATAAAAGAGCTTATGGATCTACTAAAAAAGCTTGGAAGACATCCTGTGATGACTAAGAGTTAGCAGATTATTTTTATGCATGTTTATATGCCTTTTTAAGTACAGAGACATTAAAAAGTATCGTAGTTAGATTCCTCTCCTCCTTTACTGACCTGCCAAAACCTCATTCCCAGATGGCACAGCTCTCTGAAAGCAATGACATCACCAACATCTCAGGTAACATCAAGAATGCAGCTGGCAGGATAAACACAGCTCTGCTCTCAGATGTTGGCAGGTAAAAGAGCCTGAGTTCACATTTCAGTCAGAAAAGAGAAAGGAAGAAGGGAGAGAGCCAGAACTCTGAGGAGGGCTGTGAAAGCCCAGACAGCCAAAAACAAAACTGCAACAAAGACAGAAACTAGTGAGTAAAAACTCAGGAGAGGCATCGCTTGAAGTTGTGCCTGTTCATTCTCACTTCTGTGCATTAAGGTGTGCACTGAGGACAGACAGAAACCAAGCACCGGGTAAAAGTAACAGAAATTGCCATCAGAAACCCAGACCATCAGCCTTAAAATGTCTTCTTCAAATTATGACTGAACTGGAATGAAATTATCCTTAGGCTGCTCATTGCTGAGCCTACCCCAGCTGGGTGGCAGCTCTTACTCCAGAAAGGCTAATCTCACAAATAACACTCACAAATCCAACAGCATTCAAGGAATGGAGCCACCACAGCAGCTAACATCACAGATTTTGGTGGAGGTTTTGGTTTGTTGGCTGGGGTTTTTTCCTAACTGACAGATTAACAGAGACAAACAGAACAAAAAAAGCAATACCTTCAGCGTTGTTTTTTGTCCAATTATTCCATAAGTCAGTGCTGAGGGATGAAGCAGTAATAGCTGACTCTTCACTCAGTGCCCCCATTGCTGTGTAATGCAAATAGATGCTTACTGGAACAGAAAAGCTCAGTATATCTATTCAAGGTTCATTTCACCCAGAAAGCACTTCATACAAGATGCACTTCAAACAAACCCCAAAGAAGGCAGGAGTATAATAACAATCCATTTAAAACATTCTTGCCTCAAACTTCCTTTTGACACAGCATAATTATGATTGTGGGACAACAAACAATGGCTTGCAAATTTCCCAAATACAATTCCATCCTGTTCTCCATTCTATTATCTTGCACAACTGACAACACAGATACATGTAACATACTACAACCTTACACCTATTTACCAGTTTAAGTAGCTTATTTTCAAAGAATCTAAATTATACCCTATCAGTTAAAATTTCATCCAGGTTTCAAAAGGCTGAAGTAGCTCTGCTTTGCAGTGTCTCTGCAGACCTCCCACCCCACCGCCTATTTCAGGAGAGGAATACTGTTTAACAAAGCCTTGGACCTCACAACACAGAAAAGCCTCTTCCAAACCTACCTTTCAGCAAAATATAGATTAGCATTCCAAATGCCATGGCAGGCAACTGCTTTAACACCTTCTCAGGTCTTCTTTCCAGGTGGCTTGCTTGCTCTGCTTATCTGTGCTCCCGTGTTTTCTCTTGCACTTATATGCCAGGAAGCGTCATCTCCTGTTCTCACCAATCAAGAAAAAGGTGCATCTGGTAACAACCTAACCCCCGGGGCAACCACACATTTATTTAGGAAACTGCTATTATCTAGCAATGGCATCAGGTTTTCTTTTGAAACCCTGGTTTCCTATTACCTGTGGGCATAATTGTGCAGGCAAAGGTACAGTTTTAGAGCAAGACCTGGAATCTGACAGAGCAGAAGAACAAAAATCCAGCAAAACAAAGGTGAGCAAAACAAAACAGGATGTGAAAATGTGGTTCCAGGAGGATGCTTACCCTCAGGATGCTACAGTGGAGTTGAGAGTGCAGAGACCAGTCCTTGTTCTGCCTAATGTCCAGCCCCTGGTCCTCCCTGTCCCCCAGTCCCTGCCATCCAGAAGAGGAACTTCGGGAACAGCTAGTGCCGAGATTAGGAAGCGATTAGACACAAAGATAATGGATGATGTTCTTCATCAATGACTGCCAGCGGGAGGCCTTTGATCCCAGGGCTGTGCTAATCACTTTCCATTCAGCCTGGCTGTGCACAGGAAGCAAGGCAGCCCACTGGCCGATGCGAGGCCTGCGATTGCTGGCTGGAGCTGGCCAGGCACAAGCACTGAGGAAACACACTCTGCAAGAGCAGGTAAACTGTTTCCTCCTGTAGTAGCAGATCCCTTCATTTCTGCCAGAAAAGCCCATCTCTGCCTCTCCAAGAAGTGACTGTGCTTAATGAGAACAATCATACTTTTTACATGAAGTGTTTGCAGGGTCTCTGGAACAGACCTGTCAAACACGCTTCTTGTCCTAAACCACTTTCCACAGCTCCAAACACTGTCCAGCTTCCTTGGTCACAGGCAGCTTGGAACAAGTAGGACTGGTCTCTCTGAAGGGTACTGATGTGCCCAGACTAGAGCAGGTAATTGGAAAAGCCCGTTTCAGTAACACACAGAGACATCAACAAACAGTCTGACTGACCAAAGGAGAGCTACATACTTCACCTCAGCACCAACTCTCACTTCCTCAACTGTGAGCTCCAAGCAACGAAAACATGTCACAATTTTTACATTTTAAAACCAAAAGTCTGCTAATAAGTGCCCTAGTGACTCTGGTTGGCTCAAGTTCTCCCTCTGCACTGCCTTCTCCTCAGTGATCTGTAGGATTACATCTAACCACTTCACGTGTTAAGGGAAAAACACAAGCTACTTATGCATATTTTAATTACGCATTTTCCTGCTCACGGACTGCATTCCAGGAGGCTTTTCCCTTCCTTTGCTATCCTGAATTACTGCATGCCTGCACACTGATTGAGTGCAACTTGCACACTCTCTGGACAGACAGGAGTGTTTATGCCTATCTGGATAACCTCTGCTCTCAGTCCCAAGCAGGGCTGAGGTTGGTGAGCCTTGCTTTCAACACTCACATGCACAATGGCAGTTTAATCTGGCCTGGATCCGAGAGGAGGCTTTGTCATGAGGCAACACAATGGGTGGGGTAGGCCTGGGAGAAGGCTGCAGTGGGCAAGGCTGTGCTCTGTCTGCCCCAGGGTGTTTGTCCTTGGACAAACCTTGACCAGGTCAGGCACACCAGCATGTTTTTTGGGTTGTCTAATGGGCCCTTCCCTCTGGATGCTCCTGCTGGATGTTCTCCCAGCGGAGAGCACTCTCACAGATGCCTCCAGCAGCTCTGCAGACAGCATGCTGTGGAGCCAAGCCCAGGACTCACTGGCCGTGCTGTAATGCTAACCCAGCTACCACAGCATAAAGGGAAAAGGCTTGAGATGCACAATGACCTGCTTGTAGGGCATGACACAGGCAGGCTCGCTCAAGGGACACAAGCACAGTGCCATTAATGGTTATTCTGCCAAAAAACACAGAGATGATCAGAGTTAAATCCAAGAAAACAAACAGCAGTGCAAACAGATGGACACAGCAATGACTGAACCTGCAGGGTCTCCCCATTTGCTGTGCTTTGAACACACAATAAACAAACGAAGAATACAACCGTGCCCCAAACCACATCAACACCCTCCAGGAAGACCAAGGTAACAGTGAACAAGTTTTATTCCATCTTTCAGCCATGAGTTTATCAGTCCAAGTACAGTCTCCATAGGTGCCTTGATCCTCCTACCACTTATATTACCACATAAATTCATATTACCACTTACATTCAAAAAGACAAGTGTCTCCACCACTGGCATTATATATTTAGTAATAATCCTGTCAAACTTCTGCAAACACTGCACTAAAGCAAACTGTCAAAGTCCATCACAAGAACAGCCAGCACGGAAATGATGCTCCACCTTGGCTTCTTTATCACAGTAAGTGCATTTTCCCCTTTAACAGCAATAGAACTCAGCCAGAGTCTTTTTCCTTCTCCTTTCAAGTTATCTGTAGCCAACTAGCAAACACCTAAGGCTCACAATGAAAATAAATTTTATCTCTCCCAGCTGAGATAAAAACATGTAGAAGTCCAAACTGTCTACCACTGCCTTCAGTGGGAATGTCACCAGTGCACACACTCAGCTGAACTGGCATCTCAGCAGTAACTCCACTACAACTTTTACACTGCATAGGGCTGTTCTAGATCCATCCAGGAACCAACTTTTGGGAATAGAAACATACTGATCTTATCCAATATGCTCTTCTCTAGCCAGCAAAATATTGTGGCCATTGAAGCCAAGGCTTACAACATGAACTGAAAAAAGCCCTCTTCATGCAGTTTCAAAAAAATAAGAGAATAATTAAATGGCTTAAAGTTCCAACACAAATATTTCATCACGGATAAAATTTCATCCTCCTATTCATCTTCTGCCACACTACATATGTTGTACCTATACAGTAATTTAAAGTACATTCCACTAAATTCCATTCAATTTAATTCTATTCCATTCAATTTCAATCAAATTCAGCCCAATCAACTGTTCAGGTTTGAGGGGGTTTTGTGAGATAGGGGTATTATGCACCAAAACAATTTGTACAGACATGGAAAAAAAAATAATTCCAGCCTCAATTCTAGCTACTCGTTCATGCTTGCCTCTTGCAGATGTTTAAAGTCAGATTTTCACCAGCATTCAAGCTTGTTTGACTATTTTAACACATTTACTGAACATTTGCATTCATGTCAACATTACTGCCTGGCCACTGCTGGCTTTAAGTGTTCAAAAAATATTTAAGGACTCCAAACTACATCCAGAGTGCTTAGTGACCTCAGAACCCAAACCATGTATTTAAAAGATATCTGGTATATCTTAGCTTTTGTATTGTTTGAACAGGTCCCAAGTGTTTAAAACATCCTGATAACTGCCCTACTACATAGGTACAGTTGTAGTTTATGGTTCATTCTTCATTCTCAAACACATCACCACCACCAACACACCTGTGTAGGCTGCATTCTCCAAGTCATTTTTGCTCACAATAAGTCAGTAGGAGGTAACACAAAGTATTTGAACATTTTATAAACCATCAGATTTAACACCCTTGACATGAAAAAATAAATACAATGTAGAAATAAATATATTTGTAGTAAAAAATAAATGTTTTGTGTATCAATAAATAGAACAACTCAGATTCTTCTTCCAAGGTGACCCGTTTGCTCTAGTAAATGAGCTTTTTAGTGACCAGGAGTGTGTTCTTCAGAAGCATTGCAACAGTCATAGGTCCTACCCCTCCAGGCACTGGAGTGATAAAGGCAGCCTTCTTCTTCACTTCTAAGAGAAAAGAGAAAAAGGCATTGACTAAGAATGTTTCCAAACCTTTTTTCCCTTCCCCAGCTCACATACACACGACTGGCAGGTACTGTGGGGAAGGGACAAGCTAAGGCAGAAGTGTTACTGCAGCCACAGCAGGGATGGAACATGGCCAGGACTGGGGCTGCAAGGTACTTCTCCCAGTCTGAATGTATTACCCAGGGCTAGTTCTGGGCCAGGGTTTCACAACCTGCTCCAGCTGATCTACCTGCAGCATGTTGCCCTTTCCCCATGGCAGCACAGGCACTCATGCAGCCAGTGCTCAGACAGATGGAAGGTTAATCCCAATGGATTCTTTTGGTAAGGGGAAATTTTTGCCCATGTGACCTGGCTGACCAGCTGTCCCAGGAACATCTGGGTGACATGAGGTCAGGATGAGCCCAGGAGAGCAGCATGGATGTGCATCACTCCCATCTGCCAGCTGGGACACTGCAACATCCAAGAGAGCTATGGAAGCTGAGGATGCCATTCTGTAGGTAAGGAGGTGACCCCCCAGCTCTGTGTTCCTGAGGTGCAGCATGCAGAGCAGGAGGCTGCTGGAACTACTGCCATTGACAGCAGAGTCATCTGGTCAGCCTCTGTCCCCTACTCTGTCTGCCACATCCTAAAAAGATGCCCTGGGATCACAGAAGGAAACTTAAAACTGGAGAGGGAGAGAGTACAATCTTATCTTTGATTTGTTTTTCTGCTTCACAATATAGACAACAAGGAAAAATACAGTTCTAGTGCAAAATTCCCATTGCAATTTCAGCCATAAACACTCAGTTCCTTCAGAGAAGACTTTTTTTTTTTTTTTGATCAGTGTTACTAAGGTGCCTAGATTAAACCAGGATGCAAAGGGGCAGGTCTTTCCAAGGTGTCACAAAAAAAAAATCTTACTGAATTAGTTCCAACCATGAGCCATGTTAGACTATTCAAATTCAGTGTACACCCTGAGTGCATTTAAGTTAACCTGTTTGTATGAGGAATCCATATAACCTAACAATAAATCCTGACCTGATATTCTTATCTACTGTGCAAAATGCCATCAACTGGAATTGCAGGTTGTTTGCAAGGAATTCTGTTCAACTTTGTAGAAACTCACCACAAGACAAACAAGTTAGCAAGTTATTTGCTAATAATGACCAATTATCATTTTACTAACCTTGTTAATTCTGAGAGTTGGGGTGCCAACTCTCTGCCAATTCAGAGCGTTTTTTAGGGTGCCACCATGAGAGGTTTTCTTGTTTGTTAGTTTGGGGTTGTTGGTTGTTTTTTTTTTGGCTTGCTTAGTAAATAACTTCTGGTAAATCATACCCCACTTTCAGAAGCATTGCTTTTTCAAAGGCACACACACAGGAGACAACTGAGCAAGCATAACTGACACAAACACATTCACTTCCACTGAAGCCACTAAGAGCAGACTCTGCCTGGCTATGAGAAGAGATTAAGAGACAGAAAACTAGGCACCTAATTTTGGAACAAACAAGATCACTTGCTACTCCCTTAAGTGTATTTATCTTGAATCTCTTGAATCTATGTGGTGCTTAACTGTCAGGAACAAGAACATCTTAAAACCAGAAATATTACAAAAGAATTTGAAGAATTGGCTATTGGGAGTTTAGGGAAATGATATTTAGATTTGAAGAGCAGGGGTAAATGAAATTAATAAAATGCTGTCTGAACACCACCCCCCATAGCAGAGACCTCATGAGAGCAAAGTGAATAGTGAATATCTCACTGAACTGAAGAACAGAAGATCAACCCTCATTGGGGAGAGATGGCAAATACAACCAGGAGGGTTTTAATTACTCTGCTGACTGGCACCACCAGATTTACTGTTAAAATATATGGAAAGGAAATCAAGTTACAATGTGGTTTTTCTTCAGATGTGAAATGCAACAATTAATTAAGATGTCATGTGACAGTTACTCTTAATATTCTCAAATGCAAATAATTAACCTTTTCAATAGTCATAGTATTTTGTAGTACCTACCATTTTAGACTGGTGCTTACAGTTAATACAGTTACTATGAATTCTCAGATTAACATCATATTATTGCAATGTATCCACATCTGAAGAAAACACAACCATTAACACAGAAAATACTGTAAGCCCTTTAAACTAAAATATGTTTCTTTCCACGGCAATGTTACCTACTTCTTTTTGTGGTGGTATTCAAACTACTCCTACCCTACCTACAAAGAGGACAACCCACAACCAGATCATGCCTTGCCCCAAGAAAGCCTTCCAATGACTGTCAGGTACAACATGCATTGCCTGTGGTGCTAGTAACCCTACCCAGCAGGAAACACACAGTGCACTGTTTTCCCAAGTTGTTGGGAAATTCCTTAGCCCATGTTCTACCATTATGGAAATCCCTGTGGGTAGGTGTGGCAGAAGCCAAATTTTGTGTCAGTTAGCATAAAACCACCCAGATAGCTTATGCACAAAAGCTGATCCAGATTTTTGAACACACAACAGGTGTATGTGCTGGGGAAACTACCATCTGATAAGTTTCCACTGGTAAGAGTAAATACAGATATGGTGAGTGCAATTTTCCAAGATGAATGCCAGTGACCAAAGGGGGAAGATAGCTTGGCCTCAAAAAAGTCCAAAAACTTTACTCTTCTGGTCAAGTGAAATGGGCCAAAGCACAGTTCTCACACAGCATGTAAATGTGTGACTGATCTCATGTAGGCAGGTGAGGTGTTGTGCTGTCAGTTCCATCAGGTCCTGCTTCTGCTTCTCAGGAATAAAGTAACTTTGTCCACAGCTTTACCCCTGTTTTCTCCAGATGGGTGCTGGTCTCCCAGGCCTTCCCCTGACAATCTGGAAAATGCAAATTAGATGCCTATGGGGGAGGAGCTGCTATTTTGCAGCTTCTGTAGAACCTTGAAATCTTCCTTTGATTCTTCAGAAGAAATGAAATGTAGATTGTTTCCTTGAAAAACAGGATCCACTGCTTTGGAAACAGCCCTTCATACTTAGGTTCCTTTAAAGCTGAGGACATCAGACACCTAATAGGGTTAATCACACAAACCAATGGCAAGTCTCAACCTGAAGGCAGTTCTGGGTCTTGTGCATCTGCATTAAGTGATGCAGAGCAATTCCTGCCTAAGCACTGTTTCCACACAGCTTTATGAGTCCCTGTAAAGCTACACCAGATCCCTGCATCCCTGCAGCGCTGCCCAAGAGTGAAATCATGTGCTCAGCAGTCACACTAGATATCCCATGTTCTGCTCCCCATGTTCTGGGATTCTTCTCACCACGCACTGTGGGATATCAACCAGAAAGCATCTACCCCATTTCTCAGAGTTCCTTCTTTTTCTTATCCTTGTTTCTCTTACTGCAGCTATTTTAACTGCAATATAAAGGAAAACCAAGGAATTATGGCTGTGCTGTAATTCAAACAGTGTGTACCAGTAAGGGCCCTGAACAACACCCTCTTCTGTGCCAGGAGAACCTTGACTTGCCATGCAGCAGCTCACTGACCCCAGTTAGCCAGCAGCCAGCCTGGCCTGGCTTCTGTCACAGCCTAATGCCAACCTTCTGATTCATTCCTTGCACTCATGGAGCACAACAACAGGCAATGGCTCCCCTAATGTCTGCAGGGCAGCAATATGGTGACGTGATTACACAGACTGGGCTCCTCTTCATGGCAAAATGACTCCAGATCTTTGAAATCAACTGAGAAACAAACTAACTAAAGCTGTAGCAAAAGCACCTGGAACATCCACATTCTGTTTTTGTGACCACTGTTTGGGAAAGCTGCACAGGGAGCAAATTTGGAAAGGATTCAATAAGTGAGGAGCAGCCTACAGCCGGGCAGGTATCACAATGAACGCGGAGAGGCAGCAAACACCATCAGATGCAGCAGAGCCCAGGCTTCCTGCACACTGCTGAAGGTAGAGCTGAAGGACCACCACTTGCAATAATTACTTGGATGTGAAGATTGTGATGGTCAATCTCATTCAGAGAAAATGAGTAATATAGGCCCATCACCTTGGACTACATCAATTACTTGTTGGGGCTCCCTCTTCTGCTGTTCAGCACTGGGAATCCCTCCCTGCTCATGGTGGCACCAGTTTTCCAGAATCTCCTTCACACTGTCAAGTCAGAAAGTGCAGTTCTCATGTGTAAAGCCCTCCACTGATATCACAACTACATCACCTAACCAAGATCTAACACAAAGGATTTCTCTTCTACATCGGCATTTAATGAAGGCTCAACAATCAGCACTGCTGTTTGTCAAAAATATGGAAGGAATTGTAAAGAAATACAAGCAACTTTGGTTTCATTGGTATTTCCAGTTCCACTTGCAAAGGTGAGCTACTACAGTGGCGTGTTACTATCCTGCTCTACCAGTTACTCCTGGAAATGATGCTCCACCCAAAAGAGCTGTTTCAGCTAAATGTTCTGGGTAAGTTGTTGCTTTATTTCATGTTCCTGGTCCTTGTAGCCCTCCTCCTCCCTTGGCATTATAGCTGTGGCAACAAAAGCCTATAAAACCGGGCCAAGCACACCCACACATGCACTACACTGTTCAAAGAAACAGATCTCCTTTTCTGTCACTGAAACTTGCTGCCCAAAAGCAGCTAAAATGGTGCTGGGGATGACATAGAGGTGCCACTGCTTCTTCTCCTCACTGGCACTTCACTCTTCCTCCTGAGGCTCCCAGAAGCCAGGACAGCCACTCCCTGGGCCACAGATTTTGGCAAATTCTTAACAAAAACAGCTACTCTCCATGTGCTGTGGTGGTTTTACATGGAGAGCTGCACGTGCAGTTTAATATACCCCTGCAATATCAGGATGGGTATCTCAGTGCTTTGCAGCTCCTCCACATGCACAGTGTTCTTCTGTCTTGTATTTTTTAGATACCTTGGAACTGTGCAGTGAACTGTTCTGGAGCAAACAACTACTGTTTTTTGATGTGGACACAGTTTGGACCGTCAAAATAAAGAGGACACGTGGGGATGTGGGAAATCACAAATGCTGTTTAAAGGCATTCCATTATTTTTGCAGACGTGTACACTGAATTTAACAATGAAAGACACGAAAAAGAAGAACTGAAATGCATCCTTTTGCTGTTAAAGAGATAAAAATAACCTTTACTCTCTCACCTACCCTGCGGAGATTAGAAGATGGGATCCAAGTACTGCCAAGATAAGCAACTGAATCAAAACACCTTCCACCCATCTAATAACATTAATTTCCACTACAGGAACTTTTCAGCTAAATGACCTGGTGAAGGAAACCATTTCCATCTATTTTTTGTGAATGAAATTTGGATTGTCCTCTTAAACCTCTGCTCTCCCCACAGCCACATTTCTCTCCTAAAGAAGTGGATGAAGAGACAATAGATACTGGTGGGTTATGTGATGTTACACAGGTGCCAGATGTCATGCCAGCCATTTACGTGCCTGGCCTCAACCTGCAAAAACCATTTTCACTTAGGCTTAATTGTAGATTCAGCCAAATGATTGAAACAGGGGAAAAGGATAAAATTATTGGCTACACAAACACGCTGGCTTGTTCCATTTCCTAACTGCCAGACAAATACTTGCCAAGGGTGGTTTACTTGCTAGTGCTCAGAACTGTACAGACACTGGGATGTTTTTTGTTGTTGTTAAAGATTTAGTGAAACTTTCACCGATACCAATGAACCAACAACAACTTCCCTTTGGCAATGCACAGTGAAATGCTACTTGTAACTGCAGTGGCATAATCCAAGCTGAAGTTCCTCCCTCTTTTTTGTATCTTCCCTCCCCGCAGGTAAAATCTGGAGAACCCACAGCAGACATGACGAGACAGATACAGTGCATTGCTGAAACTCTGAATCATGGCCCTGCCACTGAATCTACACCTTTATTGCAGGCACAAGGTGTCGTGTTTGAAGAGAAACAAACAAGAAGGATGCAGGTTCATGTTTCTCAAAGTTACAGCTTTTGTACTCCCATACCTGCTAAAGCAAACCAAACATCTGAAAATTCTCTGTGCTTTAGTTCAGCTCTGAAAACATAAAATAGAGCCTTTTATTTGTGATACCACAGGCAGGATAAGAAAAGAAAAAAAAAATTCAAGTTGTCCTCCAAAAGATTTATTTTCCTGGAGCTGTGTTGCACACATCCAGTTACACATTTCCAAACACATTCCAGGACAGTCGCTCAGCTACACTCATGCAGGTAATTTCTCAGACTTTAACAGACAGGTAACATGCACGATGAGTAAAAGCAGCAGGGAACTAAGGGAGTGATGTAATTACAAATACACACAGCTGGCTAAAAACATTCTGAATATAATTAAGCTTTGAGACATTATGCCAGCCAAGATGCTAATAACTGTGAAAAAAACCTGTGGGTGATTTTCATACTTATCAAAATAAGGAACTGTTGAGAACCATTAATAATGTGGGTAAATGCTGTCTAAGCTTCCCACACTCAACCCTGCCAATAAGTGCAACAATCCTGCTATTCCAGTCTGGAGCTCCTCCAGAGCAGAGATATTTACTCAAGTTACATTGTGAACTTGCTCTGCAACAAGTTAAACATAAAAAGATCAATATGTAACAACAATTTTTATCTGTTAGGCTTGCCTGGACCAAGATGTTAAGCACTTTTACATGAACCCACATTAAACTTCAGCGTAAAGGATATTTCTAAAGCCAAGCTAACATTTTCACAGACAAGTGTAAAAGAAGAGTGCAAAAGGGAGGCTTTGAGAAGCTGTGGTTTAATAATAATTGCTACTAACAGCAGGAGACCCTGTGCTTGAGGAAGAGCAGAAACTGTTTTCATTGATTTTCAAACATTTCATAAACTCAAAGGACTCAAGAAAACTGGACACAAGCACCTTCTGCACCACTGCCAGAAGGGTTCACCTGTATCTCTTACAGGTTGCTGGTACCTGTAATTAAAAGTAACATTTCATCTCCTAATTAACATACCATTTTTTAAGAGCAGATAGAGTTGTGTTCTTATTTAAGTAAATAAATGATGAAAAAATCCTGAAAGCATTGTCTTGAGACACTGCCTAGTCCAAAAATTTACCATGAGTGAATCCTATGAACTTCAATATATTTATCCAACAGGTTTGTGTAAAGAGTGTTTCACTGACCTTCAAAGTCCACATCCCCAACTAATTTGGTTTTTCCTGTAAGAGGATCATGGATATGGTTGATTCCTACGTCAATCACAGCTGCACCTTCTTTGACCATATCAGTTGTAATGAGCTTTGGGATACCTGGAATCATCAACACATTTTTCATTACCCTGGCCAGGCAGTCTGAGGTTATCAGTTTTGAATGATATCTAGGGGTGTGCATGCACAGCTATGCATGCACAAAATAGAACTCCCTCAGTTTAGTATCTCTTGGTATTATTATTAAACACACCACACTGAAAACAACTATTCCTCAATTGCACACAGTTTGTAACTACTACTACTACTACTACCACTACTACTACTGAAAAAAACCAAAAAAACCCACAAAAAACATCCCACCAAAACTTGTGCCATGGAATTGGTTTTGGTTCAAGAAACACACTCAACCAATAAGCAATTTTAACTGTTATAGTAACCCCAGCACACAACACTGACCTTCCAGAGAAGACAAAGCACCATTTCTTGCCATTTACAGCAACCTGGGAGACCTCTGCACTTGACCCAAGAGGCCCAGCCTGGGCACTGAAGACCTTCTGGGCTGCATCTCTATGGTGTCTTTTCTGCTATTAAGAAATTTCAGCTAGAACAGCCACAACAAGCCACCTCAGCTTTTTCATATGCACTGTATTTCTTCAGCACATTTAAATGTGAAGCATCTTGATATTCATCATGAATATGTGCTTCAGTCAGGACCCAGGAAACTTAAAAGGTCACTTCAAAATCTAGATAATGAAATGTATCCATGGCCATATGACTCCTGTCAGGAATTTCTTCCCTACCATGCAACCTCCAACTTTCAGTAATGGGAATTTCCAAACTAAAAATTACAATTCCCCTTGCTTCACGAGCAATTCCATCAGCTTTTTGTTCTGAGAGGAATATTAGAATATCTCCAAAAAGGGAGTCTGAACTCCCCTTTCCCCATGAAAGCAGCTTTCTCTCAGGTGGGGAGAAGGCAAAAAGGAAAAGAAAACAAATCCATACAGTTCAAAACTGCAGTTTTGTTGGAAGGAAGCCTGGTGTGTGTACAAGGCTCTGGCTCCATGTGCAGTGCTGGAGCACAGCCACTTAGACATTTGGATACAGGCAACACCAGAACACTCTTTGCTCTCCATTTCTCACTCCCCCATAAGACACCCGTTTGAAACTATGCTTCTCATGTTGAGCAAGCCAAGATGGCAAACTCTTTCCTAGCCCATTTGATAATATCTGACTGCATCTCCTTCATCCCCCTCTGATGTAATCCATGGCAACCTGGCGGGTAATTGGATAATGCCTCAGCCTTATGGGGGTAAATGATCTGTGTGTGATAGGGCTGGAAGCATATTAATGGAAGCTGCACAGTTACACCCTTTGTAAAATGGTTTGATAATAAGCCAAATACTTAATAGCAACAAATGAACTAACCCCCAAACCAAATGAGCGTATCTATTTACTTAAGCCTACTTTACATACCAAGTAGGAAGGGATAAACATTAGAACAGCTTTTCCTAAAATGCACTGACTGAAGGATATGGGAAAACCTTTCATTGGTAGTTTTTGTAGAAAATGAGAAATCACATTTTAAACAAAGGAAAAACCAGGCCCTACTTAATCTGAGTTTAGGTGCAAGGACTGTGAAACAGCCAATTTCTAAGAAAGCTAACCAGAATAAAGGGCCTGATTAACCAGCACTTCCTACACAAGAGGACCACAGATCTTGTCCCGAGGGACAGCACAAGCAGTCCAAGCAGAAGTTCATCTGGCATTTGGCACAGTCATTACTTTCTCTCTTTGCCCCCTCTCCAAAGGTGGCAGGCAGATGAGTCCTGTTTCTCTCAGCAGACTGGAAAGCCCAGAGAGCAGGAGCAGCAAGCTGACTGGCTCAAGAGTCCTGCTGCTTCCACCACTGCCTTGCCTGTCCTGTGGTGGCTCTAGGGGCACTGCTGGGCAAAGCTGCACTTACACTTCTGCCATGGGGCTGGGCCAATGGCAAAATGAACACACTCCATGGGATGTCTGTACAGGCAGGGACAGCAGACCAAGATGGGAAACGCTGTGGTGAGATACAAAGTGTCAGGTGTGCTTAACAGGAAACACGATGCTTTGGATAGAAATCCAAAAGCTGTGTAGTATTGAAAAAGATTTTAAGGAAGGGTAGGCTGGACATGAGCAGCATTGTTGGAACTTAAGGTGCAAGAAGTTGGATAGGAACAAGAAGGAAGGAATAAACTGCATGGACAGTTACAATCCAAGTAAGCAGGAAAACTGCTGCCCCAAGTCTGGGGGCAAATGAGAGACAGCACACAGAGATGGAACTTCTCACACTCAGGAGCAACAGAGAAAAGAAGCACCTGATTTGAAGTATTACCAAAACCATGAATGCAAGTGAACAGAAAAGTACTCAGAGGTGGAGCACCAGATCAGAACAGACTCACTGCAACAAGTCATCAATCAGGAGCCAGGATGCAGTACCAAAGTACCAAAAGTACCACATAGGAAAAGGAATCCATGTCTTCCATGCAGGCACATGCAAAAAAACTCTTTTCCATTTGCACATCTTCTGCAGCAGCCAATAAAAGCAGCTGTTCCAACCTGGCAGGATACAAGTTACCTTGTTTGCAACACTCACTGAACAGGTCACCCATTTCCGGGGAGTGTGTGATCCCAGAGGTACAACGTGCACAGTTCTCACGTAACAAAAGGAATCTTGGAGTGATTCCACCTTTCTAAAGCACAACCTTCCCCAGAGCACCCACTGGGGCAGGGCTGTGTGCTGTTTGCACAACCTAGCCCAAGGTTTTTCATCATTCCTAGTATATCTCAAGTTGTGTAATGAGTGTTGTATCACACTCCTGTTACAAATGACACAAGGAGAGTAATGTGAAAGGTAAACATGGCTGAATTGCTGCTGGACCGTTTAACTCCAACCATAAACAATGACAAACCACGTTCAGCACAAAAATCAGAAGTGATGATTAAACTGGAAGCAGTGAATTTGGATGAAAAGTTACTGGTTTATTTCCAGTTAGCACACCATTGTTATCTTTTATTCACAGCGGTGAGTTCTGGTCAGGTCCACAGTTGAACAAGGAGATGTGGGACAAATAAGTTGATTATAGTTCCTGGCCTGCCTTAGGAAAGAGGCAGTGAAGTTAAACCCTGAAGGAAAGGGCATCTCACTTCAACAGGAAGTGACAAGCTTTAGACAGGCACCTGTCTGTCTTCATCTAGGAAATACATGGGGAAGTCTTGGACCTTGAGGATGAGAAAGAGCAAGGAAAGGGAGCAGAAAAGAGGACAGACACTATACTCCTGTAGTCCTACAAAATTGTACAAGAGAAGAATGATATCCCTGAGCTGCAAAGGGACCCAGAATTTTACCAAGATTATAGTAAGTTGTGTTGCTCGATTTTTTAAAATCAATTTGTATTTCTACTTGCAATACCTGTAAACAAACAACAAAGGCTGCTTAGAAGCAGAATTCCACTTGTTTCTTTGGGACAGATTAGTTAAACCTTAAGTATTTCAGTTTACATTGGTTTAAGAGTATAGACACTGAACTTTCAGCCCCCTTCCTCTAGGCAATTACCATTCCCTTTCTCTTGGCATGATAATTCTAAAAGAGAAAAAACCCCAGCCATTAATAGCATAGGTTACCCAAACCTCCAGTTCATTTGGCAAGGTTGGCCTTAATTCTAACAGCAAGGGAATGATACCGTGGTTTTATGAATGCAGCCTCCAGCTGATTTAAAGAAACCCTCCTGTCAAAATTTAAATTACTCATGATTTTTCCATGGCACAGGGAATGTTTTAATTTACATAATTATACCTGTATAAACTATGCACTGACTGGTTCCCAATCTTGAGTTCACTCTGAAGTCTCCCTAAGGGAAAGGTGTCGCATGTGACGAGAAACATTTTATGAGTCTGCAAATGTGAAGGGCAAGAACAAAGAGCCAAATCACTTGCCCTTCCTACAATGAGAAATTCTACCCACTGCAACACCCTCAGCGAGCACGAGCACTGATTATTCAATGAAATGTGAAGCAGCCAGTGCCACAGACACAGACTGCAAAGTCCTCTTTTCAGGTTTGAAATGCTGCAATTGGACTATTAACAACAACCAGTATTACCTGCAGCAACTATTACTATGTCAGCGAGCTGTGTATGGATCTTGAGCTGCTCTTTTGGGGTGTATCTGTGAGCAATGGTCACTGTAGCATCACCTGAAATGGAAGAGAAAAACAATTAACTGTCAGATATAAAATGCTGTAAAAAGTACAGTATTTACTTTCAGGTGCAAATTACTTACTTTGGTACACTAACAACAGTACAGATTTGTCTTGGGATGTGACTTTTAAACCAGCATAGGCAGAACAGTCACAACACTTGCTGCCCACACATACGAAAAAACGTTTGCTCTTAAAAATTCTCCCAGGATGAATTCATTTACATGCTGTGGACTGAATTCCCTTCCACGGGAAGGGAAGCCCTTCCATAGCTTTGTTACATTCAGTGGAACTCCACAATGCAAACCCAACACAGAACCCAGTGTCTGCTTTATCAAGCCCAGTTTGTACAGGGTGCCACAAGACTCAGTTGCTTGCCACACACGAAAGCTTCAATACAAGACCACCAGTAGAGGTACAAGAAGCACACACCCTTCTGCTCCTGTGGACACCCACATTTCTTGGCAAGAGCCATGGAGAAACCATCCCAGTAAGACAGGAAAAACCCTGTGCTGTTTGATGGAGATACTGAGGAGAGACCACAACAGTCACTGAGAGAGGGTCTGAAGTCTCCTACTGCATCCAACAGCAGGTGTGGTACTCCCTCGAGGACTGCCTAAGCAGCAACAAAGAGAACAGCTCTCAAAAGAAGACTCCTCACAATCCTCTTTGCAATTATTTGTACTGCACAGTGTTCAGGTGTTACATACCCCCACCTCTGCCTTCCACTCATCACAGACACCTAGGCCATGTAATTTGCAATTAAACTGAAACCTTTTGCCTTCTCAGACATTACCATCACATCTGCTTCCTCTGGAATGTGTCTGACTGATCTAATCTGTGCCTCTCATCTTATTAACTCTCTCAGGCATCTCATCTTCAACTTTTCTGTGCTCTGGCTTCTCTGCTCTTTCCCCTCACCTTTTATCCCATTTCTTCAGGCTCTACAGTGCACATCATCTCCCCAAGGACAAGCACATCAAGACATTTGCAGATAATGAAAACAGAAATGTACGGGCTTGAAAAAAATAGAGGAGTTCTTCTGATACCTGCCTTAAGCAAAAGAAGTATGTCTTGCCCAAAATCACAATCATTACTCAGCAGAAAGGTTGAGAAAAACCAATGGGTAAACCCCAAAGTTACGAGGTTATCTCTGAGGAATAAGATTGGTGCTGATTTGCCTCTAGGATTTTAGTGAGGAATGTGTCTGTAGTCAGCTCCTGAAACCAAGTAATTGCTTTCACTACCAAAAAAGAAAGGAGGAAAATAGGAAAAAAAAAAAAAAAAAGGGCCCTACCTTGAGAATAGCAGTCCAGAAGCTTACAGACACCTCAGAAAGGGGAGGTTTTCCATTTATTTGTGACCATGCCCAAACAGAAAATAAACAACTATTTTTACACTGCTACTTCTGCTGAAAGAAGAGGAATATTTAACAATTAAGATTCCACATCATACTTCCAAGTCAATTCCCCTAGCTTATAAAACAGAGATAAGTCTCTTGACCTGCCTATACAGAACATTATTTATTTTGGAAGTGGTTCACATAGCTTTCCCATCTGATCAGATATTGCCACCTGCAGGACATGAGTGTACCTACATATGAAACATCACACATTAAGACAGTCCCCAACTTTTAATTTTTGTTCATAATCTATAAAGAAAACCAACGAAAACCTACAACAAAAAAAATGGAAATAAAAAATAGTACCATACACACACACCCCTTGTATCATTTCTCAATAAAAAGTATTTAATCAAATCAGCCCAGTTGCTGAAAAAAATTGTTTCTTGACTGATAACCTGAGAAAGTTCTTTGTCAGCATTTCATTGTAGGTCTTCTCTGGTCCCTATCCTCCTGAGTTTAAAAAAAAAAAAAAAAAAAAAAGCTGAAACCATGGCCTGGCCTGCCTTCCTTTCCACACACCATCCAGGCTGGACTCTTGCTGCTCACAACAGAAGCAGAAATTAAACCCAAGTGCAGAATATGAACCAGATCTTCAAAGAAAGCTCCATCTGTGAGTCAGGGAGGAAAACTCCACCAAATCACTCCAAATACAGAAGTATCTATCATCATGTACACAGCACATACATACACACTTAATGCCAGCTCATTATCAGAGAAGGACATGTTCCTTTGTTTTCTCGTTGCCAACTGCTTTATACTGTGTGCCAACACTTAGCAGACTGGAAAACTAGAAAACTACCTGAGAAATAAATCAATTTCTTCAGATTAGGCAAGGATAACTTTAAGATGAGTTAACTCTTTCTGTATCTAGGCTCCAGTGTCAGTAAGGGACTCTCTGAACATTCTTCTGTCCCTACACCAAATATGTGACATACTTAGAACCACTGGCAATGCCAGCAAGCAGCATTGCCAGGGAAATCATCTGACATGTCAGGAACCAGGACACTGGCAGAAGAACATGAAGAACCCCAAAATCTCCTGGACAGGCCCCCAGACAAGCTGCACTACCAGACAGTCAAACAGGAACTAGAAATCCAGGACACAAGACAAGAAAACTGAGTGATGGATTCAATAAACTCAAAAGCTGGAAGTTGCAAACAGTATTTAGTTACAGCTAAAAACTGTCCATGCAGCAGCTGAGGGTTTTGCAACAAGCTGCTGAAAGCATCACGGGTCACTAGGTCTCCTTGTTTCCGTGTGGGAAACCTGCAAGTAGTTTGTAATGTGACTTTGTGTTGTACCAAGCTTACTTCAAACATCAGCTGCACTGCCAGTAACAAATGTCACCCAATATTTGCTGCAAATGGCAAAAATGCTACTAATTTTCGTGGGAATAAGGATGAGACCAGAACTATGCACTGATGGTAATTACAATTCAAGCACTGAGAGAAATTCCAAATAGCAACTTTCCCACAGAGGCTAAAAAACCAACTCTATGATTAGTATAAAGCTTTTAGTGTTTTATTATATTAATAACAGATTTCACTCTGCTCCAATTAAATAGGACTGAGATTAAACGTTTACCTCATTTGTGCACACCACCATGTCCATGTTTACCTCATTTGTGCACGCCACCATGGCAGTTTTTAACATCAAAATAAAGCTGCAAAAGGGCAGCATTCTATCTAAATTATATTTGTTTTAATTTCTACAGCACAATTATAGCAGCACATGTGTTGGCTTCTGTAATTAGAATTACTTAAAAAAATATTTCCGTCACAACACCCAATTTCCAGGGGGATATAAACTGCACTGCAGAAAATAATCACAGAGCTCACGCTGCAAAGTTCCTTGGTTGTCATTTGTGTATTTTCATAAGCAACACCTCACTGACATGGCACAACACAAGGGTCATGCCACACCTTTATTTTATGCCCACATAAATGTGTGTATATGTGTATGCGTGTGACAAATGAAATCAATATCGAACAAGCCTGAGGATAAAGCACATATAAACAGCTACATTGTATAAACATCACAGGAGCCTCTGCAACTCTTCAAGGCCTCACTGACAGTATTTACCCTCAAGGATCAGTTGAAATAGCTGTTTCAAATGGAGGAGAAAGTGATGACTTAATACCAGAAAAAGTCAAGTCCAGAAACTGCTCTCCTGAGAATAAGTCAGGAAATGTGTTAGCAAATTTAATTTATTGGTCTGATTGCAAGTGTTGACAAGAGTGGAAAGCTTTCTCTTTAATCTGAGTCCTCTAGTCAGCTTTATTTTCAGGACTTTACAAATGAAAACATTGGGACAACATTCCTAGACTTACCTCCAGGCCTTTCGTGCTCTCCATCAGTATGTAAAAGCATTGAAATAGGCATTCCAACATTTTTAGATCTTCCAGCTACAAGAACATTTTTTCCAAACGTTTGTATTCCTTGTACGAAAGAAAAGAATTAAAAAATTATATTCCACAATTTTGATACATCTAAACCCTTCTTCTCAATCCCCATGACAGAATTATTTGTTGTTGTGAACTGCTGACATCAGCACAACTTGAAAATCCACAAGGCTGAATCTGAGTGATGAATCCACAAAACAACTTTCAGCTTTTACCTTGGAGAAAGGAAACTGAAAACTCATTCAGGTTATCTGAATCACCCTTAGCAAGGACTTAATTTCCTTGCTCCAGCCACAAAGGGAAGCACTTATGTCTACCAGTAAGAACTAAATAAAAAATTACAACTATTGAACACATATGTGTTTCTTCCCCTTTGAGTACTGAATTAAGTGCTCCCATTTTTTGTTCTCGTTTTTTCCCCTTCTCCACAAGAACTTATGCATTGAAATCTTCTATTTGACAAATAATCGTGCCAACAACAGCACAGAAAATTTCCTGCAAAACTGTAAAATTCAGAAAGTTACTGAAGTGTTCCACCAAGTACTACTGCCTACACTTAATTAATAGTTGTGCTAATGGCACAAGAGCCCATCTGCTTGCCAGCTCCTTGTTATTCAGATTAGTAGTCTGAACACTTGTTCTTCAATCAGCCCAACGCATTGAGATAACCCAGACCTTTCAGCTCACACCTGAGTTAACCCTTCGTTGGTCTCCCAGGATAAGAAGCGTTCCAGGAGAGGTGAGTCTCTTACCTGTCCGTTTGATGATTTCCCAGACAGCAGCAGCAGTGGCAGGGATGATGGAAGGCTGGTCCAGACACAGACGTCCAATATTCATGATGTGGAATCCATCCACATCCTTTTCAGGGACGATGGCGTTACAGACTGCCCGTTCATCAATGTGATCTGGGAGACACAGGGCCCTCAGCTACGGCTCCTTCACTTGTCTGGTGCCATCAGCACCACCAGAGTCATCACACAGACAAGCACACAGCCCAAATCTAGCCAGGGTAATTAATTACTGCTCTTGATTGAACGAACTGCACTCCACCTAAAGGCAATTTCACCTTTTCAAGCAGTTTACTGAAAAGGCATTTGTCACAGTGTTAATACAACAGATTCTGTCAAAATACGAGAGAGCCCAGTAGTCAGTGGAGAATGAGGACAGTAACTATAAGAAGAAATGTTTAAGCAAGTCACGTCAGAGTCACTTCTGCAATCTGGAAGTCTTAAATATGAAGTGGCTCAAAAACCCCAACAAACCACAGGAGTGCAGTTATATGTATTTTTCTGGTTTCTAAGCCCACAGAGGATACATGAGACAATTTTAAAACAAATTCATGGTAATCTCAAGCTGAAATAACTTCACAGCTCTAGCTTTCCTTCTCCAGCAATACTATGTTTTTTAGTCAACTGTTAACCAGTATGACCAAAACATATCCGACTTCATTAGAAAATTGAGAATACACAAAACTGTTTGATATTGGTGATCTCAAAACACTGGATATGGCTTAAATGGCATTGCCCACACATAATTTTGTACCTATTCATAGATAGGAAATTTCACATCTATTCATAGTGAATATTTTTCATGTGCAGTAATGAGACAGGACAGCTCTGCAACTGCTTTAAGCTTATACTGCATAAACATTAGTACTGAGTGTGAAAAAATGTGTTTGCCAGACCTCTCTCTGCAGAGAGTTACAAACCCAAGCATAAACCTGGAATACATAACATCCCAGAGGAACAGCTCCACAAAACATCCCATACTGACCCAAAAAGCAAACTGTGTTTAATGACTGACCCACAGCCTGCTGAGAGCCCCAAAATGAAGTGACTGACCCATGTCCTTACCCAAAATGGAGGTGACTGACCCATGGCCTGTGGTAACCCAGAGCTGCTGACAGGTTTTGTCAGGGAGAAAGTCAAGGTGACCCCCAGAGTAGGAAAATGGGGAGAAAGGCACTGACCGTCTCTGGGTTAATGACCAGTTTGTTATGGAACCTCCTGAGAATTTGGTTGTTTCTCCTGAGCACCAGTAAGAGTGAAGCAAAGCATCTTCCCCTAAACCTGACAAGTGGGCTGGGGCTTTAAAGTTTTCAACTCAGAGCAATTGCTTTTTGCATCTTTTACATCACCCATTCTAGCCACAACCTGAATAGAATCCTGCAACTGTGTGGCAAGATACCCCAGCATCCAAGACAGAGAGCACTACAGGAGGTTTAAAAAAAACAAAGGAAAATGAGTGTCAATAAGGAAATTCAGATGTTGCCAGTAAAATTTTAGAGACATAAACAGGATGTTTTAATTTAGTAGGTTTTTGTGGTTTTGCATTAAAAGGAGCTAGATAATTAAAAGATAAGCATGTAATAGAATTTAAACCATGGTAATCTCCTGTTAAAAGATTTCCAATTTTAAACCCCCTGAAGTTAAACCAGGCTGTTATGATTTACAATTTAATTCTCCATTTTTTGATGAGAGGAAGTTTCCTTCTGAATCCTAACGAGAAAGACTGCAGAAATTAAGATATTAAGTACATTGATCAAAGAGTCTGTTAGAACAGAAATTTGCCTCACAGAGTCTGAGAGCAACCATAACCTTGTTTTTATGTAAACTTGGGGATTTAAAAAAACAAAAAAACCACCAAAAAAACAAACCCAAGAAATTTGGAGTAACCTATTAAATGGCTTTTGCAAAAGAAAACCTGTTACCCTTAGGCAAGTCAGTTGTTCATCCAACACAAACTTGGCAGCCATGCTTTTCCTTGTGCCTGGGATGAGTGGAACACTGCTCTGAAAAACACCTCCTCCACACTGTCTGTCTTTAGCTTCCCAGAACCAGACAGATAATAGATACAATTACATAAAAGGAAAAAAACAAAACAAAACATGCTTTACATGAGTATTTTCCACACTCAAAACTGATCTGCAGAATTTCAGGACAGGGTTTACAGTACTGGGAAGAAATGCAGCTGCACAGTTGAGCACAAATGAGCTGTGGGCCTGAGAAGAGGATGGGGACACTTTCCTTCTCCTTCAGGGACACTTTCAAAACACTGTCCTGGGCAGGCCACCCCCAAACCAACTGAAACTGCAGAGACAGTCACTATGGTATTTAATGAGCAAATTCTGTTTGCCCCAAGAAATGCATTTTCCTGGTTTGCTCCCACATGACTTCTTTATTTCCAAAGTGATTTCTTAATTATCTTATTGTCAGTCTCATAAAACATCAACTGATACTGTACAAATTTCCTTGCTGTCATTCCAAGCCACTCTCCAGGCCAAGTTCCTCTCTGCACTCCTCCTCTCCCTTGTTAGCTAAACTTAAAGGACTACACTGGGCATCACTTGCCAAATATTTGCACCCAGAGAATCTCCTATTTACACATCAACTGCCTCTGGTGCTGGCACACTAAAAATAAAGACTGGCTTTCAAAAGGGAAGGCAAATGAAAATAACACAGCACAAAAGGGATTTGAGAAAAATACTGCATGGATGTTCATCTTCTGTCTCAAATAGATAAATGCTTTGTGGCCATCTCCCAGACAATTCAAACTAAGATACAGGCAAGTCTCCAGAAAACTATCACAAGTAATGCACTCAAAAGGTGCACAGAAAAGCAGTTCTCCTCAGGCAAAGATGACAATCCTCAAAGTTAAGTTGCCCCAGCTCACAATAGTGCAACAGAATAAAACTATTTCTGATTCCATTTTTAACTCAGTATTGATCAGAAGCCACACCTTGTGTGGTTCACTGCAAAAAAAGCCCCAAACCCCACACAACAACCTCAATTCTGGACTAAGTAGCCTCCACTGATAAAATTTTCACAACTTCTAGGCTTTGTCTCCTTCCATTACAAGGCAAATTAAAAAAAAAAAAAAAAGGAAAATGAGAAATGAGCTAACTTAGCTATTGGCCCTTTAGTTTATTAAGTTCCTTTGAGGAAAAAAAATAATTCAGTTATCTGAGTTATATTTGACATCTGTTATGTAAAGAAGTTACTGAACATTTCCAGTTCATGACCAATTGCACATTTAACTTTACTATACAGACACTGCAATATTGACAAAGTTCTGCTATTGATAAAATTGTTCTAAGGCTTTTCCTAACACAAGCAACAGCCATGCCTGTCAGATAGGTTGGATGGAGGCTAATTAGTCTTCATGTAGTTATTGTGACAGATGTGTCACAGCTCTTGAGAGGAATCTTCAACCAATTTTAGGACTAACCCTTATTGAAGGACTTCAGCATTTCAGTGTAGAAGCATCGAACACTTCAACTGACACAGCTAGAATTATCTTCAGGCCTTTTTTTACTTTCTCATGTTGACCAGGTTTAAACTCACTACATTTCAAGACTAAAAGAAGTTCTGAACTGTGCACTGATGAAAGCAGACAGCTCAAGAACAGGCTGTAATGACCTGATATCCTCCTCAGAAGCTACAAATGCATTTCTGCAAGTGGTACCTAACCATTTCCCCGAGTACCCTCACCAGTAAGACACATGACACCTCCCATTTTGGGGGAACACAGCACTGTACTGGGGTTCAGTGTACAATCCTGCTTCCTTTGCTACAGGCTTCAGACAGGATGATTTCCATCCCTAGGCTGCCTAGGCTCCATCTTTTGCAGTTCTCATTGCTGCAATGAAACTTTGTTAATTACATCCCCTGCTGCTGCTAATCTCTTTTACTGGGAGAGATGTTCTTTCAAAGGAAACCAACCACATTCCATCAGCTCCTACCTTGAAGGCCAGGATGGGGCTCCTTACTTGTGCTATACTTCCACCTTGTGGCAAATTTATTTCAGGCAGCTTTCATCTAACACCAAGTGCAAACCCTCCTCACCATGAACACTGCTGTTTATTACAAATACAACCAAAAATTTTTTTCCTCCATAACTCTCAGCACTTGCCCCAGTTTTGCTGTTTTATAGAATAAAAAAAAGAGTTTCAGTTTAGGTTTTTTTCTTTGCAAGTTTTATGACTGCAAAAATACCCCTTTGCCACTTTGCTCCCTGGTGCTATTTCAATGAGATTTTATTACAAATTAGGAGCAGGTAAATAAAAAACCCCAAAAAACTTAGTCAAGGCTTTTAGGACCTTTGCATAAAGTTCACCTGGAACATTAGGGGCAGCAAAGAAAACATAAACAAATGTTTAAGGCAAAATCTGGAGTCACTATAAGAAAGGCTACAGTATCATCTGCTATATAGCATAATTTTGAATGATACAGGGGATGAAAACATGGAACTCAAGGCAAACCAGTGCAACATGCTAGAAAAACAAAGGTAATTAAACTGGATAAACTGTGTGAAATGCCTTGAAACACCACACTGACTAATCGTTAAAAAAGGCAAGTCTGACATATGAAATTATTCTCAGGATTTGGTTTTTTTCTTCAAAATGAACTGCACATTCAACAACAACAAAAAAATTAACATCTCAGCTAAGCTTTCATTATGGATGTCCTCTTTCAAGACTTTCTTATATCCCTAAGGTACACTTGCAGCCCAGAGCTATAGAACTCTTTCCTCTTACATGGACTGTATGTGAGGAGTGTAACAAAGATGTCACATACCTGGGAGAGGTAGCTGAACTAATAAACCACTAACTCTTGAATCCTTGTTGAGTTTCACTGTCATATCCAAGAGCTCTTCCTGTGAAATGTCTTTTGGCCTCAGTATGATCTCACTAGAAATGCCTGATAAAAACAAAAAACAGAAGACATGTCAGAATAAGGAAATTGAGTGATGTGCAGCTTAGTCATTTAGTCCAAAAATCTGTCTTGATTCTTAACAACTGTTTCCAAACACCATTTTGAGACGCAAAATGAAACTTGTGGCTCTATTCAAATCACATTAAAACTACTTTCTTCATAGATCCATGCAATTCCTTAGGTCCATCAGAGAAAACATGGGAGAAATTGGTGCAAAATTTAATTAAGACACTGAGGGGATTCCTTCTGCTTTATTTTTTTTTTCTTTTTAAACAGGAGCATCTTGCGCTTACTAAAGGAATATTTGTATGACATACCCACAGCTGCAGCTGCTTTTATCTTGTTCCTGACATAGATGTGACTGGCTGGATTGTCTCCTACTAGTATGACAGTGAGGTGAGGCCTCTGGTTGCCAGCAGATATCCACGATTCCACATCCCTTCGGACTTCTTTCAAAACCTGGTGAGCAAGCTTTGTCCCTGAGATGACGGTCGCTTCGTCACTGTAAAAAGACACACAAAATTTAGGTCTAAAATTTCACCTTTAAGTGTGTGATCTACCATTTTAAACACTGCCAAATGCTTTGATTCGTGTGCTAGCGTTTCAAATGTTCTTTGAAAAACATTAACACACTACACATCTACATGGGAAAATAAAGAGTTTCCCCACTCTCTTACCTGAAGAGCAAGGATGTGCCATCAGTGCACATGGAAGAGGAGCTCACCAGCCACAACTCACCCTCCCAACACATGTAGCCAGCCACATTAACTTACCTGAACTCCTACATTTTGGAATAAAATATAAGAACGTTCTTATGCCCTTAGGTTTTATTGGTTTAAGGAAAGTTACCCACTTCCCTCCTCAAATTCTCTTAGAAATGGATTTGACATAGGATTATTTACACTATTTTTTGTTCAAGCCTCAATGATATATTTCTCATATTTCATAGCTGCTGGGAAGGGAGTCAGTAAATAGCATTTCTCACATCTGTAAAATATAAAAATAGCAAATACTGAAATATGTTGATGGTTCTTAGGTTTAGAATCTAAATAGTTTAAGCCCTTTGATGGAAATATCATACAAGAACTGCATGAACAAAGCATCACCTGTCAGAAAGCTTACACTGCAGCGGGCTACTAAAGACATTGAAACTAAGTAATGAATTATTATTGTTGCAAATTTTATACTCATCAAAACATTGACCAGGTGTTGGTCAATGACAGGTTTAATGATAGATTTGTGACAGATTTCATGACTAAGTTAAATGACAGACTTAATATGTGTTACCACACCATCCTGTCCCACTGTTATCCCACCTACCCATGGATGCTCTTACTCTGAACCCAGCAGGGACTTACAACAGAAAATTCTTCTTGTTTATGCATCTGGTGACTTGCAGGACATGACAGAAACAAAGATCTGCACTGCTACTGGAGATCAATTTGTACTCTAAAAGCCAGATATCGAGCATCACAACAGGGCATGTCCCACACCCCATAAAAACCTCTGGAAAATTATTAGTGCAGGAACATCTATGTTTTGCAGAACTGAAAAAAACAGTTACTAGCAGGGCAGAACAGAAGTAGGATATGTACTGGTCCAGAAATACAGCTGTTTCTTCCAAAACTGGCAGAATCAATTCTCAATACACAGAACATCCAAGGGGTCAGATGCTCATTTCAATGGCTGTTCAGCTCAATCATCTTTTCATTTTTGCAATCACAAAGACACTGCTTTCAGCAGTGACACTTGTGATCTGCTGAATCTCTTTAGTCAACTTTCAGCCAGGTCTTAAGGCAAATACATATAAATGAAATGACCCACAAGCAAGAGCTCAAAGAGACCCTCCCATGCACACTCAGGCAAGAGCTCAGAGCTGCAGTGCTGCAAAACCAACACCAGAATCCCTTTGCAGACAATGCAATAAATTAAACGCAGGAGGTGATTACTGTCAGGACACCGATGCCCACTGCACCAAAGCATGCCCTGTTTGCCACCAAATGATGAATATATGCAGTAATTCTTTATAAACCCACTGACAGGCTCTTTAAGGTACCAGGACCAAGCAAACGTATACTCAGAGATTCTCTCTGGGAGAGGGCAGGAAGGTCACATCGCAAGGGCTACTTCAATTTTAAGGGCACCGCTTAAACCCGCGGTCGATCACCGCGCCGGGGCCACGGCCCGCTCGCCGCCCGCTCTCCCGCTGGTTCTCCCCCGTTTCCCCGGGAAGAACAGCGGAACTCAGCGGGGATCCGAAGGGCGATCGCGGGGGACCCGAGCCCGCTGATCCCCCTGACGTTTCGCCCCCTTTGGGCCACCGCGCCATGAGGGGTACGAGGATGAGGCGGAGGATGAGGAGGAAGGAGGAGAATGAAGAGGGAAAAGATCCGATCGGCGCAAGGTACCTGGCGGCGCTGCGAGGCGAACTGCTAGTGCTGCGAGTGAGGGTTCGCCACCGCCTCAGGGGAGTCCAGCCCGGGCGCAGCAGCGCGGCAGAAGTGAAGGAGGCGGTGGAGAAGACCGCCATTTCGGCCGGTCCCCACCTACGGAAGCGCCGCCGCAACCAAGCGACGAGGGGAGGAGGCGGCGCCTCTGCCGGCACCGGGAACGCGGCGGGAGCGGGCGGAGCTGAGGGGAGGGAGGTCCTGAGGGAAGGGAAATGCGAGGCACGGGCGGAGCCGCCGGTCGATGTGACAGCGACGTCGAGCCTCTGGGTAGGAACAGCTGGAGCCTCGCAAACGACGCCCCAAACACGGGCTTAGGCTGCAGCCTTTGGTTCCCGTGAGCTGCTGTTCCCGTCAGTTTGCAGTGGGCAGACACAGAGCTCCACGGACAAGCACCTATGCCCCTCATAGTTATTCCTGCACCCTCGTGTTTTCTGAGGGGGAAGTCTCATGGAATTGCTTGCAACTTGCATATTGGTGCCTTCTGTCACGTTCAGTGGCGGATTTTATAGTATAAAATCGTCTGTGCAGAGTGGAAGAAGAAAACAAACCAAGATCTGACATAACATATAAAAACATGCCAAAATAATAACAGCATCCTGTGGCAACAGTGATCATCGTGTCCAGCGAGGTTACAGCCGCCGGCAGGGAAAGAGACGAGACAAGTCTCTTTTGTTAAGCTCGAGGATCCATTTATTCCCCCCAAAGCCGGGCCGGGGGTGTAGGCGAAGTGAGCCCGCAGGGGCAGGGTAATGCGGTTTTGTAGGGTTTTGCAGAGGAGGAGTCTTGGGGTTCGGGTCAAGGGAGGAGATAACACAAGGGGAGTAATATCAAAGTTCAGCCTCCTCAAAACGGGAGGACTCCACACAGCACCCTCACCAGCCTACTGACGGTGGGAAAATTCCTTTATAAAGTTGGGAAAAGCGTTGGAGAGATGTGTCAATTTAGTGAGGCTTCCCGTTCTGCTATAGCCCTGGCAAAGTTTTTGATGAGTTAGGTGTTTCCAAAAGGAATGCGGCTGAGGTGCTTCCACAGACAGTGTGCATGCTGGGTTTTAATGGTTTTTTTTCCTTTCTAAAATATTTTTCTCATCAAATTATACCCTAGATAAAAACACTCCATTGTCCACCTGTCCCTCAGCGAACCTTCACCTTCCTCTCTGTGAGAAGTTAGGTTGTGATTTGTGCCAATCAAATAGCATGTGTGTCTGTGGGCAATGTGGACAGAGACCATGGGAGTATTATAAAGAAGAATTTTTTAAAAAATCATCTAAATAAGGCATGGAAGTGGGGTTTAACAAGGCAACTATACAACAGTAGGCTTTTAACTAACAGTTTGTTTCAACAACAAAGTTACACCACCTTGTAATATAAGTTTTAAGCTACCCTTTCTATAAGTTATAAATTGTTTTCTTAGTATAGAAGAATTTGCAATCCTTTAACAAAGGGGAAGTGCGACTAACAGAGTAAGGGGCTTTACAAAAATATTTTGGAAACATGCTAACTTTGGGGTTTTGATAATAACTGAGAGAGAGGGGGCCGTGACAGGTGTTAAGGCATGTTATGCTTTAAAGTTGTGAAATGGTTAAGAAGAGGCTTGCAAAATGTATGCTGACTAACAAAATATATATGCCTGCTTAAGCAAACTATGTAACCAAAAATAATGCTAGTGGAAAAAGATATTTTAAAAAGAAGAATAGGAGACGGGAGAGACATCAGAAGACCACCTTGGACCACCTCCCCAACAGACCTTCAAAAACCACAACTGCTGATTATGAAGAAAAGCAAGTAGAAAATAACTGAAAATTTGAGAAAGTGAAGTGCCTAGAATGGTATAAGAGACCACCATTTGAGAGCTGAATTTGTGTGTTGCTTGGGGCAGAGACCCCTCATGCACCCAGCGCTGCGATTTGCTCACTCTATTGAACAAATTAATAAACTGGCTATATTACTTGATGCATTGTCAAGTCTAGCTTTTCATTTATCTCACTACTGCAAGTAGTAACA
The DNA here is from genome assembly GCA_024734555.1 of Trochalopteron elliotii. Lineage (NCBI taxonomy): Eukaryota > Metazoa > Chordata > Aves > Passeriformes > Leiothrichidae > Trochalopteron > Trochalopteron elliotii. The sequence continues at coordinate 6,435,295 of JANPWX010000183.1, forward strand.
ACTTTTTCTATACAGTGACAGTCTCCAAATTCTGTCAGATATCTGCAGAAATGCATTCTATTTTGACTTTTTCACTGGTTTTCATCACCAGTCAAACAAACCAGGTAGTCCATTTGAATAGCAAGGAACATAAAATGAGCTCTAAATTTAAGCAGATTCTGCTCAGACTTTGCAGTTTCCCAGTGCAGTTCAGATCAGTTAAATGTGTAATAGTGAGGAGTATTTGTTTTGCCACCAACCACTGTGACTTATTATAGGACTCTGCAGGAATGACAGTGAGGTGTTTAGTTGGTGCTTGAGCTCCCTGCCAGGACTACAACAGCATAGAACAGGGATTTTTCAGCCTTAGGAAGCTTCTTTAAAACTTGATTGAGATCCATACCTAATTGGGTTTAACTTGTGTTTTGGGTTATTCTAAAAGAATTATTAGGAATTACAGACGTTGCCAAAAATTCTAGTGTGGAGTCTAACCCCACACTACAAATTCTGTGTGATAAGGAATCTTCCTGTGAATCTTACATTAAAGCTTATTCTATTAAAGGGAAAAAAACCTGAAAATCAGAAATTAAAAATCTTTTTTTCTGATAACAAATCATCAAAACAAGCCCATCATTTTACGTTGCTTTTACTTGGATATGCAGATAGAATTAGCACTGCTACTGAAGCAGTAGACATCTTTATGAATTTAAAACAAATCCACACTGAAATTCCAGCAATCCCCATATGTGTTAGGTCCATCCTCTTGTCACTTGCCAAATCATTCTTCATTCTGACTTTGGTTTTGATAGATCTACTCACCAGATGACTTAAATGTTTGGGATAACACTCATTTATAGAAAATCCCAGAAAATAACTTCACTCTAGGTCAGTCACATAACTTAAAAAAAAAAAACAAACCAAACCAGAAATTATATGTCAGGTCACAATTTTCAATGTACTTTTCATGTTAAAAGTTCAGCAATGTTGTATTGCTGGTGTTATCCATATAAGCCTCTCTAACATTGTGGCGTTTTCTTTATTGAAAGTGTGTGTATTTTTCCAAAGCATATTGAAAATTGTATAGACTCCGAGAGAGTTATGCACGTATTACAGTTGGTATTCCCTTCTATATCTTCACGGTGTTACCGTATTCTTTGCAGGGAATTAGACACACTGTAGCAGTAGTGTCCCACAGCTGCGGACTTCCCGACTCTTCATATCTGTTTTTTGGTTTTGTTGTTGTTGTTGTTTGGTTGGTTTTTTAACAGCAGAAAGTTTGTGTCCAGCAGAGAGGTTTGAAAGTCTCTACCTTTCCCTTGCTGAACTTGCGTGCTTTTTCTGCCACAGGCAAGGACCGATGGCTGCTGGCCACATCTTCATTCTGGCACAGGTATTTCGTTCAGAGCGAACAGCGGAACGGTGGAGGCGGAGGTGAGTGGCTGTAAAAAGCCGAACAGCCCGGGGAAAGCCATGGCGGGGGTCGGCCCCGAAGGACGATGGCCGGGGAGCCCAGCCCGCCGTCCCCTCAGGCGTTTCGCGCCCTTTTTGGCGGCAGCGCCCTTCCCGCCACAGCGTGAAGGGGACGAGGAGGACGAGGAGGAGGGAGCCAGGAGGAAAACTCCCCGATCGGAGCCGGGCGCTGCAGCCGGCCCGGGGCGCCGGGAGGAAGATGAAGGTTCGCCAGCCCGGGAGCAGCAGCGTGAAGGAGAAGAAGAAGGCTGTGGTGGCCGCAGCCATGTCAGCCGGACCCCACAGGTGGAAGCGGCGCCGGGACAAGCAGTGGGATCCAGGTCCCGGCGGGGCAGGCGGAGCTGAGGGACGGGCGGTGCTCAGGGGCGGGCGGAGCTGAGGGCGGGAGAAGCTCATCCTCAGGATAAATCTCCGCAGTCGGTAGGGGAGTTTTGTTTAAGAAACTTTTTTTTGTGCCAAGCCTTTTCTGCAGAGGGCATAGAAACCGGCTTTTTATTTATCCTGGCGGTGGAAACCCCTTTAAGTGTAGCGCCTTCACTTGCAATGTGTTCAGCTACTTCAATCAAATAGTGGTGAAAATCCCTAAACTCCATAATAATTGTTGCTGTCTTGGTGGGTGATAACTTCTCTTTCTGTGTGGAGGATAGTGAGCTCAGATGCATGGAACAAGGCCTTTGGCTGAGTTTTTGCCTCTATTTTTAATGTTAAATGGAATATATTTTTCAAGGATTTTTCCTGCCTTCCTAGATAGGTCTTTACAAATGACTGACATGTTATTCAGAAGGTGACAGTCATAATTTTTGAGTAGCCTTGCAGAGTAAGCATGTTTATTTTCTCCATGATAGCGTTTTGCTTCCATAGTCTGCAGCTGTGGAGGACCAACCAATTTCCTAGTCATTCCTCCAAGTATTTTATAAATGTTTTCAGTTCATCAAGTTCATTACAATATAGCACAAAATATGTTATTTACTCAAAGATGGAACTTTACATGGAAACCAAACTCTCTTTCCAGTTCCATGGAGGGAAGAAAACACAAAACAAACAATTTCAAGTGTTAAAGATAGTTTTAAGTTGCAATGATAGGCTTACTGTGACTTTGTACATTAGACTTACCTACAGGCACTTATGTGAATCTCTTAGGGTGCAGTGAAGATGAACTTTATTCATGCTGAATATCTTAGGAATTTCAAAGAACAGATGATAACAATTCCTGAGCCCCATGAGGGCTTTAAAACCCTGCAAGGCTTTTGATGTGTCCTGTTTTACTAGCATTTTTTCTTGGGCAATATACTTTCCTGCTGAAAGCTGGGTGGGAGGCAAAAGTCCGGAGTTGCACAAGATACTTCCATTGCATTTTTAGTAGATTAACTTGCATCTGAAGAAAAACATATGACATAGAGCAGAAGAGAAGAACTGTAAAAGTTTTTACTGAGCCATGGTTTTCAAAAATATCGTATCAAATAGGCATCTATTCCTGCAGGTAAATTATACTTTTCAGCTTTTGAAAGAATCTGGTTATTGTCAGAGTTTTAGTCACTGTCTTTTGGTGTGTACTAGGCAGGGAAAGTGAAAAATCGGCTATATTTTGCAGATATCTGCTGCACTAATAAAGTGAAACTGGATGTAACTTTCTCTGGAATCCATGCTGTTCCAGAGACAGACATGGTGTAACAGGGCAATGTGGTTAGGGCATTTCAGACAGGCACCATTCTGAGGGGAAAAGCTATTATGTGTGCAGACACACTGGAGTTTGTTGAGAGATGGCCAGTGCAGGCAGGGGTTTCACAAGGTTCTGAAGAGGGAGCAACAGTTTCAGGTCACCTTTAAATGGCAGGAAAAAAAAAATGGTGACAAGGAAACAGAAGAACATTTCATGCTCTCTAGCCATGGGTGTGTAAAGGAGACAGATTTCCATATCCTTTCATTTGTCTGTCCCGTGTTCTGGGGATGAGCCAGCTTCCTTCAGGTGTCACAGGAGAACACTCATGACTCACCTATGTCAGCAAGGCCAGGATGTAGTTGTGCCTTCAGGTAAGTTTTTGTTGGATTTCGTGTGCAAACAGCCTTTGATTTGTCTGTCACTGAACAAGTACCATGTACCTAGTGATGGAAGAGATTTTTTGTCCTAGAAATGTGGACTGAAGAATCCAGACAAGGGGATTCTTGGCTTCTAGAAGTGTCAGAGAGCTGGGACCTGAACAATATTTTTCTGGAAACAAATTTGCGCTTGCAAATTTTTACTGTTTCTTACCATAGCAAACACTGTTACTCCCTCCCACCCAGTAAAATGGGTTTCACTTTAAACACAGCCCACTTCAAGGTAAACCAGAACAGAAATTCCTGCAGATTGTAGGGATATGCCTGGGTTCAATACATCCATCCTGGGATTAAACTCTCCTCGTATCAGCAGCTCAAGATCAGCTTCACATCAGAGGGTTTAAGTAATGTGCCTCTGAATATAGAAACACGTTTGCTTGTTACAAATTGTGCCTGACACTTCAGAGAGAACTGATCTGCAAATGTGTCCAGGAATCCCTGGGCACTGAGAGGTCACTGCTTCCCTGCATCCCACCAGCCCAACTGACACAGGTACACAGGTCCATTTAACATGGAATTCACAAAAACACAGGATATTTTTCAACAGGAAAACATGTTTATTGCATGGTATATATACTTCATTACATTATCATGAGAAATCCACCTTTTTATATACAATTTTCCAAAGAAGAATAATGAGAAGTAGTTATTCTTTATGAGTTATGACAGTATGCCATACAAGTAGACACAAAATGTCTAAGTGTCTCCAGAACATTTACTGTTCCTTTGGAGCCTGTGCATAAATACCAAATACTTTAATGTAAACTCATTTAAAAACAAACCAACTAAACAACCTCAACATTAACTGGTTAAAAACAAACCAGTCATGGCACAAACCCCCACAATTTCATAGAAATTATTAAACTCTTCTAATGATTGAATAGGGGCAAAATATTTCAGGGGCAAAATTTGTGATTTCATTAGACAGTATCTTGTGAAAAAAGGTCCAAGGCATTCTGCATCAAAGTCTGGGGAGTTGGAGTAGGAAGAGATTCAGCAAAACATTCTTGCTTGAACCAGGTTTTATTCCTATGTGATCCTGAACAGGCACTGAAATGTTAAGTGCCAGACAGCACTCTTGTTGTTCCTGACAGGATTACTCCCAATCATTGGCACAATCCATTCAAACCTCTCCTGTACACTCTCTGCAGACATTTGCAAAATCATCTTCACCATGGGCCCATCTTCTTTTCAGATATTAATGCTGTTTTTTAAGAACTTACTGGCAAATAGTATTTGGCAAAGAAGGAGCTTGCACAAGGGTGGAGCAAACTGAGAATGTTGCTGAGAGGTATCCAGCAAAGCTTGTCTTATCAAATGGATCCAATCACTTTATCTCAGTCAATAAAACCACACATAGGATTAGGCAATAACAAGTATGAGGAGGGGGAATGAAATATAGAACATCTGATCTACAAACCCATTGAAACTAGAGAGCTGAGCTACTGTGTTCTCATAGCATCTGTTTCCTGGCATCTTGTGGCAAACAGGTAACTTCATTCCGAGGTGTTCCTTCCCTCAGAGCTTGTTGGTTGAACTGCAAGAGGCAGAATTCAAATTGTAAAGCCAGGCAGGAATTTTTCCTGATAATAAATCCAGATAATAACTCCCATGGGAGGTGTGAAAAAGATGATGGCGATGGAACATACTGTGGCTAGATTTGCAATTAATCAGACATTTGCCGTGGATACTCTCCCTGACAACCTGCTGGGTTGTCTCTTCCCCAACAAAGAAGCCATTTTCTGGACACATTTTTGGCATAACCAACCAGATTTCCCTACAGGAATCAATAGCAGAATGCGGCTCGTTACTCTTGTGTTTAAGCCCCTCCAAAAGCTAAGTCTGGCCCCGAGCTGGTGACAAGCGGCCCGGCAGGTACCTGCGGAGGATCCTGGTGACCAGGAGCTTGACCCAGGGTGCGGCGGGGTTCAGGCAGACCATCTGTCCCTGCTTCGTGGTGGCTCTGCGGACGAGACGGGGAGGGGGTGAGGCCGGGGCCGGGCCGGCGGGCAGGGGCCGGGGCTGGGCACTTCCATGACCTCGGGCACTTCCATGACCTCGGCCACTTCCATGACCTCGGGCACTTACATGACCTCGGGCACGGCGCAGTGCGGCCCCTCGGGGAGGAACTCCAGGCGGGCCAGGCGTCGCGGCGGGATCACCTCGGACACGGTCCGCAGGCAGCGGCAGCGCAGCTCCCCGGCCAGCGGCGCACCTGGCAGGCGGGAGGAGCCTTCTGAGCCTCGGCTCCGGGGTCCACCGAAACACCCCCGCCCCCCGTGCACCCCTGCCGAGGCCCGGCCGCGGACGGATGGGTAACCCCGGCTCGGCCCTTACCCTGACAGAGAGCGGCGGCGGCCAGGAGGAGGAGGAGGCGCAGGTGCGGGTTCATGGCTGGTGCTGGCGGCGGAGAGGGTGCAGGAGCCGGCGGGGCGGCCCCCTTTCTCTCCCGTGCTTTTATTCCCTGCCGAGAGCTGCCGGGGAGTTTCCCGGATTGGAGCCGGGGGACAGTGCCCCGTTGGCCCCTTTCCACCGGTGGGTGTGTGACGCTAAAAGAGCAGGGCGGAGAGAGAAGAGCAGCCGCTCCCGGCACAGAGACTCCTTCACGTCTGGGAGCGGGAGAAGCGTGGCACTGCACCGTCCCGAGAATCGCCCGGGGTCTGCTGGGACCCCATTCTCTGAAAAGAGCTGAGGCTTCTTAGAGGGGATTCTCCGTTAGCTTTCTGGGTTCAGTGTGCTGAGCCAAATGGGAATTTGGTTCTGGAGCTCGCCTTGCTGCCTAACCGTGTGCAACCACGCACTCTTTTTCAGTGAACGTTTCTTCACCTAGCTTTTGAAAACCTTTAATCTTTTTTTCCTGCAACTAGGAGACCCTCAGGTTTCCATACCTACACTCCACTACTGAAAGCCTTCTGTTCCACTCCTCCGTACACATAGGTCACTCTCTTTTTCTTCATTCCTGTCGAGACATTTTGCTAAATTCAGTTATAAAGAATCAAAATAGCAGTTTTGTATGAGCTATTAATGCAAATGAGATGCAGGCTTTCTAAATTTTATTTACATATAGGTTTAGATCAGTTATAATCAGCACGCTTCCTTTTGTAATAGCTTTTAGTAAGAAATATAATATTGTACTGTGTTTGTCTTGGGCACTGTATTTGTCTTGGTTTAGGGTGTTTTTTTTTTGTAGCTGTTCTGTTTTCTTCCACATTTATGAAAATGAATGGGGTTCAGCAAATCAAGTAGTTCCAGGGTCAGGCTGCCGTGTGTCTTTGCCCCATCTGCCTGAATGCCTTAGATTATAAAATACAGCATGTAAAGCAGTCCTAGCAAGGGATTAAGTAGATAGCAAGCTGATGGGACACAGACTCTCATTCGTGAGCCCCATCATCTGCAGCTCAGCTGCTTCATACAGCTGCTGAGTCCCTCAGGAGATCAGCCCTGCAGGAAGAGTGTACGTCACAAACCAATGGTGATTGCCCCATGTTATCAGGAAACATCTAATGACTAATTTGGACCCCTTTCCAGATTCAGCTTGATATTGACATCCTTGGAGGCAGTTGGCTTTTAGCTTGCCCTTTAAAGGGAGTTACATGGTCAGCTCAGGGGCAGCCACTAATTAGAAACCTTCACTGGCATCCCTTGAAATCCCTTGAGATCATGGAGGTGGAATCACCATTCCCTCCAGGTTCTTGGTCTCCGAGTTCTCCATATGGTTGTCCCAAGGAAGTGCCATGTTCTTTGCAGGAAGAAGGATTTGCCCAGCTGTAGTAAACTGAGGCAAAAAGCAGGTAAGATTATGCACAGATAATCTGCTTCAAGTCATTGCAGCTATCACTGGCAGCTCCAGCTCTGGGGATCAGATCACTCACTGTCACTCACGCACAGTCAGATTGCGCATTGTTCTTGGACAGTACGCGTGACTAAGGACAGTTTACGTGACAGCACTTGGCTTTATTCTTGCATGACTGCTCACAAGAACTGACCCATCAGACTCATTCCACAGTGGTTACTGCTGAGGAAATTCCAGAAGTCTCTTGGGGTCTGGAGTGTGAGGCTGTTTTTAGACACGGAGCAGCAATGTGTGAAAGTCTGTGGCCAGCTCTCCCTCAGAGCCATGTGCCGAGAAGAGCAGCAGTCAGGTCATGGACGTGCTGTGGTGCAGCAGATGGTACAGAGTCTGGTCCTCTGAATCAGTACTTGCACAAGCAGGCCTGGAACAAGGGAAATGGGTGTCTCTGGGGCTATTTCAACATGCAAGACCATCTGCCTGAGCAAGGCTTTGTACCTGCCCGCTTCAGATTGCTTCTAGCTCCCTTCTGTGGGAATGTGAGTAAGGTCTCTTCAGTCCCAATGACGGCAGCAACAAGGCTGAGCTGGGGAGGAACTCTCTTGAATTACTCCTTTGCCCTGTTTCCCTTTACCACCTTTGGCAAAATTCCCTTAGCAAGTATGGAAAAGATAGGGAACAGAGAGCATCACTTTAGAATGCTGAGTTTTTCCCTGCCTGCTGCCCTATCCCTTTCATTATTGATAAGTTTGCCATGCACTGAGTGCAGCTGGTACAGACAGAATCATGGAATGGTTTGGATTGGAAGGGGACCTTGAAGATCATCTTGAATTAACTTTAAATTAGGTATTGCGAGTGCTGGTGTCAGTGTAGCTGAGACAGAACTCACCACAATGTTTGTATTTGCCTCACTGAAGTTCCCATTCAAGTCACCCATCTCTTTAGCAGAAGCTGCTGTGTGAAGATACGCCAGGATTCTGTGATTCTGTGAAATCTCTCAGTGTCCTTAGCATGGATCTTGGGCCTACCAGGACACAGAAGACAGTCCCAGCTCAGGCCCTGAGTAGGTACATAAAAAGAATAAACCACATGGCTCAATCGCTTTCACATTATCCAGTCCTTAATTCATTACATGCAGGAAGTGATTTGGCTGCTTTGTTGCAGACTTTGGCTGTGTGCCTTTCCATGGCAGGTATTTATTTGGCTTGGCACCTGTAGTGGGAGCCATGCGCTGACAGCAGGCCCAGGAGAGCTACAAGACAATTAAACAAGAGATGTCTCACTTCAACAAGTGAAGACTTCTCTTGAGTGCACAAGAGGAGGTGTACTTTGTGTCATTTGTGTACTTTGGAGGATGTGTCCCAGATACAAGTGTAAGGTGAACTGTTTATCATGGCCTAGAAGCCATTTAACATGCCCAGCTCTGAAGGAACAGTCTTATTTTATTTCCTCCAGGGTTTTGGTTAGGAATAATATGTGTTCTGATCTGCAAAATGTTGAGTCACTGCTACTTAGCACTGTCTAAAGTCAGAGGGTGTATACTGCTGATATCCTCTCATCTTCATTATGTTACCTTTTTTCCCTACACCTGTATGTTTCATAGTATTCCCTGGCTATGATGAGGTGCTGCTCCCTAACACCTATGATTCCTCCTGTGGATCCAGCTCTGTCATGAAGTACAAACATGTTTGCTGGAGGCACTAACCAAAGTTCAAGCTACAGGTTTGTGCAGAGTATGTTTTATATCTATCAGATGTTTTATTTTCTTCAATTTCCCTGTGTGTTTCTCAAGTTTTGAAGTGTTTCTAGTCCATATGCCCTTGAAAATAACATGATAAGATCTAAGAGATAGAAGTGTCCTGTTATTTAACTTGTGTCGTGGAGAATCCCAACTCTGTTTTGCCAGCTGCAACGTGCTCATTTCTGTAATACCTTTTGAGATGTGAAAATTCACATTTAAAATAATGAGCAAATGAGAAAACGATGCCCAGTATCTTTCTGTCTGCCTTCCTGCATCTTCACCTAACTTTAACATTCAGGAGCCCTTAGTTCTTTTTGTTTCCCTTCCATAGAGTTGGAGGTTCTTCACCTGTGCCTACTGGTGGGAATCAGAGCGTGAACACATGCACACACTGTTGATAGCTAAAAGGATTGTGTTTGTATTACTCAGGCTTTACCTTGGCAAATAGAATGGCTTGGCTCTGAAATCCGTGTGTTTGGCCATCATTTCTCTGTTCTTTAGTTTCAGGTGTCAACTTACCTTTTCTGAGATCACTGATGGGACTGCAGGGACTGTAGTTTCACTCTCACTTTACTTAGTGGGACTCCTGGACATAAAAAGTGAGTGGCTGGTGGTGGACTCGCTGATTCTGGCATTTTACACCTAATATGTAAGGACAGGAGGGGTTTAATTTTGAGTTTGGGACCCAATTGTTTCAGCAATTTGTTCTTACCTCTGCTGAGGTGGAAGAATCTCCTGGCTTTTTAGTGGCAGGCATGGCCCTGGACAAAGATTACTACTGTGACTCCTTCCATCCCCACATAATTATTTGGTTGACAAGCCTTTGAGGCCATCACAGTTTCTGAAAGGCAGAAAGAGCTACTCTTTGCCTTAACAGCAGCAGAAAATGCTCTTCATCCTATGAATTTCCTGCAGGCTTTTGCCCTTGGATCTGTGTGAACTTCAGGAGCACCCTTTTATTCAGCAGAAAGAGCAGATTGCTTGCTGTGGGCTCTTAGGTCCTGCAGGCAGGTTTTGTGCTTGCTGGGGCACATCTTGGTTATATGGTTTGCACATGAATTCAGGTATAACTATAATGAATTCTGGTTCTAACATCTGACAGCAGGACTTAAACCTGGTCAGTTCCTAGCACAGACATGATACAGCACATCCTCTAACAGCTAAGTGCTGTTCCTGTAGTATTATCCAAGCATGGGAGAAGTGAAATAGGATCACTGATATGCTGCCAGTGGTGGATAGAAATACCTGGGTCTCCCCAGGGAGCATGATCAAGAGACTGATTTTAAAAACATGAGGTTTTTTTTTTCAGTTTGAAGACATAAACCCGTGTTTTCAGTTCAAGCTGAACAGCTCATGTGCAGTAAAATACAGGGCCCCTATCAGGACATTGTTAACTATGGTGAAGCCTTTATTTCCCATGGGGACCCCTCAAAGAAGCTGTGCAAACAGATTCCTCCCATCCTAATGCTTTTATCCTGATAACAAAGATTTCAGTCAATTTAGATATCAGCTGTTTAGAAATAAATACAGAAAAACTTGTTCCATCTGCAGATAGTTGGAAGTAAAGAAAATATGAGTCTCTTTAAAAATGAAGTATTCACCCAAAAAAACCCCCCAGACCAAGGCTCCAAAATCAACATTCCCCCCAACATGGCTTAAGGCAATTTCAGTTTTCAGACTCAGTGCATCTGAGTAATTTTTGGGAGTGTGCTTAGTTGTGGTCTTCTGGTTAAAGTGATAGCATCACTTGGGAAAACAGTGACACGAGACATCTGACCACAAGGAAACGAGAACGCTCATTGCAATCATCACAAAATCTTGGAAGTCTTCTGTCATGACTGCCAGACTTTAATCCTGCCTGTTGGTTGTGTTGCAATGAAGGAAAAACAAAGAAGTCACACTTGACTTACCCCCTAGGAGACAGCAAAGCTGCCATCTCAGGGAACTGTCTTACAGCCCTTTGAGTGCCATGTGCAGGTTCAGTCTCCAGTGTGTTTGGGCTCTGTAATAAAATGAATTGGATTGTTCCTGGCAACAAAAAATGGCTGCTATTTGTTGACAGGAAGGAAAAATAATATCAATGAATTTGCTTAATTGTTACTGAATTATTCAAAATTGCCTACAAAGCAGCAATAGGGATATGTATCCTTTCAGCTTGTTATAGTGAGGTGTTTAGAGAAGGAGGTGTTCAGAGGAAACACACTGATAACATTTTTGGTAAATGTGATCATGACTGAGTTTGGTGCCAATGGTTATCTTCCCCATTATCTTGTATTTCCTTCTTTTTCTTCTTCTTTTTTTTTTTTAATTTCCAGATAGTGTGATTCCAAATTGCTTCAATACATGCAGGGTACAGGACTATGCCAACACATTGTGCTAAAAGTTAGGGCAACAAACATGAATGATGTATTTTTTGTTTTAAAGAACTAAGAAATCAAAATTGCTAATGACTGTTGCTGTCAGGAGTAAACTGAGGTGGCAGGATAGGACCATTCTATGGAAAACAGGCTACTGGAAAAAAAAATTGATTTAATTGAAATTCAATATTTTTACCTTTGGTTTTCTTCTAAACAGTGAAAGTCCCCATAAAATGAAATTGATCAGGACATTGACTGAAAAGAATAATTTCACTTAGCTCCAAATGCTATTTTGCTGTGAGCTAAGATTAGTTTAATTTAGATAAACTTTGCCCTTAGCACTTCAATGTAAACTTGAATTTGAGAAAATCATTGCTTTCTAATGAGGTTTCTTTTGTTTGTTCAAATCCCCATTTTTCTAGGGGAGCATTGTTCCAATGGGAGACTTTCCATCTGAATGTCCCTGGCTTGTATTCCTAGCACACACCATTTGAAACAAACTGTACAGGGTACTTTTCATGTATTTTCTACTTCCTCTTTTTTTAATAGTAATTTTATTATCAGCAGAGGTTGCATGCTCTCCCTCACCCTTTTCTCCAAGCAGGAACAGTATTGTGAGAACTTTTCAACATGGAAATGACTGCAGCATTTGGCCTGCCAGCAGCTCAGGTGTGTGCAGGTGGCTTGACAGCTCCTTCCCATGTTCCTTCCTCAGCTCAGTCTCCTGCTGACTTCACTGAAAGATCTGTGTATGCAAAAAGCACTTGGGTTTTCCTTGGTGATAACAAGGAGTGGGTAAAGCTGCAGTGCTCAACACAAACCAGCTGGAGCAAAGCCTGTTTTCTTTGGCTCTTCTTATGGAGGTTGTGCTCACGGTGAGCAGTGCTTACATCAATCGCTTCTCTTTGGCAGAATGATGGGCTTTGCTGTCAGAGGTGAGGTATCAAACAGAGAAGAAAGCAGAGAATGAGGAGCTGATAGAATTCTGACTACAGGGATGCAGTAAGTCAGCAACATGTTTGTTGGCCTGATTATTGGTCTGCTGCTGGCAATGTCTGGCTCAGCCATCACCCAGCTGGGTGGTTGTGCGTTCCTTTATTGGTTATTGGTAAGTCGAACACAAAGCTTTCAAAGAGTCAGGGTTTTTTGACAAGACACTTGCTTTTCACTGTTTGTATTGTGTGCCTTTTGCACAAAGGTCTGACACCTTCATGGACAAACTCTTACTTTTCACTAAGAGTGATAGATGGCAGGGGCTGTTTCAAGTTCTGCTCTTTGGTCTTTTTCCGGGCTTGGTATATCTTGCTTCTCCCTTTGCTTTTTACTTTTGCAAAAGCCTGACCAAAGGGAGAACAGGAGTCACTCATCTGTTGCTTGTGATTATCTGCTGCTATGGCAGGTGGCTCTGCTTTTCTACATACCTGTGAATAGATACTTGCTTTCAGCTAGGAACCTTGTCTTTTAACTGCACTGTAATTGTTTCATCTGTGCCTGTGCTTTGCCCCCACACAGTGGCTCATTCTCACACCTTTTTATTCTTTCAAGAAGTTCTGCATCAGGTAAAAAGAAGCCCATGTGGTCTACGCTCTCATTTGCCTGTCCTGTCTCACTGTTCACAAAATCTGCCACTGATGCTTTAGAGACACTTCACACACAAATGGTACTTCAAGCTCTTGCAATTTTATTGACATTTTGGCTTCACCACAACAGTTGAATTCTGATTCTCCTGTCTGCTTGCAAACTTGTAAAAAGTGTAACCTTGAAAACAGAAAAGAAGAATTGTCAGCATTTTGGAAGTCTCCTTATTTCTGTGTGAACATGTAAATATGTCTTTAATAAAAGAACCAGGCTAAAAGGGTGGTGCCTGGAGGGGGTATTCATTTGCTTCTCCTATGAGCTACGAAGCTTTCATCATTCTGGAAAATTATTTCAAAGAAAAAGCTAGAAATCGTGAATCTTAGGAGTGGAGTGTGAATGTTACTTCAGTGTTTAAATATTATTTTTGGAATGCTGTCATTTTGTATTTAGCTGAGTCAGAAAAGCTGCTTAACTCTCCTTCTCTTAAATTGAAGGCAGCTTTGGAGGTAAGTTGATTCACTGGGTCCAAATATGCTCTCAAACCACTTGCCTAACAACTTCTCATTTCCACAGATTTCTATAGGGTGTCTATGTGCCAAAAAGCTTTCTGCAAAAGATAAAAAAAGATCAGATTTTCCCCAGTTCACCTGTCCTCTAGTGAGGAATAGGAGAAATCCACAGACTGATACTGGACTTGCCAATGTGCACTTTGGGTGGTGCAGTTTCACTTCACACTTCTGCTGGTGTCCTTGGCTGAGTCGGTGGAGATGACATCTGAGAAACCTAGTGCAACCCTTTTCTTTCAAAGAAATATTGATCACATTCCTCATGAATTTGAATTTCCCTGAAATAAGGTAATTTGACCTATCAGAGGTTGATGCTTGTTAAAATAAATTATATTTGTTAATGATGAAAAGTTATTCAGCATAGCTATGTTGAAACCTGCCTGCAGAAGGTTGTAGAGGTGTCACACTGCTGCCTGTTGCATGAAAGGGCAGAGGAGCCAGTGTCAGTGAGCCTAGTTATACCTATAACCTTCCAGATTTTTCCACAGAATCTCCCTCTCCAGAATTCCACAGGCACTGTGAAGTAGTCTTTGCACTGACTGACAACCAATGGTTGTTATCTGAAGTAATTTAACTGCAGGTAATATTAAAGTCAATTTTCATGACAGTTTTCAACAGAAGAGATCTCAGGCTTATTTTTATAGGTGGCAAAATCTTGTTTCACTTGTGCACACAGAAACAAAATGACTATGTGCTGCCCCCAAAGTTTCCATGGCAGTTTGTAGAATTTCCAAAGGATCCATTTCCTGTAGAGTTGCTCATGATATCTTGTTATAAACAAGAATAAATGCTTGAAAAAAATCTGCATATAAAGTCTGTCCGATGCCTAATTTTCCTGGGTAAAATGGGATTTTCCCTTGTTATGTGATAAGAACATAAGAAAAGCAATCATTTTAGAATGGGAAGCAGTCCATCATCAAAAGCCAGTAAAGCATGGATCATGCATTTGTCACCTAACACAAAACCAGGATGTTTATGTTAGCCAATATTCAGCACAGACTGAGAAGCTGAGGCCGAGAAACTGATGTTTGCATTCTCTGTTCTTCTAAGAAGTATTTTTCAGGGACTTTCCAGTATTTCTTCCCATGACTTCCTCTATAGTTTGTAGTGTTTATGCATTAGAGAGAAATATACTTTCATTATTACAAGGACAGCAACCACAGAAACTCGAGGGGACAAATTGCAGTTCTCCATGCAAGAGCAGAGCTCCAGCAACCACGTGTGGGAAGGGGAGTTTGAGGACAGGGAAATGACAGGAGGTCATTGCTTTGTCAGTTGATAGGCCACTTCCCTTGCCCCCCAAATGAGCCTGTTGGTGAAAGAAGGAAATAGAAGTGGTTTGAAGGGAAAGTGAAGTAAGGGGCCCAGAGAATAGCAGAGGAGAGAAACGATATGTGAACAGCCCTGCTGCATTTCATTATGTGGAGGGCACTGAAATGAAAGGAAGGTGATGCTGTGAAAGCACACAGCAGCTGCAAAGTGGAATGGTCTTCTGACAGTCTTGCAGAAAGACAGTTTAGATGCTAAATGAAGTGACCTAGGGGAGCAGAAACTTCCATGAGATTGGGAAAAGGAGGATATGGACGAGAGCACATAGTTATCTGCAGTGAAATCTCATGGTCCATCCTTTCACTGTGGTGCAAATGTCCTGACCCTTGATCACCCACTGGCCAGCTGCCTGCTGTGTTGCACAGACCTGCACATGTACATACACAGTCACTGACTGCAGGGTCTGCATGTTTCCAAAGTGTGCAGTTCTCCCCTGTGGCTTCTGTATGGCCTGATAGCTGGAGAGCCACAAGGGCACATTGTTTAAACTGGCAGAACTCTTCTGGCTGATGCCAAAACAACAATGGTGAAGGAGAGGACCAGCATCAACTTAACTTAGAAAGGTCTTCAAGAAGAAGCAAGCCAGAGACAGCTGTCTTGTTTTATGATCACAAAGGTACCCCACAAAAATCCTTCTGCTGTTTTATTATTATCTAGATGGTAGATAAAAATGAAATAAAACTGTGCATCCCTCAAATAAACAATTACACTCTAGTTAAAAGCAATAGTCTTTAAACTTATGCCCTTTCTCGCTTATTCTCTTTCCTTCTGGAAGATTTTTAAGAGAGGGAGGCATCATGTGTTCAGCACACTGCATTTCAGGGATCAGAATAGGAAGCAGTTGTTACACCAAGACAAGTGCTTGCTCTTTGAGTACCCCAAGTAAAGGTTACAAATTCCCATTTTGATGGTCAGATAGTGGCCTTTTGTTGCAGTAAAGATTTATAGTTATGGGGCTGAAGTGGACACTTAGCAGTGTTAAGGCATCTGGGGGTAAAACTGCTTTATCTGCAAGAGAATCAAAGAAGGGGCCTTTCTCTAGAGCCCACCAGTCCCTATGGATTGGGAATAGCCTGAAGAGAGGAGAGTGAGCCATTTACCCCACCCTAAGAGTCTGTTAATGTAGTCAGGAATGCCAGGTTACCATAGCAGGGGGAGTTATGGTACCATGGACTTAAAAATTTTCATTTCAGTTCAAGAAATCAGGCTGGCAAAAATAAAGTAGAATTTTCAAATAAAGCAAATGAAAATTTAAAAGATCAAACAGGTAACATTTTTTTTAAAATATAAAACTTTTAATAGTGCATTTGTAGGAATAATTACACTCTCACAATCAAACTCTACGTATGTAAAATGCAGTTTTTTTCCATTAGCTGATGGAGTAGCTAATTAGACATACAATCAAGTACAGAGTAACGAGACTGTGAATATTTCTCCAGAAATGAATAGCAGGAATGAAAAATCCAGTAGAAATTAAATAAATTATATTATTGTTTACTTTCTTACATAGAAACTGCACAATAAATACATTTATAAATACCATAGAAATCACAATACATAAATATCAAATACAGTCTTACACATTCTGTAGGTTAGGTTTTTCAAGTTAGACATTACAGTTCACAGTCTGGCCACAGGCTGACTGTGGCTCAGGAAGCTGATGTTGACACAACATACTGGTGCACTCCAGGGGAGCAGGAGGATTCATCAGTTTGCTGGTGAAATAGCAAAATTATCAGGCTTAGTGTAAATAAGCTGTGCTGAAGGTGCATTGCACCTCACTTCATATGTCTGGCCAAAGTGGCTGCCAAGGGTTCTCAATCTCCTTCAGCAAACCACTTTTCCTTCACTGTCATGGGCAGCATGTCCCATTGACAACACTGATCACTGTGAAAGACTTCCTTAAATACACACAGTTAAATAAATAGATAAATAGATAAATAGATAAATTAAACCATCCATAATTAACATCATAACACTATGCAGGATGTGGAAGGTGGTGCACTGCTTGAATGATGCTTTTCTCAAACATTTCCCTTGACAGAGGAGCAGAAGCAGTTCCCAGATTTTTTTTGTGTCCTGGTGCTTCTTAGAGAGGAGAGTCAGAATTATGTTGAGCCCTGTTAAGAGGTGAGGGAAGAAGATAATTTAAAAGAAGGTTCAAGTTGCCACTGCTTAGCATTGCACAAACAATTTAGCATGTGGGATCTCTTTCCAATTCTTTGTGCTGTCTTGAAGCACAGGGAGAATAAAGTTGATGTTTCAAAAGCAGCTACTGAAATCCCAGCGTGTGCATGTCTGGCATCCAGCTGGGAAACCTCTGCAGCACCAGCTTCTGCAGTTACTCACAGCAAGAACCTCATTAGCTCAAAATTAGCAATTAAACAAGGGGAAGATGTCTTTTTTTAAACATTAACTTTCAAAGGGAGACTGGCACTTCTGTGCTTCCCTGCAGGCGGTGCTGCTGGTACTCAGAGGTTTAGTACTGACACATCAGCTTGAGCAAGGACCCTGAAGCATAGTCAGAAAAACTGATTCTATAGTTAAACAGGAAGTTTCCCTGTTCTTTTAATCTGATTAAAAAATAATGGGAAGTATCATTATGGAATCCTACAAACTGGCTTTTTCTGGGAGGTTTGCCACTCAACTGCCCAGACTGAGAGGGAATGGGCCTTACCTGGCCAAAATTGCCTTTACAATCAGCTGTACCCAGGGAGCAGTGGGCTCCAAGCACACCTCTCTGCCATCCTTCAGAGTAGCTCTGCAAAAAAGGGGATAAAGAAAAGTCAGGAAACTACTACATGGATTTTGTTTACTCACAGAACGTAATCTTGCATTTTTAGATCAGATAGTATAAATTCATCCAAGCTACTCTAGGTTAGACTTGGCTGTTTTGCTTTATGTATTACAGAATTGAGGAGACCAGAACCATCCAGAATTGTGTGAGTCTCTGTGTCTGCTCTCAAAGCAGTCACACATTCCCAAAAGTCTTTCCCTCTCTATATGAATACTTGTTTGGGATTTGTTTATATTACTAAAGCTTTCTTACACAACAATTGAAATCTCCAGTGGTGGAAAGGTGTTTGAGCAGAATAAGGACTTTAACATTTTAGTGCCTTTGTGCTGTTCTGACCAGGTTAGGTTGGTTCAATGTTTCCCTAAATCTGCTTGTTGGAACTTAGTTTTTCCCCTTGAGACTGCCTGCCTAATAAATGCAGGATTCCAAGTACGTCATTATGTTGTGTACAAAGAACTGACAAGTCCATGAAATTCACACTCTACTACTAGAAATATTTAATATGTCCCCTGAGAGATAAACAATGGTCAGTTCAGGAATATGTAAGGTCATAGAGACAGTGAAAAACATAGTGTTTCTCTTAAAACCATCCCTCTCAAGATAAAAACCATGTCTGGCTGCATGAGGTCAGCATGCTGACTGTGGTACTTGTGAAGCCTACAAGCCTGGCAGCAGTGGCAGCAGAGCAGGGGAAGAGGAAGGAAGCTCTTACTGAGCTACTTACACGACTTCAACATTCTTGCAGTGGGGGCCACTCTGTGTCAGCTTCACATCTTGGATGGTTTTCGGGGGGATGAACTTGGAATGAGTGGCTATGCACTGGCACCGGAGCTCTGTTCCCATCCTTGCCAGAGTCCTACCTGTGAGCAGAAAAGGCAGACTGGGGTTTGACAGGTGGTCTTTATGGCCAATGTATCAGACAAAAAGCACAGCTGCTCTATTGCAACAACATTCTCAGTTAAAACATTGCATTTGTCCAAGCTGCCTAAATCCTTGTCCTCCTTACGGGGAGAGTTGCTTAGGTTTCAGGGGAGCTGATGCCCAAGTACTTTGGAAACTAAATTAACATATCTTTTAAAAATGAACCCACATATTTTGTGGTTACTAACCATACTGTATACAGGGTATGGTTAATTGCATTGCTTTAATATCTGGATCAAAAAACTTCGCCACTCTGCAGAAGACAGAGCCCTAGATTTGCTCATTAATTGGAGGTTTGCCCATGTTTCTGTGCTCATATTGTTGGCTCTCCCTTTCCAACTGTGTATTACTTCCTTGAGGCAGCATGGTCACTAAGCAACAAATGGGATAAACTGTTACTTGTTTGGGAAGGGAGAGAAACATTAAAACACTTCAGAAAAAAAATCTGTCTCTAGCCACTGAATAACCTGTCTCTAGCCACATACACTTCAACTGAAACAGAAACAAAGCAAATGCAAGTTGCATCCTTAAATTTTTTTCCCACAAGATGTCAGTAACTCTTCAGTCCAAGGTCTACATGGTAGATTTCTGACTGAAGAGAGGTGCTGAACATCTCTCAAAAAAGACTAATTTAGTGAGACAAATAGAAAGCTATTCTGCAAGGACAAACATCTCAGTTGATGCTTTGTCAAAACTGCACCAAGAGGACTTTTGGGAAGCTTTACTTACCTTGAGACACAGCTGCTGAGATCAGGAAAAGAGCCAGGACAGCTACGAGTTTGCCGTTCATGGTGGGATAGGAGGTTTTTGCTGGGTTGTTTAGGTCTAGTTCTGTGAGCTTGAGTCCCAAAGGATTGTTGATTCCTGCTGTGTGTGAGGATTGTTGATTCCTGCTTATATACTCTTTTGTGCCCAGCCTCTGTACTCTGCTGGCACGGAGATTGCGTTAGAGGAATTTCCCAGATGCAGAAAAAATGAGTCACATGACTGTTGTGAAACTTCTTCCTAGATGACAAGGAATTATTCTGCAGATAATGATACAATGTGTTAATTTATCAAAGTATGTCTATGATAGTCACACATTCCAATTATTTCAGTAGACTTGTAAATTTTGGGATTTTTTCTGAAGCATATCCTTATTTAATGATAGAACTTTAGAATGGTTTCAGTTACATTTATGTTATCACTCATAATTCTTTTCTTCAGGGTTGTAACTGTTCTTTGTAGATGTATCAGGTCTATACTTGAGATACTGAATTTCTTATTTCCACTTAGAGTGACAGCTTCTGATTTTCAGATATAAGCCACCAGAGTGGAATTCAAGCAGTGCTGAAATTACTGAGAAGCTCTTTACTGGGTCAGGATTTTACCTCACCGTTATTTTGATGTAAAAGATGTTGATTTTAGTTATTTTTTCCCCTCTGTTCAAGGGGCATGATGCAAAGTAAATTCATCAGTAATTCTTTGTTTCCAGTAAGGAATCGAGGCTGCAGCATTCAAAGCTTTCTGTGGGAAGTAGATATTGAATTCTGAATGGATTTGAAAATTGTGCCTGTACTTTTCATGTTACACATGTTAATGAATGATAAACAGAGGATGCTTTTTATGCAAACTAAACAGCATGACCTGCTGAACACAACTGATTTTTTTTCCTCTGTAAGTCCAGACATTTTTAATAAGTCTTTTCTGAATTTTTTTTCAGTGACAGCAACCCTTGGTCCTAGCAAAGGGACACAAGAGTGAGAGTTAAGGCGCTGTACAGACTTTCCTGTTAGCCTTGTTGCATGAATGCTGAGCTTTTATTTGTGGTGGCTGGGGATAATACCTTGCAAGGGAGACAATTCCAGGGGAAGATGGGCTCAAATGCTGAATTTCGGCTTAAATTAAGACCTGTGTTTTTAAACCCAGCTGGAATGTGTGTGATTAGGAGGAAGCCTTCTGTTTCAGTGCAGTAAAAACATCATCCTTTTGACATGAAGATTTTGCTGCTTGTTGTCTTCAAACTCAAAGCTTTGTGGGTTTGGGTTCTGTGGATTGAATGAAGTACTTCTCCCCAAATCTGGGGACTTCATAAAAACTTAATCATCTTTAGCATGTGAAGCATTTCAATTTATTTACAGTAAGAATGGAATGAATACATTGCCCATAATTTATTGCAGTTTCCTGTGTACCGTTTGTCATTAGCTTGATAAAAGGAACTTTGTGATAAAAATTCTTTTGTTTCCCCTCACTGTGTGGGCTGTACCAGGAAAAGTTCCAGCAGCTTTGTCTCTCCTACCTCTTACTGAATATTAAGTTGACAAAAGATACTGACTCCTGATAGTGCTGCTCCTTAGCTATGTCTCTAAGAGAACTTCAGTAAAAAATACATTTAATTCTCTGAAGGTGTGAACCAGGAGAGGGTTTTGCTAGGAAATTAAGGTTATGTTTTATTGCTTTTGTTCTATTATGATGTGTATGTTGTGTTATATTAACCTGTGGTTCCACTGGTGCCAGATTGTAGATGTCGGAGTATTAACCAGTTTCTTGGAAGGTTTTGCTGGTTTTTTCTTCTGATTTCTCCCCGTGTCTCCACATATGCATGCACACTCACCGAGGTTAAATTAACATTTGATTAGAGATCCCACTTTTCTTAGTTACTATTTGCAGCTTTATTATATAATTTTGGTGTGTGCTGAAATGCTATTATTATCTGAGGAAATAAAAGAGAATTCCCCTTCAAATCCCCAAGTGAAATCAGTGAGTGTTTGTGCTCCTGACCACTGGGCTCAGCTATTTCCTGCGTGTGGCAGTAACAGATCCTCAGAAATTCCCAGGGCAGAAGTGAAGCCAAGGGCCTGCTCCACCTACCATGAGCCCTGCCCCTGAGCTAGGAGTATCTGCCTGAAAGAGCAGGATGTTTGTAATGGAATATAAATCCCTGCACTTTTTTACCAATGTTACAGTTTCATTGGGACTGTGTGAAGGAGGAGTAAGAGAGACAATTGAGGCGTGAAAATGTCGAGGCATGAGATCAAACCCGAAGACCAGGCACTCCTAAGCTGTGTTTCTGGGAGTGCCATGTTTTGCCCAAGTTCTCCCTACATCCCCTCAACACTGTGCCCAGGATCTCATCCAGGCTTTTGTCATGGGAACTGCAAATCCCTTATGGGATTCTGGCAGCTTGTTTTCCTGCCAGCCATCAGAGATGACTGGTGCAAATGGAATTGCTGCTCCTTTTGATGGATCACGTCACTGAGTGAGCTGATACTGCCTCGAGCAGAGACCTTCCATGCTAAACCCTGTTAACAACCCTGCTGGCAGTGAACAAAACAGCACTTACACAACAGTCTGGTTACTGAAATACTGCTGAAAAGGAAGCAAACACCTCCCATGCCTATGTTCTAAGGCAGGATATAGCTTGTGTTCTCCATGTTGCAGGATGGAAACTAGTGGTTTGTCATGACTCATCACCTTGTCTAATGAGCACAAAAGTCAAAAGGGCATCTTTTAGGATCTTGACTGGCATCCGTTAGCCTTTGGATGTAGCAAAGGATGCCCCTGCACAAGGGACACACTAAGGGAGATTCAGGTGTACTGAGGCTCAAACCATTACTGGCTTGAGTCACTCCAGGTCCAGAGGAATGCTCCAGCTCCCGGACTGTTAAAGTTACTCTAAAAAAAATTAAGAATCTGTCTTGTTTTAGATAAATTCCATTCTCTCCCTTGAGCAGCTGTACACACGAGAGCCAGAGGCCCAGGAGGCAAAGCTTTTGCTGGAATGAGGGTTTAACCTGTCTGTCAACTCCTGCCTCCTATGTGTCCTCTGATCCAGCTACTCTTGTACCCAGGGAAAATCTCACTCTGTCTTCTGAAACCACCACCTTTTCCCTACAAATGCCTTGGCATTCAGCTGCCATTCTATTCGAGCTGCAGAGAGCTGAAGGGACAAATACAGGAGCTGGGAAATAATCATTTCCTCTGCTCAGAAGCTGTGCCCAGTGTTGTGCAAACACTTGTGGAAGTCTGCAATGAGGCAAAGCTTAGGGAACAGACACGTAAAAAGCAAAATATCTGCTAGACATCAGAGCTGCTATAGGAGGAAGTGTTAGCAAGGAAGGGAGAAAGGCTTAGGTCAGCTTGTGGGATTTTTCAAACTTCAGTATTTATAGGTGATTACGTAGCCTTAGTCAGATCACAGCAAGTGCTGGACTTTCCTGAATCCTTCTGGAATCACAAAGTAGCAGGAGAGCTTTTGAGTTGATTTACCTTTTAATATATGTATTTATAAAAATAGTAGCATAGTAGTCACTGCATTCTTTTTGATACATATTTCATCTCTGCTTGAAAAGAGTCAATTCTGTATTGTAGCTTCCACTTAAAAAATTGTTATGGATTAAATGAAATTCTGAATTTTCTCCAACTCAATATGAAAATGTATTGAAAATATTAATGTAAAATATCAAGTAGTATGAGAAAAGGATGCATTAATATTACCCGTGGTGTTAACATAAAACACTAGAAAATATTAACAAATAGACATACTACAAATAAGATTTATCTACCTGATATGAACAGAAGAGATACTAAGTCCACCTAGAGAATTGTTAGGCACCAGCACCTGGGCTTTATCTGCCCTCTAAGGCTGCATTTATTGTGTGCTTGCATTTGCCTCTCATCAGCTCAGCCAGAAGCATTTTTTGACTCTGCAAGTAAAACCTGGAAGTGGCAGGAGGAAACACATGGCAAGTTTTAAGGGAGTAGTACCAGGAACTTTTGATTAAATTAGAAGTGGTCAGTGGCCATAACACACATCACACCTTCATTTCTGACTCTTGTAAGTGAGATCTGTTTGGCATAAAAGCTGTAATATGTCAATTTGATGATCCAATGGATCTCAAGTTGATGGGCAGGTCAAATCTTGCTGCTCACCAAAATCTGGTGGTGCAGCAGCAGGAAGGAGCAGTGGATGTGTTCAGTCAGCAGCTCACGGATTCAGATTTGAGTCCAGAACTGCTTTGGTGAGGGGGCTGCTGGGGGTCAAACTTCAAACCCACCTCCCACCCTGGGGCTCACAAGTCTGAACCCCACAGGGAACTCATGGCATTTTTGAGTCCTTCATCACTCTCACCACGTGTGTCTAGTCTGATGAGAGCTGCTAGAGTCTGCACTTCAGCACTTAGTACCTCAGAAATTAGATTTGTACGGCCAGCCATAAACAGTGTGAAGCAAATCACTAAGACAAAACATCTTTTTGACTGTAGAAAGAAAACAACAATAAATCAATGGGAATTGACATATTAACATTAATGTTTAGCCATATAAGCATTCCCCTGGACCCTGGAAAAACAACACAGAATAAATATGTAAGCTGCAAAATCCTTTTGTAAAACAAAAAATGTGGTCTGTTAGGGTGTCAGATAGAACATGGGGTTCATAATGCCAAGGTCACAGTTTCAATGCCCATTTTAAGCCTTTCACTTAAGAATTGGACTTGATGATCTTTCTGGGTCCCTTCCAACTCAGACTAATCTGTGAACTAACATGAGAGAAGAAAATTGACCTAATACTTTCTGTTACATTGAAAGAAATAACATACTATTTCCTTTGGAAATACGACTTCGAAACTTCTCTTGGTATCTATGTGTCTCTCTGCCTTCACCTTCCTGTCTGTGAGAGGAAAACTACAGCACAACAAATAGAAGTAAGACAGGTGTGGTAGTCTCTCTATTTTTAGCTGCTCCCTTCTGAAAGCAGTGAGCTCCCACATTTTACCCTGAGGCTCACAGTGACTTGGAAGTGTTGATGAGACAGGAGGTAGTTTAGGTATCAGCATGTGCTTGCTTGCACCTTCCTTACACCCAATCAAATATCTTTTAGTCACTTGTAAACACTCTTTGTGTTCTCCCTGATCTGATATTCTGTCATACACCTAGCATCATCCCTAGATTTCTCTCCTATGTGCTGATTGTCAGCCTAGAATGTTTTATTTCTATAGGAGCTTTGTAATTTTTTCCTATGTCAATCACTTTGGTTACTTCCTGCAGGGAATTTCACCTGGTAGTTTGTTGCCTAATTAATGAATCTCCCAAGGTCCTTTTGAAGTTCTTTATAGATGAGCCTTGTTTTCACATCATCATTTAGTATCACCAGAGTACTTCAGCTCATGGCAAATGACCTTGCCAGATCCTGTGTGGGATGGCCAAACCAAACAGGACCCCACAGAAGGTGCTGTAAGAAGCCATGGCTGATGTTCCATGTGCCAATGAAAGTTGATCTTTTCCTTCTGCCCTTCATCTCTATGTATTCACCTGTTCCTTATCCATTTCCAAGACATGTTTCTTTGCCTCATTATTTCCAGTGTTTAGTGAGGGCTGGGAAGGTATTTCAGAAAGTCAGTTTGACTCTGCCTGTGAGAGCTGCCACATCCATAGTCTTGTTTTCACCTTCAAACAACTTCAGCAAGTGCATGAGAGATTACTTCCTTCAGAGCTACAGATGCTTCCTTACTATGTGTTTTTCATGTGTTTGTTAATTGTATCCATTCTGTTTCTGTTTTAAGTAAGGCCATTTAGGGGTGACTAATTTCATCTTGTTTATTCTTATCCTTACAATGCTTCAACATTTTCATTAACCTTGAACTCCTTGATAGATCACAGACAGAAGTTTAGACAGAGCAACAGCAAAGAAAATAAGATGAATCAGCAACCACCTCAGGGAAAGAAAAATAATCAACTTTAGTAATGTAGCAGAGGGGCCCTTCTCATCAGAAATGATGGCATTCTCATTGGCAATGTTTTCTCTCATTTCATATGCTTGCAGAAATCCAAGGTTTATTCTTCCTTGACTTTTCTTTGACTGGTGACTCAACATTGTCCCTGTACCTGTAATTAGATTAAGCATAAAGTGAATTCAGAAATTAATTAAAGAAACAATTGCTATTAATACAAGCTAAGGGAGAGCAATATGTGCTCACCAATCATTAATGAGTTATTTTTACTGTACCAACGAATTGACATTTGTGCAAAGAAAAAAAAACTAAACAAAAAACAAAACCCAGAAATGTTCCTGCATGAACTGCTCCAACAGAAATAACTTCCGTCTGCCTGTGTGCACAGTAGGGATTTGACTGTCCCTGTCTACAGCAGTGAAAGCTCTCAAAAATGCCAGCTGTGTGTCTGAATTATACCCAGAAAGAGGAAGTGAGTCTTTGAGACCTTGATTTTTGGAAGTGTCAAACACACAAAATGTGTTGTCTCTCAGCAGAGGTTTAGGGGCATCATAGCCATGGCCTTTTGGGGGGTTTAACACACCAGGAGGATATCAAAGGAAACTATTTCACTCCTCAGCCATGTAGAAATATTGCTTTAGAGAGAACTGATGGAAAGAATTACTAATGCCTGAACATTTGCATGCCAAGAATTTAAAGCCTTTTAAAATGAGCTTTTAAGTGCAGGTGAAAGGAAAGAGCTTACCTGGCCAGCAGAGCCTTTACAGTGAGCTGGATCCAGGGTGCAGTGGGTTCCACACACACTTCCCTACCATCTTTCAGAGTAGCTCTGCCAAGAAAGGAGCAGAAAAGTGAAGGCCAGGTGTGTCCCTAACACTTCTCCTAGTGGCTGGACATTTCTCTTAGCCAGTAGATGAAGGACCTGTTTGGTTTTGTCTTACATGTTTGGGGGTTTTTATGAATTATGTCAGTACAGGTGTTTATGCTGTAATCTTATAATGGCCCTAATGAATTTTCTATTTGGTTTCAGTTCTCTATCTGGCTGTACTTCAGCAGATCTTTCAGGAACTTAATTATCTTGAGAAGTATTTTTTTTACAACCAAATCTGGTTTAAATTACCAATTCCTGGTGAGGTGGAACGGGATGCCATGCAGTGCTGCACAGAGGGTGTGATTGTAACACCATTATTTGCTTAAGTAACCATAGCAAAAGCATACAAGCCTGACAGAGCCCTTCTGTTTAGTGACTGCACTGGTCTGGTTCATGTGACTAGTTCCAGGAGTGGTTTTAAATGAAGCTTGCTGTATCTTTTTTTTTGTACCCACATGGAGTATAATCCAGATTCCCCACTTCTCAAACAGGGAAATGCTCCATGTGCAATTCTGACGCAGGAAATAACTTGGGGCCCTTCAAACTTTGCCACGTGCAGGTCAAGTCAGAGGAAATTGTTTTAATTCATGTCAAGAGGATCAAGTTTGTATCTTTGATTGATTCTTCATTGTCTAAGTCATTAATTGTGCCCTGTGTTGTGGGAATCTGATTCTCCCCTCTGAAGTTGTTCATAAGTAAGATCATGACAGAAAGAGATTTAAAATACTGTCTGGAAGCTGCTCGTAACACTGGCTGGGAATTAGCTTATTCCTTTGGATATAAGGCCTCATTCCTGATACTTGATGTCTCTGAGGCTTTGCTAGGGAAACATCCTGCCACTCAAAGTACATAAGGAAATAGGATGAGAAATGCTGAGTTGGTTCCTCCTGTGGGAAGCAAGATGCTATTTAGAAAAAGTACTTACATGATCTCCACATTTTTGCAGTGAGGTCCTCTTTGGCTTAGTCTCACATCCTGAATAGTCTTGGGAGGGATGAACTTGGAATGAGTGCTTATGCACTGGCAGTGGGATCTTCTTTCATCTGTCCTCTCCAGGGCCTTACCTGAGGAACAAAACTCTGCTATGTCTAGGTAAACAATCACGAACAATCTCTTTATTTGCTCCCCTGAAGCAAACTCTATTCCCTCCTGTAGCCTCATTCTTGTTCCTCAGACACTCTGATTTGCTGGATGCTGAGATAAAATTAACTGCATCTGCACAACACAGCAGCTGCATTTTCAGAGCATTTGAACTTGAACTTGGATTGTTAAATTTCTGCCACGATCACCTGCTTGTATTTCTTATTCTTTCTTGCAAACACGATAATTCCTGCTCTGTCATCTACCTGCTTACCAAGAATAAAATCACAAAAAGGATAAAGCTGTCATTTGTAAAAGAAGAGTTATATGGACATATTTAGGGAAAAAGGTCCTGTTTTAATTCAAACACTTTTTAAAATCTAGAGACAAGTATATATTGTGGCATAGGAATAAACTCATTTGCAGACAGAAGCATATTTTACTCCTGGAAACATCCACAGCATCCTAACAGGTGCAAACGATCCTTTTTACTTCCAAATTACAGTTTACTGAGGATGCAATTCTATTGCAAAAAGTCATCATGGACATAGTGTGAGCCCACTTGCATTTGCATGTGTATCCTTATTAATTGCTTACATGAGTTTTAAGAAATAATTTTCTTACCTTCTGACCCTGCCATTGAGACCAAGTAGAGAACCAAAGCGACAGCAGCAGATTTGCCACCCATTGCTGTGCACGTTTTCTTCTTGACAGAGGTCCTGCTCTGGTGCTGTTTCCCATCAGGTTTTATACCTGAAAGATGCACTTCCAGCAGCCTGAGTGCTGAGAGGTGGGTGCTGCACATGCAGGTTTCCTAACACATGAGCGTGTTGCATAAGAAATCTGAACCTCTGAGCAGTCCACTCAGTGGCACTTCAAACCTCTATAGCTTTTGCTGCTGTATATTTTCAATTATTCTTTAAATTGTTATTGTTATCCATCACTTTCTGTTTGTACTTCTTCATGGGATATTGGCTTTAGCCAATAATGCTAAGCTTCCACTTGGAAGCCAATACAACATTACCAGATATCCCTTGGAGCCAAAGTAAAGGGAGTTTTTCCCCTCCTCTGTGAATATAGAATTTCTGTTCAGCTCTTTTCATCATGCTTAAATGCCTTGTGCAAAAACATTTACTCAGCATAATTTTAAGAACTTTTCATCCCAATCTTACACACTATATCTTGATATGAATCCAATGAAGTTATTTAGTCAGTGTTTTATGAAGACAAGACACAACTGGTTTCTCTTGTTCTCTGAAAGGATTTTGTCTCTTTCAGTTTGGATTTAGATGCTTTATTCTGTACTGAAAAGTCTCTCTAGTCATTAAGCAGGTAATGATGAGCTTAAAATGACTGAGGCATTGTCACCAAAGTCACTTTAAACCCTTCTGAAACTTTCATCAGTTCAGAATATGGAAGGAAAAAGTATCTGGCAGTAAGGGCTGTAATGGTACTGGTTAAAATAAGCCCTTAGGAAGCTGCTTGTTTTTCTTTCTAACCTCATGCATTTAGAATAACCACAGGTGTTTAAGACAGCAGATAAACACATGTCATAAGCAACTTCTACTGACAAGGAAGAGCAGCCCAGTCTGGTGAAGGTAGACACCAAGTCAGAAGAGCCACAGTGCTTCTCTTAGCAGTCTCCAAGAGCACTGAAACACATTTTTGGAAGCATGAGGGTGGTTGTTGTATTTCTAAGGCAGGTATTGTGTGACTGCACACAGAACAGAGATGTGATATGTTGTCATTTCTACCCTTGGAATCACATCTCACTGATGAGCCTGCAGAGGAAGGTGCAGATGCCTGGGGTCCTACAAGTGCAGCCATTGCTGACATTTTGGACAAAAGAACTGATGAGAAAAGCGCTTTCCCAGCCATGGTTCAGCTCCAATAACTTGACTGGGATTTTGCTGGTGGCAAAGGTTATGTGTATCTGCATTACACTAAAACTGATGCCAGTCCCTTAGGATACACCCAGACTTTTATGGCTGTGCAGATAGAGTGGTCCTTCCCTACCTCTCCCCATTCTTGGCTGATACTTGCAACATCCTCATCTCCAAATTACGTCTCTGAAAGAAGGTAGCTTATAAAAATCCCTCGGGAAACAGGAAGGCTTAGACTTGTAAGACAAGTCTGAACAAAACCTGTCTCCTTGAGAAACTTTGACTCCTTCCCATTCTGAGGTCTAGCAGGCTGTGCAATGCTGTGCATTGGGAGAGGGGCAAATATGGGGACAGGGAGCAAAGTGGTCAAACTAGCTGTCCTCTTGCACAAGAACTTGCTGAAACACTGCCAAAAACTCCCTTTATGTCTTGCACCATAAGCAAACATGAGCTGATTGTGCAGAATATGGAGTGGTTCCTTGTTGGAAAAGACCAAACCTAAACAAATATCAAAATATTTGCTCAACTTTCCCATTTCTCAGGTGCTCGCTGCTTGAATTTCAACATTCCTCTGTAAATTGCTGTGCTACAGGTAGATGTGAGGCCATATAATTGGAGCTCTGTTTCTTAGGATTTCCCCTGATGTAGTCCTCCCTCCTGACTGGAATTAGAGAGAATACTCAGTGACTTCCTCAATGTTTATCAGATTTCCCCATTTATTTAAGTTAATGAAAACCCTTGCTCATTGCCACGTTCTCAGCTGCTGTGCTGTCAGAGCACCACACTGCTATGGCCCTGCAATGCCTGTGACTAACTAGTATTTGTTCATTACTATCTGGGAATTTATTGTTCAGACTTAGGAAAACACTGAGTCTGACAAGAATAGAGGAAGAAAGATAACTTTCATAATTCCTCTGATGGTTAATTACCTACAATTTGCAGAGGCAACAACTTGCTGTTTTAATTTGCTGCCCCCCACAACTCTGACCCCCCCCGTTGCCCTTCTGGGAACCCATTTTGTGATACAAACTGAAAGAAAATGCTTCCTCTTTTTTTCAGTTCTCTGTTCCAACAAGAAAATTAATGACAAACAATACTGAAGTGAAAACATTTCAACAAGCATTTATTAGGTATGTAAACATAAAATTTTTAAATAAATAAATAAATAAATAAATAAATAAATAAATATTATTCTATAAATAAATAAATAAAGTGCTTTTTTATAGCCAAAAGATGACATTAAAATATATGTTTATACCTTCACAACATTCATTTACAATAAATAATGTCTTGAAAATGATGAGACAAAACTTGATGCATCAGGATTTTGACATGTTAATTCTGAAAGCTCCCCTCTTCAGCCAGCAGCCCACTGTGAGTGGCAGTGGCCCAGGTACAGTTGAAGTTGCCTGTCCATGCTTTGCTGGGGAGAAGTTATTGCTGGTCTTTTCCTAAACTATTAGCAAAAAGGGAAGGAGTCATTAAATGAAAGCTCTGCTGGGCAGGCACTGCACTGTTCCAGTTGTGTTTAGCAAAAATTACTCCAGAATCATCTCCATATTCCTTCACAAGCCATTTTTTCTGCCTTCTTGTTGACATGGCAGTGGTTTCTTTCCTACATAATGAGACCTGTTTAAAAGACTCCAAGCATTGTTGTCAGCTAACTAAAAAACAGGGAATATATATTCTAAACACTGTGACATTGTGAATGTAGAAGGCAGGAGGAGGTGAGCTGTCAGAAGTTGGGTGAGTGTCTTCCCTGTTTTGCCTCGCTGGAGGAGTTATACATTTTTCTTCTTTGGTTTAGGACACACTGACTGTCTCAGGTTTGTTGTTGGCCCTAGAAAGAAAAAAGATGGAAAAGAAAGAAGGTGGAAAAAAATCAACCATACAAAAGGTAAGACTTGCTGGTGTCAGCTGAAATCCACCACTTCTTGCTTCTGTGCCCAAGCCCCTGAAAAGCTGTGACATAACCCAAGAGACACTGGTATGTCATAACATCCCCAAAATGATTCAGTAGCAGTGAACTCCAGTGAACTGGAGCCTGATTTCCCCCCTACTTATCTATATGCCATTAATTTGAAAAACTGATTGCTGCTTTCTAGCACTGCAAGCATGAGAGAACCAGTCAGTTAATGCTTGGATTTTTTGAGCAGCTGGGCTGCAGGTTTTCAAAACGCCTGTGCCTCAGGGGAGAGGAAGGTAGCACACCCCAGAGATGTGTGGCACAGTAAGGCTTCAATAGCAAATGCTATAATTAAGGCTCAAAGCAATCACAGTGTCACAGCAATCTGTGTCACAATTAGTGAACACAGTAGGTAATACCTGCCCGAGGAGACAGAATTTTGGAGCACTTCACACCACGCGTGTTTGGTAGCTCAATTAAAATACCGGTTTTCAATAAGCTGTGCTTATTGAGGAGAAATGACTCACTTGTCCAGAATTGCCTTGATTATCAGCTTCACCCAGGGAGCAGTGGGCTCCAGGCACACTTCTCTGCCATCTCTCAGGGTAGCTCTGCAAACAGGGAAGAAAGGAAGGGAAAAGGGCTATTTAGTGAAATCCAAGGCAGTGTCACCTTTCTCTCACAGCATCATTCTGGGGATACGCTGACATATTCCACTTTAAGCTGTGTAAATTGAGGCTGTAGCCTAACATAAAGGGATCTTTTTCACTGATTTCATATCTTCTCATATCTGTTTGTTTGATGCATTAAACCATCTCCAAAAGGAGTCCAAAAGAGGACTCTCCCTCTTTTCAAAACTGTTTTTTTCCCCCAGCTGGCTTTGTATTTGTATACTGGTCTTTTACTGAAGAGTTAAATCTTTCCACCTTGATTCAGAAATTGTACTGCCCAGTCCATAGTTATTTGGTTACTTACAGTACAAGTTCTGGAATGCAACTGGAATAATTTGTATGCTAATGGTTTTTCATTGACTTGAGTAGAAGTGTGATAATGTTTTTGACCTAGCCCTCAAAAATTATGTTTTGATCTCTTGCTCAGCATGGCTCCATGCATTTTCACAAGCCAGTAGAATTCAGAGTTCTAGAAAGTTATTTGCTGTCCGATGACTGAGACTTTAGGTCAAAATATTGCATGTGTTTAAAAAGCAGACACTGGCAAAACAACACACAGTTCACAACACGTAGCACATCGTCTGTAGGAGCAGGGAATGTTGCTGTTCTGCTTTCTGAGCAGCTGCTTCTGCCGACTGCTCACACCACCCACAGAACTCTTACACCCTCTCTAGAGCAAAATCTGCTTCCTTCTTGTTAAGTAATCAGGAAGCTTTTGCAAAACACTTACATGACTTCAACATTCTTGCAGTGAGGTCCACTGGGGGTGAGGTTCACGTTTTGGATGAACTTGGGATGGATGAACTTGGAATGGGTGTTTATACACTGGCACCGGAGTTCAATGGCTGAGCGAGGCACTGCCTCACCTGGAAAACAAAAAAAAAGATGAAGTGTTTCACTATTTTCACAGGAAGCACAACATGGTTTTTGCTGACAGCATTAGCAGAGTCCTTTGCTGCACTGGTAAGGCAGCACAGTGTCTCCCCACCAGCATTTGCTTGGGCCATTAGTCAGGAGAGCTTTAGGAAGGGTTTCTTTACCTTGTGTTCCAAGCGCTGAGATCAGGAGCAGGATCAGGACAGCAGCCACAGTCTTGCCAGTCATGATGCAAGAGCGTGTCTTCCTCGTGTGGCCTGGGCCTGGCTGTGTGGTGGAGTGAGCTCTGGGAGATCCTGGGGTGTCAAGTGCCTGTGATCTGGGCTGGGCTGTGTTTATATCCTGCCGGGGGCCCCCCGGTATCACGGGTGGGTCATACCCACGGAAACTCCGAACCTGCGAGATGCCGCCGTGCACTGAGTCACAGGTGAGTGGGTAAGCCCCTTTCCCTCCATGACCACAGAATTGCTTCTCATTAATAGAAAGCACTTTGTTAAGTAATGACATGTAGAGTTGCCCTGCACTGAGCTGTGTGGAGTCTGTAGAGAGTTTGTAATTTCTTGGGATAGTTTTAATCTGTACTTGTGTCCTCCTTGTGACTTTCCACCATGGGTCGAAGGCGTTTGCTCTGTGATTTTCCATCTCTGTGTCTTTGGACTTCAATTTTATTTTTTTCCTTTTTAAGACATGATAGAATAGGAGCCAATTATTCTAGAAATTATAGATACTAGCTCTCCTTGTCCTTATATTTATGTACATTTTAAAAAGCCTTCTTTATATGCTGAGATAACTTTAGCAGAAATGCTTACAGTATTCTTTTGATGAATTCAAATCTAGCTTCACTGAAATAAGCAATAGTTCCATTAAGACTCTGTAGTACCATTGAGAACACATAGAACATGTAAATATGATATGATGAGTTGCTTTGCCTAACCTAAGATGGATTTTGGTTTTTGAGGATGACTGCTTCTTCTGAAGCAAAACCCTCTTAGTTATTTGCTGCTTTGAATTTGGGCAAAGGAAAATTCTAAAAGCTGCTGTAGGATTCTATTTCTGAAATAAATTGAGGTACTTTTGCAAATTTAAATTTGACCCTGTAAAGAGAAGATTTCTTCTGATTATGATGAAAATAAATAAAGCTGAAGATGGAATCATGAAGAAGGATTATTCAGACAAAGTGAGAGGTGTTCAACCATTTTTTTTTAACAGTAGAGACAAATACTATAATACAGGTTGGTCTTATTTGGGTCAAACATTAAGGACTCCCATTACCATTCCTCTGCCAGGTAATTAAGAAGTCAAAGGAACAAAGCATGGGGCCAGGTATGAATGTAGGTTATTTTTCTCTGCCTGATTATGAAGGTCTCAGAGATTTACATAAGCCCAACTGAATTCCACTTATTATATCCGTATCTATCTCTGTCCATAGTTTATAAATAGCCTTAGAGCATAGGATCTGAACAGTAGCTATTCCAGAAGCTATGGA
Source organism: Trochalopteron elliotii (assembly GCA_024734555.1). NCBI lineage: Eukaryota > Metazoa > Chordata > Aves > Passeriformes > Leiothrichidae > Trochalopteron > Trochalopteron elliotii. The sequence continues at coordinate 6,469,402 of JANPWX010000183.1, forward strand.
ATTAAGCACCTGGTTTTCCTGTCACTTTACAGCTGGATTAGCTAACAGATAAACAGATAAACCCCTAATTACAACCCTTGCTTGTCAGACCTGAGGTCTGTCTAGGGATTGTCCTCTTCAACCATGGCAATCAGGTGTCTAGGAATGTGTAAGAAAAGATTGAGTGTCTTTGAGACTTATCCCTAGTAGTGTGAATCTGATTTCATTTGCTGCCTCCTGATTGTTTTACAGGATGAGAAGAGGTAGATATTGATCCTTATCCCTGATTTTCCACTGCTTCATAATTCTGTAGGCCTTTACCAAGTCTCCAGATCAATCTCTTTTTACAAAGTGCTGTCCTGTTGCCTGACAGCAGCACAGACTGGGTTGTTTGTTCCTAACTCTATACTTTTTATTTTCCCTTCACACACCATTTCCATGCACAGAAAGCTGTTTACAGAAATCCAAGCTAGAGCATCAATGGAAAAGCCTTCCGACCTGCATACGAGGAGAAAATGGAAGGATGAATTGCATTGCCTAAGGAGTGTGGATTTTTTTTTCAAAATAAATCCAAGAAACTGTTATTCCTCTTTAATTTCACTAATGATTTTCAGTATCTCAAAGAAAGTTATTCTTTCTGTGCTCTATATGCAATGAAGCTTTTATACTTTATCTTCTCTGTGCAAAACTTTCTGCCTGTTTGCTTTTAATGTCATTTCTGCTTTCTTGGTCCAGACAGACCAGATGTTTGTGGCTCTGTGTGTTTCTACTCAAATATAAAGAAAGGGCTTAAGTGTTTTATGTTTATAAGAGACAACATAATTACAGCATAACAAATCTTGATATGGAGCAGTGGGAACAACTGAGTAGTGTTCTGGAGGCTGTGCTTTGACCTGTAATTTAGGATGTAGGGAGCACAGTGCTCAGGAGTGGCCTGCAGAAAACCTCAGAGTCGACAGAGATAAAATCTCCCTTGTGATTACAGAGAGAAGTCAGAAGAGATGAACTCTGAATGAAAAGGTCACATGTTTTATTGTAAACTGTGTGATTTGGGCCAAAGAGAGCAGCTGCTGTTCCAATTGATTTAAAGGGACCTTGTTTTGGAGACGTGAGGCAGGTGAATTAAAAGCTGCTGGAATTCTAGTTCACACACACTCTGACTGAAGAGACCCATTGCTAAGCCTTAACTAAGAGTGTCATAAACGACATCTGGTAGCCTTCAGCTGTATGAAGCCTTTTTCTGTCATAAAAGTCATAAATACAGTTATTGAGAAGCTTCAATTTTCTTGGAATGAGAGTGCCCTAACAGCTACCAAGCAATAAGATTTCTGAGTATTGATGCTTATCAGCAGTATATGACACACAGGAAGCAGAATGTCCTATGTCCAACTTTTGACACTGGTGTGTGGTCCAACAGACCCTGTCCAAATCACATGGTAAACTGGTACATGCAGGATTAGTTCAGATCAATGTGGAGGTGCTACAGTAGGCATAAGATTCAGTAATTCTACTAATCATGGCTTTCACATTAGTTATACTACAGAAAACAAAAGGCAGGAGTGAGACTGAGGTACCCAAGTGAAAATACTGTAGTTTCTCAGATAATTGTCTGTGTGCTCCTGCTCTTCTCTGACTTGAGTGCCCAGGAAGTTTACATTTCCTTATGTTCACATCAGCAGTAAGGAATTTCTTTCCCCTGGGGGGCTCCTTGCAGTGCCCTGTCCTCATTTCCCTCGATGATTGTTCACCACTATCTTTAGTAATCCTGCCTCATGCCTGGAATTTTACATTCAAACATGTAAAAAATGATTTAAAAATTGCTGAGCAGCTGAGTCAGTCCATGTGACCTGATGGGGTTTTTTGAAAGAGTATGAGGTTCGACAGGAAAGGATAGTCCTGTTTTGCTTTACATTTCCTTTGGGCAAACCCTTCCTCTTAATTTCTTATGCTTCTGTGACCCCGTATGCAAAATCTCTTTGTATTTTTGATCTGCAATAGTAAAATACCTCAACTTCTTTGTGGTTCTTTTTCCTGGCAGTTGGGGTCTTTAGTGTCATCTGTGTTTTGATGGTGAGATGGTCTCTACTGTGAACATTTCCCAAGGCAAGTTGGCTGACTTGAGAGGGCCAAACAGAGAATTAATTACAGTTACAAATGCCATAACTATGTCTTTCCCCCCTACTATTCCTTACTTAGATATCAACAAACTCCCCAAGATTTTAAGTTTGCCAACTTTCACACTGAATGACTTTTACATGAAAAATACAGAATAAAGGGCTGTAATTAGAAATGTAACCATAAGATTCACTTTTAGTATCTGCATTCTGATGAGCTTCTGCCATATTTGCTCAGTCCTGTCAAAAAATATTAATTCTCTTTTGTTTAGTTAATGTCTCTTGTTGAGTTAATTTTGCAAGCCTAACTTGTTTTGCTGAGCCCTCCATCTCAGGAGAGGCTCACTGAAATTTGTGTGGCTGCCTCCTCTCCTTTTCCTGAAACTGCATGTGTTTGATATTTAAAAAATAAATATCAAATAGCACATTTTAAAAAGTGAAACAGCATTTGTTCATTTTTAAAAGTGCTGAGTGTGGAGTGGAAGCTCTTTGCCAAACCAGTCCTGCACTGGGCAGGTGTTACAAAGGTCACTGTGCAAATGGTTTAAGAAAGGAGTATTAATTAGTCATAAAATTGCACAGTCTTCTGAGAACAAGGATGAGAGGCAGAGTTCTGCTGTACCACAGCACTACTTCCTCACAGCACAGGAGATGATGATCCCTATTCCTGTATTGTCCGTGCAGCCCATGATTCTTGCTGCAGAGAAGCACAGTTACAACACCTCTGCTGGTGAATGTTTTTTTCCACCTCTCCTGCTGGTGAAATCTCTGGTTCAGAGGCAGGAGAAGCGCCCTGGAGTTCTGTCTCGAGAGCACATGGCATGTGGATGTCCCTGCTGCATAAGCAGCTGCTCCAGGAATGCACAATTATATCACACACCTAAACCCATTGCTAGCACTTTTTTCTCTCTCTCCTGAATTTTCTGTTAGCCACCTTGATTTCCCAGCGTTCATCCTGCTGGCTTTTCTGGGTCCTAGTGCTGTGCATTTAATTCTCCACGCTTGCAGCTGTACGTCTAAAATTCACTAATGGTGATGCTGAGCTTTGCTTCAGCAGTCCCTGAGCTTCCAGCAGAATATTTCTGGTTGATTCAGAACTTGGTTCACATTTTTTCAGCAGTTTGAAGGACTCCAGAATTGCAGTCCCTCATTTCTGTGCCCTTTGGCAGGTTCACAATACAACAAAAGCCATTTAGTGATGGAGTTTGATGGAAAATATCTGTGTTTGTGTATTCCTGGGTTTTCCCCACGTATGTAGTAACTGCATAGGAAATGAAATCATCTCCAGAAAGGGAAGTACTATTGGGGGAAAAAAAAAAAAAAAGATAAGAAAAAGAAGAAATGGACAGGATGCTGCCTGAAACATTGTTAGGGACTTCAGGCAACTCAGCATGCAACGACTTTTTCAAAGAACAAAAGAGACCAGCTTAATTGCATTAGTTGCATTTTTAAGCAAAAAACTAATTGCAGTAGGATTACACAGGGACTTTCCGGTATTGCATCTGGTATCACCATGTATTGTCTTTCCTATTAGATAGATACCTTTCTTCATTAATCATCATATGTAACTGAAAACCTATTACAATATATGAACAAAAGAGTTACTCAGAAAAATATTTTATTCAGTGTGACAAAGCCAAGACTTCCAGGACTGAGCAGAAGGAGTAGTTGAGAATAGGGAAAGGACTGGAGAAGATACTTAGGAGCATCACTTGCTTATGCTCCCTCCCTTACTCCCCAGCCTCCTCTTTGCCAGCCTATATCCATCCTCTCAGCTGTCCCAAAAGTAGAAGCCTGTGCTCTAGGGTTTACCTGCTTGGGGGAGGAGGATAAAATAATGACAGGTTTTCCAAAGATACAGTATTTTCAAGAATTTAAGCAAAGCAGAATTAACAACCCTACATTCCATGGGCATTGCAATTCTAATCACCCCCTTACTGGTGTAAATTGGGAATAAATTAAAATCAGTGGAGTCACACTTCAACATTGGATGTAGATCCAAAGAGAACAAGGTCCTGAACTCAGAGGCACTGAGATGGTGCAAAGCACAACAGCTATGAGGAGACAAAGAGGTTGCATTGGCCTCAAATTCCAACATTTACTTTTCCTTCTTGGGAACACTGTGCTGGAAGGTAATGATTTCCAAGGAAGTCAAGCTGATTTTTCTTGTCATTCGATTTGCCACTTCTTTCTTTCATTTCATATTGTTTCATTCCTATATGAAATGGAAAACCTCAGAGAATAATTTAGATTATATTGATTTGTTGGCAGTTCCTGCCATAGAGAACTTCCTTTAGCCCCAGTGAATTTTGTAACGCTGATCATGAGTTATCAGCAGATCAAACAAATGCTTCAGGCATGACCTGTTTGCCTTCTCGCTTTCCTCACAGGTATGTAACAGCAATCCAGAACACTTGTGTGACAGGGAGAGTTTGGGAACTTGCACCTTGGATTTTCTTCAAGCACTCACAAGTAGCTCTCTAGATTTTTGAAGGCCCAGTGGTACAAAGACAGAATTCATACTGTTTTAAGCCTCCATAGATTGCCTGTAGAATTACAACACTTTTGGAAAGCAACACTATATATGTATAAACTATCTCAGATTTTGTGAGAAATTTGAAATTTAAAATATTATTGTTCAGCAGTGTAAATCTCTGCCTAACTATCTTGGTATTTATACACTGAATCATATCTCCTCTGCACGCTAACATCCTAGTGCACTTGGGAGAAAAGGATGAAGCTAATCTTTAACTCTTCACCAGAAAATGACTGGACAGTTTAAAGTAGTGATTTGTAATCTTCCTACCCAGATCAATCTTCTTCATCAGAGCTAGATCCTATCTCTATATGACTGACTTATGTCTCTGGGCCTGATGTTTACCAAACCACCATCAGCCAAGATCTGAGCTAGCTTGGGCAGTCACAGTTAGAACTGCAAGTGTGTTTATACCTTTAGCAATTCCTGAGGTGTATTCTGAACTTCAAAAATTCTACTCTCCTTCTGCCATTCCCACTCTACCCTCTCTTCAGCATTAGGCTTCAGTGTTTGTTATTCCTGGGCTTGGATTCTCTTTGCATTAAAGGCATAGTCTCCTCTTCATTTAAGGGAAAGTATTTGTCCTTTGGGTTCAATGGAATGTGGAAATTACTCTTGTATGGCACTGTTTCTCCTACTTTCAGCACAGAGCTAATTTCCTCTTATAGGAAGTAATGTGCTTAGAACCCAGGTATTGACCCACTTTTATTTAGCATAAACAGCTGAGTTGCTGTTTGACACACAACATCAGTAGTCGATACCAAACTCAAACATCAGAATATTTATAATGTAGATCATGGATATAAACCCACAGCAGGGAGTTTGATTTTCCCCAGCATCTTTTCCCTGAAAGTCTGACAATACCTGTTTGTTAGGTCCAACCAGTTGAGGTATCCAACCCCAGCACAATTAATCAGGAAACTATCCATTATGAGCACAGGGCACGGAGCCGAACGTTTAATCACCCCCAGAAAACCATATCCCTTCCCCATTCCTTTAAGGTGTGATAAACACAGAGAGCTTGGAAACTGCCAACAGTCATTATGAGCTTTGATTCCAGCCACTGTTTTATCATTTTCATTTCTCAAGTGGCATGTGTGACTGCACACCACCTGGCAGCCTTTCATAAGGTTCTTCCCGTAAATCACACATATTCTTCAAAAGACATTTCTATTTCTCCTGCAAAATCCCCATGATTTCTGTAGCTTTAGAGGACAGAATCTCCTTGGCTAGTAAGATGTCCTACAGAAGAGTTTCTCATAGACTGTCAGAGAGTAAATATGAAATGCAAGACACCTAGGAGCATTTCTTCTTGGTTAGACTACATGCTTCATCTACTTTTTGCCTTATATGAGCTTCTCTTCTGAGAAGATTTTCCCTGTGTATTCTAGTTTTACTGTTCTACTTGAGGCATTTGGCCAAGTTCTGTTCCTCCAAATCCAGTAAGACTCTCACAGCACACTGACACAGCAGCTCCAACTCTTCTCCTACTGCACAGGAGCTTTATTGATACTCTTGTTTGAGTGCACCTCTGGTGCTGATTGCACATGGAGTGTGATAAGTGACAAAAGTCTGCATGAGCATAGCAGGCCCAGGAAGTCCTACAGCTGGAACACAAACAGTTTTCAGGCAATAGTGTTTTAAACAACAATTACCAGATCTGTAGCAGTGGTGGTGCACAATTATTAGTACATAAGGATTTCATTTGCACTTTAGTGAGAGCAATGTGACAGTGGTTTTGATCAAAGAGGAGTTACTAAACTACAGTTTGAAAACAATTTCCTTCCAGCTAATGTTGCAAGATGAGCAGGATGTTCACTTGTTGACTTGAACGTCACTGTTCACCTTTCACACAAGTTCCTGAAGTACATCAGAGAGATGTGGGAAAGGGAATAGCTACAGATCATGTTTGAACTTGCAGCCTTTCTTATTATAAACTTTAATTGATAAAGCTTCAGTGTTAAGGTATAGAGTTGGACAGCAAGCAGAAAATGAGTTCTGGAGTGTGTCTGTGCAACCTCATAGAAATTTTTTGTCTTTTATATCCACTTTCAAGACAGGCTCCATTTATCGACCTTCAAAGCCCTGAAATATACACTCAGAATGAAAAAGCTGCTGTATTCCTTGTTGCTCTGGTGTAAACAATCTTGCCATGATGGATAGTCAGATCCTGTCCAAGACTTTCTGTCACAGTAGAATTTTTCATCACGTACTTTTTGGACTGGGTGTTTAATGATCTCTGTTTACAAAGTTATGTGTCATGGTCTGAGCTCATCCCAAGCACTCTGAAAGTAATGCTGGTAATTCTGTATAAGCCACTGCATGTCCTATCCTTTTCACAGCCCATTCCAAAAGGAAATGCCAAATACCATGGTAATAATTTACCATGATTTCAAAAAAAAAAAAAATTCCAGATGAAAAACATGTGTCTGGAGCAGAAGGCATAAGAGCAAAGCAATTTGGTTTTTAAACACATTTTTTGAGTGCTTATGTGATTTTTTTGACAGTAAGAAACATAAGCCAAGGGGCAGAAGTTCAGACAACTAATTGCCTCCCTTTCTGAAGATACCAAAAATTATATTTTATTCTTTAAGCAGAACATTAAGGGAAGTTATGCTACACCATTGTGAGTTCCTCAGAGTCCTCCTTTATTTGCTTGCCTTTATTTCTTCTCTGAATCAAAGATAGTTCCCATTCTACAGCTATTGTGTTGTTTTAGTATGTTTTCAACAGATTAACCCAGAAAGGATTAGTACTTCTCCTTAATATGCAGTTAAATGCATATTAAGGAGAAGCACTCAGTGGAGGATTTTGGGACTGACTGTGAGACCTGGGAATAGGATGGGCTGAGATTTCTGAGGTCTGTCTGACATTACAGACAGGTTTCTTTCATTTCAGTGCTGGTCATTTTGCTTTTAGGGTGATTCTTCTTTTTTTGAGGGGGTCCATTTTATAGTCAGACTCTAGGACACTGGTGGTGAAATAACTGAGGAAAAGGTGCAAAAGCTGCACTGCAAAGGTAGGAAGAAGAGGCCAGGACTGGAAAAGAAATAAAAACATCTGAGTGGCTTACCCAAAACTGTATGTCTCAAGTAGTCTAGCAGAACAGCCTGGAAAATTATTTACTCTGATTCATTGCATGAAGCACCAGAGACACTGTATTAGCTGGCAGAAAATATCTGAAGGATTAGTGACAATGGGTCTACAGCCTTTGTGAACCAAGGCAGCATGAATTTAAATTATACAACACAATGGAATTTCAAGGCACAATGCCATTTTTATCACAGAACTATTCTTGCTAACATATAGGTCACTTCATTTCATGACAAGTTCAGTCACGTTTGCTCTTCCTGCTAACAGCAGTGGATGTAAATTAAAGAAGTGTTGGATATCTCTGACAACATGCTGGATCCATGAACCTCAGCAGCAGCCAGTGAGGGCATGAAGCACTCAGTGCTGCTCAGGAAGCAGTCAGACCATCCGTCCTGGGATGATTTCCAGTGCACATCTTCTATCCCAGCTGGAGCATTGCAGCTAGAGCATGGTGCTGCAGGCCACTGTGATGGAACAGAGGGAGAACAAGAAGGCTGGAGGCACAAGAGCAGTTGTTGCCCAGGGGAATTGCAAAAGGCCAGTACATTGCACCTTTGCTGTGTTTCAGGGTCTCATCCTCAAACCCCTGAACCAGCCATCACTCATTTCAAAGTGATTAACTGCTGGGACATCCAAAGGCCATTTTCATGTCATTCCTGTTCTTGGAGGCAGGAACTTGGTAATGAGTTCCAGCAAGACAATCAAATCCTCCCTGCGTCATGTTGCAATGTCCTGGTATTGCTGTGTCATCCCAGGAGCCCTGTGTCACCTCTGCTCCGATGGCACGCACGCAAGGACAGGGTCATTTTGAAAGAGTTGTGGTGTCCCCTCTCTCAGCCAAGCAGGGCATCATCCTGCCCAGGAGCAGGAATTTTCTCTAAGGCTTGACCCAAGGATATGAAATCACCTTGAGATATGCCTATTTTCTAGCCAGTGTTACCTGGTATGGAATGTGATGCTAACTTTCCACAGGCAAGTTAACAGCCTGGCCTTTCACATTTAAAGTTGTACCATTAAAAAATGGCCTGATTTTCACATTTTTAATTACAGTTGGAGTTGTTGGGTATCTGGGAAAGCAATAATCAAGGGAAGTTCAGTACTTTACTTCCCAAGTGTGCCTGTGAAAGCATGGACCCATTAGGAATTTTCAGCCTTAGGCACGTCAATCATGAAAGAAAATTCTAAGGACTACCCAAGACAAGTTCAGCAAGTAAATAATATTTATTGCATGTATGTGATTTGGAAGATGAATAGATTCAGAGAAAAGACAACCACACACCTAAAGTATTAACTTGGAACCACAGAGATTTCAGTGCAGCTCTTGGCTTCGGAACAGAGGTTTGTGACTCTGGGATAGTTGATTAAGCCAGGATTTGCCAAGTCCTCATCAAAGATGAGACTGTCATCCTCAAAGGTCCTAACAGAGCAAATTAATTACTGCTGAAGATGGAAGTTTTATTTCTTTGTGCCTGACTTCTCCTCAACACAATTACGTGGCTGCACAGATTGAAGGTGCATGTCTCCCAGGAGATGGGTTTAAGTTAGTGAGAATAATTTCAGAATAATTTCTAGAGCTTCAGAAAAAGAAACACTAAAATGTACAGTATGGAGAAAAGTTAGCGGCCTTAAAAAATTAAGGATTAATATTTTAATATTTATATACATATATATGCATTAAAAAAACAGAAGTGGAGGATTGCCATGGATTACATGGATTAAATAAGGAATTTGCACAATTCTCAAACACAAGTAGTACAAACCCCAGGCAATATAAGTGATACTGGGTTTTCTTTCTTTCAAAAGTAGGGTTTGGGAGTTACAAAGCATACTTGGAAGTATGGATTTAGAAGACCTTTGAAAGAAACATCAACTTTATTCTGTATGTTTTGTGTGAAACAATAAAAATTATGGATACATAATCTTATCTTTAATGTTTCAGGCACTTTAACCCTTTAAAAAGAAATGGTGTAAATCTGTGACTCAGAAAAACAGTGTCTTGCTTTCTTCATTTCTGGGACAGATCTGCCTTATAATCCTTTGGAAAGGATTATATATTTCACCCTCAACGCATTTCACAAACAAATAAACTATCACAGGAAAAAGGATTTGAGGGGGATTATCGTTTCACTCCACACCTTAGAGCCAGGAAATTCAGCCTCCAATGACACACTGGTTTCAACGCAGCCCATTTTGTTTTAACAGTAGTGCCTGAAAGCAGAACTTCCTGCTTGAAGCTACACAGATATCAATCTTTTAATGAAAGATTTGCATGATTTATTTCTCTTCTGCATTATTTGACCTATTGTTGGGGATTGCACCCCCATCTTATTCATCCCACTGAAGTCACTGAGGTGATTTCCCTGACCCACTTTCCTGTTCTGTAATCTGATAATTTTCCTCCCATCTCACATGCATTAACAAGATCCCTGAAGTAAAAAACACAAACAATGCATTCCTTTCTTGTGGGCATTGTTCACCATTCTTCAGGCTTTAAAGGTTTAATGATTCTGTTTCAGAAGGTGTGAAAGAGGTGAATAGAATAAGCATTTGATCATTCAATGATCGTGAGAGTCCATGGGAATATTTCATTGCAAAAGGTCCAGGATGAAGCATTAGATGACCAGACACCAGTAAAAAGGGGATGCTAATGCAGGGTACCAACTGAGAATGTTGCTACTTACAGCAGAACTGAATTCACAGCATCCACTTGAAAGCATCTTTATGTGTCTCCCCTGCTCTTACATGATTCACAATATTTAAATTTTTCCACTTTTGCTTTCATTTGATTTTACATCTTCAGTGAGAAAGCACCCAGGAAATCCAACCAGGAGTCAGTGCTCAAGTTTGTAGCAAGTGGGCAAATTCCAGCAGATGGATACTGGGGCCTAGGAAGGACCAGCTGCTCTCTAGGGGACTGGGAGCCAAACACCCAAACCCAGCAGGCTGGGCAGACACCTCACTGCCCAGGCTCCTTCCCACAGAACCTGAGTAAGGAGATCCTGGCAGGCCCAGAGAACACAGCCAAGTTCCACTAAGAGCCTACATCACCAGGAAAGTTCAGGGCAATGGGGCAAGTCCCAGGTCAAGCTGGAAAATCAAGTGCCAGGTCAGGCATCTGGATCAGTACCATCCACGGCCAGGCAAACTCCAAGCTGAGGCTGAACCCAACACAAGCAGTCCTCCAACAAAGTTCAAAACCAGGAAAATTGCCAAAGCCCAAGCTGAAATGGGCTTCTGGTCCCATGGGTAAGAGGGGACCCGTGGAGAGGTCCCAGGAGTATGAAGGTAAATTGCTAGAGGAGTTTGAGGGGTCATGAAAGGATTTAGCTGGAAATACCGAAGGAAGAAAAGACTCAATGGACTTTCCTCCTTCAGCTTCCTTCAGGTACAGACTGCAAACAAGTTTCAGTTTCTGATAATTTCTGTGACCTTTCTGCATGCCTGTTTTTTTCTGAAATCTTCAGAACAGAAATAAAACTCAAATCCTAATCATTTCTGAACAACAAAGTTAAAATACAGAAGTTTTCCTTCGAGTTACAGCACAGCAGAATCTCTTGGCCTTCCATCTTTAAATGACAGCTGAGCTTTAGAGAAATATCCCTGATTTTTTTTTTTTTATTGTCTTCAATACATGCCTCAATGTAAACAAGTCTTTACTACTTTCCTGTGTGAGGTTCCTTGCTCTGAGACACTGAACAATTTTAAATCACATGTGCTTGCTCGAGGTTTGATTTTCTATCCCTTTGCAGTGGTGTCAGAAATTTTCTAGTGTGCTTCCCAGTCCATTTGTTGGCTGCAAATGCTTTTGGTTTTCCTGCAAGTCTGGACGTGGTGTGATCTTCAGAGTGAACCTTCTCTTCTTTCTGTAAGCCAGGTATATTTGAATCTTGGGTATCAAAGTCATGTCAACATTTGGAAAAATGTTGTCCATGTCCTTGTCCATGGATCTCACTATTCCTCAGGTTTTTAATGTTAATATTTCAATCACTAATGGGGAAGTTTTAGACTCAATTTATTCATGTTCCCAAGTGAGAGGTGTTACATAGAGGCAGCTCCTTACTACTAATAGCTACTGCACATTTTTTTCCCTGGGAAATTGCTTTTACCTACTACAGCAAAAAAAGAATAAAGAAGTAGTTCCTCGTGTCATCACACACAATAAGATTAAATGTTTTCCCACACATTTTGGTCTGGTATTTATTTTTGAACAAGGTACAATACAATAGCAGGGTACATTAATAACAACCAGAAGTGTTGTCAGTGAAATGTGTGAGACGTATAAAAACACCTAAAATAAAATTGTTGCATCTTGTAGAGGCTTTGAACTGCACATTTAAAAGCTTTCCCATCTATTTTTGAGTTCTGCCCTGACAGTGTCCAAACACGGACTCGAATTGTGTTCTTGAGGATTGCTCTTTACAGAAATAGAACAAATTGATGCCCATATGACTTTCAGAAATGATGACAAAGAGGTACTCATGTTTTATTTTATGAGAAACAGATTAATTTCTGAAGATACACTGGAAGTGACCTGCAGCAGCAAGTCCCTACGTGCACACAGAAACCACCCAGGAAATAGCAAGCTGCTGACTGACTAACTGGGCCTTTTCTCTTGAAGACAAGTGCTGCGTTGTGTTGTTAGTCTGTTTTGAGGTTTGTGCTTGTAACATTTTGCTGTGTCAGTTTCAGACACATCAGCTTGAACCCAGAATTTGTCAGGTTATCCTGATGGGTCATAACTGCTCAGAAGCTTACAATTTCTAATTCAGCAGCCAATGCAAACAGTGCCCAACAGACAGGGAGAGCAGCAGCTGGGACAAAAAACAATATCTACACTTCCTGGAGATGACCCAACGCTGGTATACCTCCCAGTACTGGTATCTGAGACACTTTACATGCAGTTGATAGGACTCCTGTTTATGTGATTACAGTGTTTGATGGGAGAGGACACTAGTTTCCCATCTAGGAACTCGTGAATCTGCAAGTGAAAAGGAAGGATATTTTCCTGTTCACAACAAGGGCAGAAGCAGCAGCATCTTGCCCTTAGGACAGAATGGGCTACACTGGCCACATCCATTTCTTGTTTTGTCCAGGACTCAGCATTTTTGGTGCAGACTTTTTCTTTTAATAGTATTTGGCTTTTCTAGAAATATTCGTATCTCACCTTGCAAGTGCTTTAACAACTTCAGCCAAGCAGGAGCCTGTAGTATCATACTGTTCAGGACCAGTTATCTTTCCTGTCATTGAACCATTGTAGACTTTGTAACCAAAACTGAATCTTTCATGCCCCTTTCCTGCTCTTATTTCTTGCGCAGGAAGATGTAGCGATATCCCTGAGGACGGACTCCTTTTCTGTTTCACATCCACTCCCGCAGCCTCCGAGCCCACAGGGGCAGCCCTTCGGCAGGGAAACACTGGTGTGGGTGTTCACCATGTGTCATGCAGCGTGTGGAGGGCAGCTGCACCTCCGTCCATCCTTCTCTGCTCTGCCGCGGGTCACTGCACAAAGCGCAGCGCAATAAAATGTAACAACAGCGCTCCTTAGGGGGGGCTGATTGGGAAGTCCATTCCCCCCCGTGTATGTTTGAGCGACGAGGGGTACGGCAGACCTATAAGGCAGCCGTATCCAGGTTCGGAACACCTTTCTCCCGGGAACACCGAGGCTGATCCCGCAGGCACGGCGGGAGCGGTCCGGAGCTCCAGGCGGGTGAGCAGCACCCCCTCGTGTCTGCGTGGTACAGGCAGTCCGACACCAGAGCCAAAATCTGCCCGTCTGGCTGGCCCCGGCATGCACACCGAGCTCACTGCACCCGAGCTGTGTACGTACTTAGGGACGAGAAGGTTTTGCCCTCATCTGCGAGCTACCTCCGGCATTTACTGCTCAATGCACTGCGTGTTTCTGCAATAACTTAGGCATAACATTTCATGCCTGAAACTGCGTCCATTCCTGCACCTGTTAGAACCTGTGCTCTCTGCACAGACCAGGGCAAGCACAACTTCCAGGTAACAATCCTAAAGACACTCTGCAGCTTTTTAGCTGATTGACCATCCTCTTGTTGGAGATGGGCTCTGTCACCTAGCATCCTGTGGTTTCCTGTGTGCTTTTTAACAGCTAGGACAACATCATCTCCGAGGCTGAATCTGCATTCCCAGTGGTTCAGATTCTTCACTTGTAAGGACATGTGTACTGGCTAGAATCAAGGTTTTGCCCATGGGGCTGAGAATGACAATTTCAGATGGGTCAAATTACACATTAGAAGCCACACCCTCCAAACAACTGCGTAGGGAAGAATCTTTCCAGAATTTCAGCATCTCCTAAACAGATATTGGCTTGTTTATATTGCCTTACACAGGCACAAACAGCGCTTGTAGTCCAAATTAGATAGTGCTTTGATATTCCACCATGTCCACTGGGCCTCTCATCTGGATTCATTTTTCCAAGGCACTTCTATGCCAGAAAAACATTCAGATGTCCTCAACAATCAAATAGAGATTTAGCCCCCTTAATTCCCATAAAGCCTAGTATAGTTTGGTAAATGTGTGAGCCAAGCATGAAGGAGGGTTTGGCCCTTCAAATTAGAGACTCTATTGTTTCCTGCAATGCTTCTGAAATGCCACCGCCTCTGCCCTGGAGGGGACATATAAAAGCCACCATAAGCTCTAGGGCCCTAAGAATTTGGGCCTTAGATATCTAAATGAGAAGAAAAATGTGATCCATACAATCAGACACTTGGGAGAAGGACATGAATATGATGCAGTAAGTATATAAATGAATTTATTCTTGGGAAAATATGCTCAACAGCACAATGCTCCATGGGGTTATTTGACACTGTAAGGGAGAAGCAGCATTATGGAAGGCCAGGAGCAACAGAGCAGGTAACTGCAGTGTCTGTGGGGTGATTTCCAGTGAGAAGACAGGGCTGAGGTAAGGAGTGTCTGTGTCAGAGCATGAACTTTCTTAGAGACGAGTCACAGTGGTCCTGGCAACACACCCAGCTCAGGGCAGAACCCAAGTGAGTCAGCCTGACCTGTTCTGCTTTGCACTTTTCCTTCCCAGTGCCCTCTGGGCTCATGTTTTCAAGACCAAATTAATAAATAAGTGCCATGGATGCTTCTAGATCATCTGCTCTAGTGTCTGTATCAATCTCTAATGCACAGACATTACATAATTCTCTCTGTGAACATTTTTTCTAATGCTTCAGGGCTGTTGCTTGCCAATATTCACTACAGGAACATTTTTTAGGTCTCAGATGTGGCTGGTTTCACAGCTTCCCGGCAGTCTGGGGTATCAGTGGAGGAATTTGTGCTCAGCAGCACACAATGCAGAGAGCTGTGTGCCCTGCAGAGCCAGGGCACATGATGTGAAGAATGCCTGCAGTGCACAGGGGCTGTGAGCACAGGAGTGTGGGCTGCTCAGGCATGCTGCCACTGCCAGCCTCTGGTCCCCTGCTGCACAGTCAGAGCTAAAACAAGAGAGAGCTGTTTATCATTCTTTTATTGCACTAATTGTTACAAATGAAAGGAACACTGACACTTGCTTCAGTGTGATTTGCTGCAGGGACAAACTGTCCTCTTGTCTGTACAGGATAAGCTTTGATGTGTAACACTTTTCAAACTGAAAATGCATATTTATACCTAATCTAAATGGAAGTATCAACAAAAAATGACAAGTTATTTTGCAAGGATGTCCCAGCTGTAGGAGCTGAGTCTGCCTTTCAGGAATGATGGTAACCATTTCAGTTCAGGATTAAGATCTGAATCTCCCCCAGAACTCTAGGAAGTGATTGGTCAGGTGAAGGGAGTTCTGGACAGGCATTTTCTAAAGAAAAAGAAAATAGGAGACAGTCCACATGATGACTCACTTTCTTCAAGAAAAAATTGAAGAAAAGTCATTGTAGATGGGAAAAAGGAGTCAGGGGCTACAGTCACATGGCCTCAACTGGTCATTTCAGAGGAGTGACTGAGCATAAAAGGATCCTGTAAGGCATTGGTGGATGTTTGTTGTGTGGGGACTGGGAAAGTCTTGATAGTGGCTGTCAAAAGTAAGTGAGACCAAGAATTTTCTATCTTGAAGACAGAATAATCCAGATATATAGCACAACTTACACACACACAGACACACACACACACACGAAAAAGAAAAAAATCAGAGAATTTATGTTCTATGGACTTAAGAAAAATGCACATCTGAAAACCTTGAGTGTGGCCAAGCCACAGTTTCTAAGTGCTGTGCAAGGTGGCTGGGTGTGATGAGGTGGTGATTTTACTCCAGGCTGAGCTCTAATGGGAGTAACAAGACTGTATTACTGTAGCTCTTTGGGACAGGGCAAAGTTCTGCCTCTGGTCCTGCCCTCTATGATATTTTGTAGCTCCAGGCAGTAAAAATCCTTGCGTGCCTCTATGAAGTCTTGTATTATTAAATGGATGACTTCATGGGTGTGGATAAGCAATGACAGCCACGAAGCATCACTAAAGGTGTTTCAGATGCTTAGGTCAGACCTGCCCATCCAGCAGTGGCTCATGAGGACAATAACAGTGAGACATGCAAGCTGCTTTCTGTGCAGGCAAAGATCACTGTTTGGTAAGTTCCAATTCTTGATGTGATATTTAAAACCATAGCCTTTAGTACGTGTGGTACTGCCAACTTCAGCTCTGCCTCTTCTCTATTCCTTAAAAACTCGTGGCCCAAATGGTGTGTGGTGGGTCTGAAGTTGTCTGAATGCCAATGCACCCACTAGATTTATTCTTTTTCTGCCGTGAGATAAGAAGTAATAGGAGAGCAAAGCAGGCTTTAACTTTAAAGGGTATAAAGAGATCTTATTTAAACAGAACTCAGCGTCTCATGTTGTTCTCCCCACGTGTCCTCACTCCTTCCCTTTTCTGATTCGGGAGAGAACTGGTGTTCGCAAGTCTATCTGTTCTCAAGCTTTATCAATTAAAACAGTCTTTATAGAGTTCTGCAACGCCGAGAGGTCGGTCTCATCGGGGCTCTGAACAGAGAGATCGCCCGCCGTGTCTCTCGCTGCTGGCTCCATGCGAGCCGTGCCGGCCGCCGGCTTTACTCAGCGCCCGCCTTCATGCGGGGTGCCAAACAAGAAAAGCTGCTGCTGCTGTTTTTGTCCTTCCGTCCGCAGCACGGCTGGCTAAAAACCTGGCCAAGCACACAAAGCCCATCGCGAGTCGTGCCGAGGCAGTGGCGGCCGCGCCGATCCCGGCCCCGGCCGCTCCTCCCGGCGCTGGTCCCGGCTGTGTGATTGCTCCCGGTGCCGGTGTATCCCCCGGCCGGCACAGACCGGAGGGCTCTGCCGGGAAGAGGCAGAGCCCGGCGCCGACCGACCTGCTCGAAGGCCGGGAGCTTAGAGAGCTTTTCCCGGGCTTTGTTTGACTTGCAACATGTGTGTTCGCAGAGGCGCATTCAGCTCCCCAATTGGTTTACTAGATTGTCAATATTCACACTAGCCACCGATTGGCCCTGTAAGGCACGGTCCTCCTTCTTCTCGGCTCACTAAATGTCACTCAATGCAACACCAGCACTGAGGGGTTATCGCCTATGACAGTGCCTTTGCGTGCACTGCGTATTTCAGTATCTGAGCTAGTGTCTGTTGCTCAGTTTCTGGTTTCTGTGCTTATCGGTTGTGGCTCCAGAACATGTCCTGGCACACCAGTATTGCTGTTGGCGCTTGGGTGTGATGACAGAAAATAATCTTGCTAAGGAGTGGTAGGCCCTCTGCAGCTGAAATGCATGTTTTAATTTCTTGGTTTGTTCCTATGATCATGCCACCTCTCTGGTAGCATTTGTAATTAGATTGAAAGAATTGATCACTTGTTTTTTAAGTTAAAGTCAGGTCGTTTCAGATGAGGCTCTCTTTTTGCATTAGAGTAGCTAGCTCAGAAAATCCTGGAAGAATTTTCTGTGTTTGAAGTTAATGAGTTGTCTAGAAACAGGTGTTTGCAAACAGGATTAGGGATTTTCCTTCTCATTGTAAAACAAAGGAATATTTTTGTGTTTATCAAAGTCCTTCCACTGAAGTGCAGCACGCGTGTGTGATGCTGCCATGGCAGCCTGCTTACGGTGATTGTCTACTACAAAAATAGAACAGGAATCTGTTTCTCCCCTTAGAGGTTCTCTCCTGTCTTTAGCAGTGTGTTTGTTAATGATTTGAGGCCAAGTTATGAAGTAGCTCAACTCCAACTTCCAATTACTTATTAACCTAAAATTACTTAGTTATTAATCATGCAAGGAGCAGAAGCATAATATAGTCTGTAAAGATTCCAAGATCATCACATTCCCTGCCTGTTCTAAAGAAATGATCATTACCTTTTCACTCAAGAGGTAAAATAGTATTACCAAGTTGTGACTTGTTCATAGATTTCCAGGGCATGCAAACTATGCTGATTATGAAAGACAAAAAAAATAATTGTCTCTGCACATTGATTATTTAATTTCTATTAAAGGGATCAAACCCTTCTGTTTCTTGGAGTTGACAGTAAAGTAGTTCCTGCTCTGTGGTCCTGAAGACCTGTTTCCCCTCCCCATACCTGTTCCCAGCCTGACCAGTCCTTCCCAAGTACTCATCAGGTAATTTTGTGTGACTCAGATGAGGTCAAAACTTGTCCATTGGTAGGAAGAGTTCAAGGGTGAGAAAGAAAATTAGAAACAAACCAGAGCCACATCGCCCAGGCCAAGGTGAGGACCAACACACCTGGTTTTACTGGAAATGAGAACTTTAGGTTTTTATTATAATTACAAGAGGCTGCATTGCTTTATTGTATTAATTTCTTTCTGAGGCATCTTTGCATAAATCTAAGTACTTTAAGCACTGGGTTTTTAAAACTTGGTTATAAACCTAAAAAAGCCCCAAAAAGCTATCCCTAGAAACCTGAGGTTTTGTTTGTTTTTTCAGTTGAAAAGTTTAGGGTCAGGATGAAGCCCGATTTATCCTGGGGTGGGGCGGTGGGTAACATCACATTTTGCTGTTGTAAGCCAATAGTGTGGTCTTCAGTCATAAAAATGCTTGGGTACCTCCTGGTGCCCAACAGCTTCACGGTGTGAGTGTCCAGCAGGGTGGCAGACTTGTCAAAAACAGATATTTGATATTATCTTGGGTTAGAGATTTGAAGGGTCAGGCTGCTATTGCTCTCTGCTCCAGCTCTCTGCTCCCAGAGCATCAGGCAGGATGCTCAAGTATCTGAAGCTGGGACAGGAAAAAATCAAGCCTCTGATTTTACAGCAATTGGGAAGCTCTGTGGATTTGTGCACAACTGTCCCAGTTGAGATGGAGCAGCTCCAGAGATTGAGCTTGGCATGAAGCTCCAAGCCCCAGCACGGAGCTTCTATGCCGTTGTGAACTGAGTAAAAAAACCTTGCATGTTGCTTCCCTCCTGTTTTGAGTGATTCTCAATGTTGTAAATACCAATTAAATCCTTGTGTCAATATTTTCAAGGTGCAAAGCCAGAAACTGCAACACAAACTTTAATCCCAAATACCAGGCTTACTGTGGTGTGTCTTTGGCAGTGTGTCTGTCTCTGGAGAGAAGTATACCACAGGATAGGGATGTGATCAGGAATCAAATATTTGAGTATGTGGATCTGTTCTGCCTCTCCCTAACATCAAATTATATAAAGCAAAAGTAACTTGACATAAATCAGTGCAATGAAATGGTTGTGAAAGCAAATGCAGGTTTGGTGTTTTTCATGCTCTCCTCTGTGGCCCAGTGGCTTCTTGTTTTGGGGTTGATCTGATGGATGAATTATTTGCTGGAAACAGATGGGCAAACAGTAGGAACTGGGAAGGTGTGTCTTGGTTCAATTCTATTTTGCAGCTTAAGCATCTGCTTCTGCAATTTACTGCTGAGCAATTAAAGTAAGAGGCAATGCTTTCCTTCTTACAGATGCAACTCTTGCCCAGTGATATTCATAAGGGTATTATACAGTTCAGCAAAAATAACTGTGTGGGGTTAAAGGATCAAGCTGTGCTGTCACAATTTGTCATAATGTTCTAAATCTATGTATCTACATTGGGGCATGATCTGATGGACTGTACCAGTTATTCCGCAAACACTGACGATGGGCATGTATCTGAGGGAAAGCATGCTTTATCCAATGGATAAGGAAACAGAGGAGGTTAAAGCCTAACAAGTGCTTTGGGCACAGCATGTTTCACGGTGTGTCACCAGATGATTCCAGGGAGTCGGCACGTTGCCTCCCTTTGTAAAGTTAGTGATTAAAGTGTTAACCGGAGCCTCCTGGAGGTGGAACCGTGACTAAAGGGCGGGCTCCTGTCAGCGCTCGGAGAAAGGAAAGTGGTAGGTAAATATTCCCGACGTGCACCGAGGTGCGGGGAGTGTCCTGGGCTTCCAGCATTCCCAGTTTGTTAAGCAAAATAGTAATTAACAGCCCTGTGGGTCCCGTGCAGCAGCAGAGGTAGCTGTCCGCCAGGGCCATGTTGCCATGCCTCTTTCAGGGCTCGGGGAAAGGTGCGTGAAACTCCTCCTGTGCTTCTCCCGCCCGGATCGCACGCCCAGGTAAGTGCAGAGGAAGGCGGGAGCTGTTCTGCTCGCTGTGTAAGCTGCGGTGTCGGGGGAAGCAAGGTCCTTCGCAGCCACCCGGAACTCCGCTCACACTCCTCTGGGGTCATTTGGGTGCCGGAGGGAAGGAGAAATGCCTGCTCAGAAATGCCTGACAGAAGTTCCTGAGCGGTTTGTGAGAGTCACCTGAGGTGGGAGCGGGCGGCAGCAGGTAGTGCTGCTGCTCGGCGTGCCCGTGGCCGCCAGCCCGCCGTGCCCTTCATTCAGCGCGGGTGTGATTTAGAAGTGACATCGGTGACCTTGTGCGCTCTTCTCGGCGGCTAAAAACGGCCCGTGCCGGTCGGCTGCAAAGAGACAGTCACTTCTGCTCCTAAAACGGGGTGACACCGTGCTCGAAAGGGATGTGTGCGAGCCCCGCTCCAGCAGTGCCTAAGAGGAGGGAGCGTGCGCGTCTCCTGCGTTGTGCCTGGGAAAGTTAAGGGGCCATATTCGCATAAACCAACTTACTGCTGTTTTTGTCAAATCCCATTCCGAGCCTGCCTGAGCAGAGGGGTTATGCTGTGATTTGTACTCAAGGAGTGCTCTTAGTGCTCTATACTGAACAGCTAATTATTAAAATAAGGTGTGAAGAAATCCGAAAGCCCAAGAAAAAACCAAAGCCCTTTTTTTTTTAGTGGGGAAAACACGATTGTTCAGAATAAGTACTTTGTTTTAATTACCACCTTTTTCTTTGGTGGTAGGGACATCTAGCATAAACAAAAAGAACAAAAAAAGGGAACGTGAAGTCCCATAACTAGAGTCTGTGACTAGTAGAGTTATTCTGCTGATACTGAGTTTATCCATCTGAACAAATCTTAAATTCATCTT
This sequence comes from Trochalopteron elliotii, assembly GCA_024734555.1. Classification (NCBI taxonomy): domain Eukaryota; kingdom Metazoa; phylum Chordata; class Aves; order Passeriformes; family Leiothrichidae; genus Trochalopteron; species Trochalopteron elliotii. The sequence goes on from JANPWX010000183.1 coordinate 6,490,518, forward strand.
TATAGAAACCAATATGATTGAAAAATTTGCTAAATACCAGACACTTGTGAGTTTAGAAGATGACTTAGCTGGTGGTGTGCCTTACGGTACAAAGCTTTGTGCTGTACAAAATATTCTGTGTGTGTAGTTGAGAGCTGGATTAACAGACAGCTGAGCCTTGTGGTTTCTGTAAAAGAGATGGAAGAAGTTTGCCCTATCCTGACTTTCTGTGGCTTTTGAAGAGCTTTGGAAAGCACTGGGTCAAAATACCTAGGGATCTTTGCTGAGATTTGGAGTTTTAGTTTCTCTAGCACTGGCAGAGGTTCTGCATAGCACACTGTGCTCTGCAGGCCCTGTCTTAATATATGGATGCACTAGAAAGCACATCCAGGCTGTTAAACAAATTGAGGTGCTGCCTTGCTGCTCCTGCTTGGCTCAGTTCTGGATCCCAGGCATCCCTCTCCTTCCAGTCCTCCTCTGCAGTTGCCTTTTTTAAATGCTTGTCTAAAAGTCTGTAGCCGTTTGCTTTGTCATTCCTGCACTCTACTGTCCCAGGTCTGTCCCCTTAAGTAAAGGACTTAAGTATCACTGTACTCAATAAAAGGGAGCAAATCCTCTTATCTGCCTCTGCACTGACACTTGGACTTTTTCTGTGGGGGAAAAACCCTACATTTCAGGTAACATGAATCTTACAGACAAGTACAGCTCATTACCTTTGTGAGATTTGTCTTGTGCCCTGATGTCTTGATGTTCTTGCAGCTTTGAAATGTACCCTGGTCTGTTTTCCCTTTGCTTTTCCCAGACCCCTCCAATAGTTGCAGTTCTCCTCTATAGAGATGCTCAGTTTGCAGCTGCCCCAGTTTTCATTTCCTCCTGACTTTCCCTTTGCTTTCCTTTCTTTCCTTTGCTATGTATTTCATGCTTCAGTCAGTCTTCCTGCAAGCATTAGGTTTCTACTTGGTTAAGTCTCAGGCCAGCAATTTAGTCCAGCCAAGATCCCACTTTCTAGGTCTAACCTGTCTGAGGAAATTCTGCCCTTCTAGTCTAGTTTAACATAGTGGTAAAGATGCCAAGTAAGTCAGGAGATGACTTTGAATAAATGAGACAAGCAGATACGGTTGGAGCTGCTGGAAAATTAGCACGGTTTGGTTAGTTCAAATCAAAGGGAACAATGGAAAAGGTACTTCACTTCTGTTTGCTTCCTCAAAAGGTCTACAGGGAAGTGACATGGAAAGCAGCAAGATAGCAGGAGGTGATGGAAAATCTAACAGCTTTGTGGATTTAGGGAGCGCCAGTGCAAATATCCTGACATCTGTTGTGTCAGGCACTGGTGTTGGGGAAGTCACTGTGTGGTGGCAACCCACAGGTTTAGGGCTTGGTTAAAAATAAGTGCTGTAAAAGGTGTGCAGCCAGAATGTGCCCATGGGTAGGGTCCAGGGAGAAGAGGTTCATCTCTGGAGTGATGAGCTGGTGGTGTGGAAGGGTTTGGTACAAGGCTGATCAGCACAGCAAGTCACATAACTGAGGAGAACATAGTGAGAGTTGTGCTTCTCTGCCAGCCATAGGAGAGAAGGCTTTGTCCTGGGTGTTGGGCCTGTGGGGGAGAGAAAGGCATTGGTGAAGAATTATCCCCATCACCACCCACTCTAACACCAGTTAGCTTTATTTTCAGCATTTTAATGGCACCCGGCTGATTAAAATCTGTTCAAGGTGTTTAAGGCAAATAATTTACTAGGAGCCATCCACTGCATAACAAAACACAGTGTTCATCTCTTTTTTGTGGGTGTAAAGGTCACTTCTCTCCATGTGCAGAGATCAGCTTTTTCTTTCAGATGAATCATTTTAAGGCCAAACTCTGTAGAAAAGAGTGCAACCACAAGCAGTGAAGCAGTGCTGGAGCTTTCCAGTGTCACTGCTCTACAGTTAATAGAGGTGACTTGGCTATCCACTGCTCTTAACATGTTTCCTGACAGGTGGGAGGAAGCTGAAGTGTGTATTCAGTTATTCAGGTGCCAAAGTACATCTTATAAAAATGGCTTGAAATTACACTGACACAGGCAGCTGCTTCACTTACAGGTCTTAAGTAAATCGCATAAAATCAGATTTCAGGGTGTGGCCAGTGGTTACTGAAGTCATTTCAGAGGGATGGTACACAGCAGTGTATTCCTCACACACAGACTCATGTCTGTACAGAAGTCCCTGGGCTTGTTTGGCTTTCAGGTATGTTTTTGTCTTGATGGATGTCACCCAAAGGACAAAGGGAGTGCTGCTCCTTTCAGTGAGCTCTTGATAGAGCACTGCTAGAAACACCAGCTGTTCAGGTAAAGCTCATTTTGGAAGTACACTCTGGTTTCAGGGGTTTTGAAATAACTTCCTGTGTATTTTGTAGGGTGAAGATCGTGGTTTTTATATGCAAAACTTCTCGTTTGTCCACATATGTTGTTTTTCAGAAGCTGTTTATCTATGATTGTGGAAAATTGCTGACATCTAAAAAAGCAGCTCAGTAGTGCAGCACACAGAGGTGAGGTGTTTACTCTTTGCCCAGCCATGCTCTGTTCAAGGTTGAATGTTCCCTAAATCAGTTTTTGGAAGGATGCTTGTCATTGGGACTATAGACAATCAACTACTTTGCAGGTATCTTTGACCAGGCCCTGTCCAATGCAGTCTGAAATCAGATTCAAGTCATTTCCCTGGCAAAAGTGACAAATGACATTGAGTGCTGTGAGCCAAATTCCTTTGTCATCATGCCCAAATAAGAGAAATGGAAGTGGAATGATCAACTTCCAGTGCAGGCTTTGGAGATGTTACTGCTTTTCATGGAATTCTTTGAAGGTTTTTCCCTGCCGTGTGTGATGCCACTTGTTCAGTTAACTCCTCAGTGTTCCTTTTATTCTGGTACCTGAGGGTAAAGGAAAGAGCCTAGAGTCCATAATGAAGCTTTTTGAGGAATGCATTGTTGAAGTCTCGTGGGTCTGTCTCATTGCCTGCATAATATGCTCAAATCTCAGTGTGGAAATCTGTAAATTGTATTGCCACCTCCCTGAAATTACCGTCTTCTTCTCCTCTCTTTGCTATTCCACTTGCTTTCTTGGTGTGCTGCAGGACACTGCTAATCATCAACACTCCTTCCCTTGCCTAATTTTAGGAATCTGGATGAGGGTGGTTTGCTGAGTGGTAAATTATACTTTCAGTGACTCTGGGTGATGCTCTATCCACAGTGGACACATGGATTGCGGTGCATGGGCTGCTGTCTCAGACTGCTAACAACTCCAGCATAATCCTGGAGTTGAAGTAGCTTTAAAACTGCTTGAGAAAGTCCTGGTAGGTGTAGCACTTGGGATTTTAAACTGCTGTTATATACTTGATGGAAATGGCTTATGGCTTTTTTATTAGGAGTGGGAAATACTTTGGTACTAAGGCAGAGTATGAAGTAGTCAAGTTATGGTGCAATGAGCCCTCAGCTTGAGTGTCCCAGCCTGTTTCACTTGGCCAACTAAAGCTTTGTGCTTGATTACTATTCAGTTTTTTGTAGTAGCAGTAGTGAATGTATTTACTTTTTTTGACCTTTTGCTTAGATTCATCTCTTCTGAGTAAATGAAGAAAGTGACTATGAAGGCACAGCACCTGCCCTCTGTTTTCATCAATGAAGACAAGTTCGTAACCAGGTAAATTATTAAAACCCTGAATATTTAATGACTTTGCTGCTTTCTTTCAGCTTATTCCACATTTATTCCTTGACAGGGGGTCCTGCAGGGAGCTGAGTCTGTAGCAACAGCAATCCATACCATTTAGTTAGTTTAACCTGTCTGCAGAACAGAGTTGGCCTTTACATGAAATTAAAAGAATAGAGCATTAAACCTTTGGGTCTGTGTTTTTTGTTCAGTAAGTAGAACAGCCCTTCTACAGGAATCTGAGATAAAATTACAGGTTAGGGAAGAAGACCTTCCTGTCTTGGAAATCTGTTGGAATTGACAGTAAGTTCCAGAGTTGAGCTCTGCTTGTCTGCAGCTTGGAGTTTGGCAGCCCTGGATTGCAGGGCATCTGTGCAAAAAGACTTTGGGGCTGCTAGCTCTCTGCTGTGGTCAGAGGAAGTGACCTACTTGTAAAAAAAAAAAAAAAAAAAAGCTTGGGATTGCACTCTGTCATTTGTGGGATGCTTTTCCACAGTTCAGTCTCCCTGGGAGGAATTTTTCCTACTGCTGCCCCAAACTGAGCTACCTGGCATTTAGCTCCATCCCCTTTCTTACGGGATTGTTTTTCCCCTGTTGACAAGAGCACAGGAAGCTGCAAGAAGAGCCTCTCTTCTCTCTTCATTTCCATCACTCTTGGTCTTCCCATGGGAAAGAAACTACCTGTAGACTCCACCTGGGATGAGGTCTGCAATGGAATTTGTTGTGCTGCAGTAGAGATTTGTTCCTGAATCCTGGTGCTTTCCTATGTGGCCTAAGCAATGCTGTTTTCTCCCTTTCCAAGGAAGGGTGTCAGGGCTTTGCCCAGAGCACACAGGCAGCAGATGCATCACTCCCTTTCTCTTCAAGAGTTGTTCCCTTTATAGTGCTACTAATTTGGGATGCAGTGCTTTTGTGTCAGAGGTAATTAACGTGTGTGAACTTGGCATGCAAAGGTGTTTGGAAATGCACCAATTGAACCAGTGTCTCTGGGGCTTTATTCCTCTGTATACTTGCCTGTTCATGTGATGAAATGTGCATCCCAGTTGAGACCTTTGTGCATGACAGCCATGGTTTAAACTTCCTTTGCCATGCAAAAAGGGAAATAAGTGTTTCAAGAGCCTCTGACATTCCATATACACTCAGGCTTGCTTCCAATGCAATTTCCAGACTGTCATCCCTCATCTATACCTTGAATCTGCTGTTACACTACTTCTCTTCCAGTTCTATCCTGCAAATCTTGCTGATGGGGCAGGCTTGCTGTTTGGGAATTGCACAATGACTGGATCAAAAGGCTGACCAAAGCTTGTGGGATGATTTGGCTGGCTGAACTGCTGCAACTCCAGCATAACTGCCATAAATATTCACAGGTTGTGTGTAGGGCTTGGGCAGGAGAGGGCACAGGTGAGCTGTCCTGGGTTAGTGTTTCCAGAGAGCAGCCTGGGCTCTGTTGTGGTTTACCCCTGGAGCACCTGATCTTGCAGCTCCTTTGTATTCTGCTTTTGCTGCTGAAGAAAGTGGTGAATCTGCAGTGCATGTTGTGTTCTTGGGGTGAGTTGTTCTGCCAGTTATGTGGTTTTGGTTTCTGTTAATGGCTGTATTTGGCTGTTGTCACAAAGCTGCTTGCAACACAACAGCTGCTGATTTTCCAGACATCAAACTCAGCAGAGATGGCATCTGTCTCTAAGTTGGGGCAGTAGGAAGATGTGTTACAGTAAGACTACTTCTTGAACAAGGCTGGTGCACATATTCTCTTCTGGGGCAAAAAGAAGGAAAATTGTTTTTTTCTCTTACATTTCTGCTACAAGGACAAACAAGTCAGAGTGAGCTGCTGTTAGTCTCTCCCTCAGGGCTTTTCTAATTGCTTGTGTGGTTTGTCACTGTTGGTTCCACTAATGTGGGGCTGAAACCTGAAAGATTTACTTACACAAACTTCTGAGGAAGGTAATGGCAAGTTTTTCTAAACAAGGCAAGAAACTGTGTGAAAATCTGGAGAGTTTGCTCTGAGAAACAGAATCTGCTTCAGAGATGGCCCTTACCAGACCACTTACTGCTGTTAATCTGTGATTTTATTTGCCTTTGCAGTCAGCATAGACTAAGAGTAATAGGTGGGCCTCAGAGTGTGACCCAAGTCCCTTATGTATTTCTAATCCATCTTCAGGGAGCTCACCTTCTCAACTCCCTACTTGGAAAAAAACTTGTGAAATAACAGCTGTCAATAAAATGGTTGCCAAATGCAATGTGAAATACAAAGAGACTTGAGTCTGAAGCACCTCGTGAGCAGGATCAGCAGGTCTGTCACAATATCTGTCAGACAGGGCTGCCTATCTCCTGCTTGCCTGATAATCATGAATTGCCTCTGGAGCTTGCCTGTGTATGTGGCCAAGACGTGCTTAATCTTGCTTACCTGTAGCCAGCAGGATCAGAACTGGGCTTGTAGCTGATTCTTATCCAAATCTGTTTGCATTCCCTTTTGGTGGGATTACCTGAATGTTGTCCCTCACAGCTCACGAGACACAAAGAACCTGTAATGAGCTATTTCTACCCAAAGCAAAGAAGGGCTTTTGCCACCAGTATTCTGAGGATTTAAGACCAAAGTAAGTTGAAGTAAATGTTGAAAGTCCTTGTTTGGAATCCAGTTGAGAAAGATAGTTACAAATATTTTTGTGTGTGGAATTGCAGTAATGTCAAGTAGATAATGTACATCCACAGACTAAGGAGGGAATGCAATGAACCTTGAGTTTAGGGGTGCAGCCCTTGTCCTCGTGTTACCTGCTAGGTAAAAACCTAGTTTCTTTTCCCTCTCACCATGGGAAAAAGCTCTCTAAAGCAACAGGACACTGTCCTGTTTATGAAGTGGAGAGGGGAGGGATAGGTATGCCAGGGAAAGCTTTCCATGTTCATGCTTTGCATGGTCCTCTGCCCTAAGCACAGCCTGGACATGTTACCTGCCCTCCTGGCTGTCCCTGGTTCCTCTCTGGAGTTTGGGCAGCTGGGCCCAGGTGAAGGCCACGTTCCTGGGGCCTGTCCCCATGTTGGGCTGTCAGTTCCTCTGGGGCACTTCTGTGTTTAAAATTGGTGGAGGAGTTGTAACAGTGTTTCTGATGGTACATGAGTTCTGAATATCATCAGCAGGTCTCTGAGGAACGTGTGGTGCAGAGCTTGCAGGTGCTGTGTGTTCAATCTGTGGGGCTGCTGGTCCAACAGCTCACACAAACGTGGAAATAACAGGCACTATTTGGAAGCAAACCTGGTGTCTTCACACATCACTGAGGCAGGACATGAAACCACTACAATCATTAGTCCATAAGGAAGGACTTGTACACTTCCATGCAGTTGTTCCCCATCGTTAACCACCTCTGCTGGTGGGAATTGCTTGTTTGAATTACAGTCTGAGTCATCTTTAAATGGTGTGGGGAAGAGAGTTTCATTCTCGATGGCCTTGAAATACGTTTCAGTTAATGCTGTCATTGTTCAGCCCTCCATAGCCTGAGCTGCAGCTGGCTTTTTGTCTCCATGACTCCTTGCTTGTTTGCAGAAGTTCTCTTTATCTTCCTTCCTTTCTCCTCTCAGCAAAGACGTGGTGCAAATCTGTTCTGTTTCAAGCAGAGGAAAATAGAAATGTTAGACATCCTGTAGATGTTTGGAGGTAAGAAAAGTATCTGCAGCAGTATTAAAACTGGATGGAAGCCATCATGCAGGGAAAACCAAGTGCAGCCTAGTTAAAGTAACCTCCAACATTGGTGTGTGGGGATGTTGTTCTGTTTGCTTCCTCCTCATGACTGCTACAGAGGTGCAAAGTACAAGCTGTTCTGGGCAGTGTTATTAAGGTCATGTGGGACTAGCTAATTAATTTCCTCTGGCTCTTTAAAGAAGCAACTTATGAGCAACCCAGTAACTTGACAAAACTTTAGTCTTAGAAAATGATGTATGGATCATAAATAAACCTATAAAAGGGTGATGTGGGTAGCACAGTTATGGGGTGTTACCCTGCCACATACCACCTGCATTTTACAGACATGTTAAAAAATACTTTTTCATTGTGATCTTTATTCTAGAGAGCAGCTCAGTTCTCTTCTGAAGAATTATAACTCTTACTATTCAGATCAAGAGAATCTGCAGCTGACATATAATCAGGTAAGGATTTAGGAGTGAGAAACTCCACTAATCTGGACATCACAAATTGGTGCTCTCTTCTCCTCACAGCACTGGACTCCAGCACTTGCTGTGGTGTTTTTATTGCCTGACATATTCCATTTAATATAATAAACCAGAACTGGTTTCCTGAGCTGATCAGGTCAGCCTGCTGCTTTGGCTGTTTTGGAAATTGCTTAAAAGTGAGGTTACACGTTCTCCAGGTAATGTGCTCCAGGGCTGTGTCAGCCTCAGTGATTTCACTGTATTCCTGTTACTTTGAGGGGAGATAGATTATTATTATTATTAGTTGATTATTTTTACTGTGTTATTATGCAGCACTAACTATTTCACTGTTTTTCTCCAGCAAGAAGGAAGCACACCATTCATTGAAGGAATCCTCTCGATATTCTGGGGAGTGCGACATCCTATCCGATTGAAAATTCAGGATGAGAAGTTGATACCCTCTTTTGTAACCCTGAAGTCAACAGAGAATGTGGGTTTTTTCCCTAGTAAAAGGTAATGTATGAACTTCCCTAAGGAGGCTAGCATTGCAAGATAGCTCATGTTGTGATTTTAATGGATATGGCTGGCTGCACTGGATATCCCAGATTCCCCAAAGGTCATGGTGGTTGCTGGACAGCAGAGCCTTGGAACAGCTTCTGCTGGGCAGAAAGGTGTGTGTTTGTAGCATCTGTGTTTGGCCCTCAGGCTGAGGAGCTGGAGGAGGCTGCACTTTTTCATGGGAACTGGGAAATTGATGTATATAAAAATATCAGAAAAGACCCAAACAAACCTTACATGTTTCCACCTACACCTGATACTGGCAGCCCCTGAAAGGCCTCATGTTGGTGCACACACTGGAGCATGAAGCCAAAATCTGGTAGGTAAGTGCTGAGGGACTGTCTGTCCCAGCTTATGTTCCCAGGTGTGTGAGGTGTGGAACCATTGCCACTCAGGTGAAGTTCAAGTCAGGGAATGAATACTGGCTTTGTCTGTGCAAAATTTACTGTAAAAACCCCTTAAAATGCCCACAGACCAGCTGTTCCAGCTGCTGCCAATGACATTTTATCACCCAGTGTGTTGTGCTCAGCTGATATAGGTATTCAGTGTACTTTTTCTTTGTTTTGAACACTGTTTCGCCAGCCTTGGTTGGTGAATTTGATGAGCTGAATCTGAATCTTGTGATACAGAGGCAGAGCCAATGTTCACCCTGAATGACTCCCTGATAATTTGTGTATTGCAGTTTATTTTTCTAATTACTTCTTGTCTTAGATTGCACGTGGAACATGTTGGAAGTGGGGATTTGATTCTACCACCTTTGCAGCTGTGGAGTTCCAATAAAATCTTCCTCCCCATCCTTGGCTGTTGAAATTCAGGGATGAATTTCAGGAGTAACTAGGAGTAGACTTTGACAGGAGTAACTAGGAAAGAACCTGAACTTTAGGCAAATGTGGCTCTCAGTTTACCTTGACCAGGTCTGCTGGTATGGGGTGCACGTGGCCTGCAGGGCCATTTTTAAAACACTTCTGACTGGTGGAAATCTGTATCCTAAAGTAAACATTTAATTCATGATCCCAGAAACGTGGGGCTGCCCTGACATGCTTTAAGGTATGCAGAGCAGCTTGGCTGTCTGATCTTAAATGAACTTGGTAAATGTGTGGAATACAACCAAGATCTTGTTGGGCATGTAAATTGGGGATAGCTGAATATTGTTGGCTATACATATATATACACACACACACATGGAATTCATTGAATTCATTTTTAATATTGGGCTACAGATTCGTTTATTCTCAGTCAGAGCAGTAACTGGTTGAAGACCTTATGCTGAAGAGTTAAGGCAATGATTTATGGAAATATTGACATGAACATAGTTTTTCTGAAAGGCTGGATGGAACTTCCTGCTCCCTTTCTTAGTGCTGGTTTGGACAGCACAAGGGCCTGTGTGTAATTTAACCTGTGTAACAGACCTGTGTTCTGTAACTGTTAAACAACAATATATGTATTTTGTGTGCCTGCCTGGTAGTCTGAGTGTGATTCATCCAGGGTGTTGATATAAAACAGATCAGGGATTACTTCAAGTTGTTTAAGTTATGTCCTGGTTGATGTTCAACAGGTTCTGAATTAGATATGTTACATTTGGGATTCCTGGTCATACCATATTTTAATACCTGATTTTTTTATTACTTAAACTAAAATTACCATGCTGAAGTCTGTAAATTGAGCAGGAATAGGAATGTATTACATGAACCCTGGCCACAGGATAAACTGAAATCACTGAGTTAATGAGGAGCAGTCAATGATAATTGCATGTTTGGTCTTTCAGGGGCATGACTCGCTGGGGAGAATTTGATGACCTCTATCACATCAGTGGGGATACACTGAAGTCTCCCGAGGAACAGCCAGACCTTGAGCAAAGTTAGTATCAGTGCTTTCACGTTAACAAAAAATTCTGTGTTCTGTGACAGTGCAAAAGGAATCTCACACATCAGGCCTTCCCTGCCAGCAAAGGGAAATCTCTTTCCTCTATGTAACATGTACCAACCTAGGGCTGGTTAGGGCCAACCATGCTGTGCAGGTGACTTGGTGAACAGCCTGTGGGAGTGAGCTGTGCTTTTATCAAAGAAATCATTCCCAAGGGAACAAAACAGCAAACTACAGCCACTGCAATCAGGCTATTCTTCCTTGTATGCCTGTGCCTTGTTCCTTTCCATCTCCACCCTCCCCCCACCTCCCCAAATGATAAATAGTACATAAAGCTCTTCTCCAAGAGCCTCCTTCCTCTGGGGGTGCTGGCAGGGAGTGGTAAGCAGCTGCACATGATGTGTGGTTTTATTCTGTCCAGGTTATCCATGTTATGAAAGTCACACACTGAAGTCCAGGAGGGAGCAGGAGCTCGACTGTGCCACCCTGCCCCGGACCAGCAGCGATGCCACGGCCGTGCGCAAGAGGACCAAGCTCCCCACCATAACCAGGACAGAAGTAGAAACTCACAGGTTTTCAATCAATGGCCACTTCTACAACCACGAGGTAGGAAATTTTAGGCTTGGCTTGGTCACCTGAGGGACAGGGAACCTTGTCCAGTGAGTCTTTCCTTACGCCCACGCCATGGTGCGACTGTTCTTGTTCCCAGACATCAGTTTTCACTCCAGCTTTTGGATCAGAAACCAAAATAAGAATCAACAGCCAGATGAGAACCAGACAAGTGATAGAACAGTTGCTTCGTAAGTTCAAGGTAAGTCTGCTGGCAGGAGGAAGTGTGGATGTGTTCTGGAAATGTTCATTCTGATGTGCACTCCAGCACCGCGGTAAAGATGGGGAATAACTGGGTGGGGATAGTGCATGGAGTAGCGTGTAAAAAAAAAAACCCACACGGGCAATTTTAGATGCATGGGTTGGGTTTATTTTATTAGTGTTTCGCGGCCCGCAGAGGCCAGAAAAGTTACACTGGGGGCACGGTGTGCGGCGACGGGAGAACTGCAGAGCCGCTTCTCTGGACTCCGCGCTCCCGGCGCTGCCCGGGCGGGCAAAGGCCGCGCATTGTCCGTGGCGGTGCTGCCCTCCCGCGGACAGCCCCGGGAACTGCGGCTGGCATGGAACAACGCGGATTAGCGCCAGTGTCTGGGACGTGCTTTCCCTTAGAGCCGGGCATATGGAGCCATGCGGAAAGTTAGAGTTAAAAGTACTGCTCAAGGTCAGTGCCGTAGTGTCTGAAACTACCTTTTTTTTTTCCCCTTGGAATTTCCTTGGGACCATCTCCCACCAACACAGCCGTATGTGGTCAAAAGTAGCTTTGCCCATACTACTGCGTATTTCTCAAATATATTGATTTTGCATGGCTGTTCAGTGTTTAATTTGTACTTTAATGGTCTTAAACGTCCCATTTAACTTGTCTAGAGGCTTCACTATTGCAGAATTGCTTCATGTAGTTAGTAAGACTTGACAGTGTCTTGGAAGGAAAACGTAACTTCTAGGAGTAATAAGGAAGGGAATTACAGAGCAGAGTGTAAAGTTGTAGGGAATAAAGGGCAAAGTAAGTGTTGAAAAGCTCTGCTGTTTTCTTAATGTGGCTGTCAGGCACGAGGGTAGGTCACAGGGGTTTACCTTGGTGGCAACACAAATAGCAGACCTGCATGTGATGGGAGAAGTAAGCTGTATGAAGTAGTTAAGGATGCTGCAAGGAAACCAGGCAGGAAAGATCTGAGGTCACAGTGAGTTACTGATTTGGGCAGCATGGGGATGCAGGGCTTATAGCTGGCACAGGGACAGTGAACATGGCAGCACAGCTTCCTGTCTTATCCAGGTCCAGGATCTTTTAACCCTTCTGCAGACTGGATCCCTGTCTCAGACTCTGATCCAAATCTCTGAGCTGATACGCACAGGGCGGATGTGCTGAGAGGGAAGTGCTGGGAAGATCTGTGAGTCTGAATGGATTTTCTTTTTTTTCACAGATAGAAAACAGCCCCCATGAATTTGCACTTTACGTTATCCATGCGTCTGGAGGTAAGCCAGGCACTGCTGCCTGATCACTTCATCTCCAATCATTCTCTGTGTGTGGGTGGAATGTGTCCCTTGGAGTAACAGGACTCGTTCCAGGCCTCTGTCCTTGTCTATGCACTGGGTGACAAAATACCACAGTGTGGTATTTTGCCTTCTCAGGGACCCTTCAGAGATGTCTCCTCTGGAGAGGAAAAGCTGAATAATTGTATTGTGGGCCTTTTCAGCTGTCAGCTTTGGATTGCATATGCTGAATTCAAAGTACTCATTGTTCAGTGGAAAAGGTTTACTTCCATAGCAGTTTACTCTTACTTTTTCAGGAAAAGGGAGATTGGATCTTTATTAATGGGAACTGAGGGAGAGGGTACTATAAAAGGCACAATATTAGGGACCTGTAAGGTATCTGGTAATTGCACTTGAGTCAATATGGGATCCGTGTCAGGAAAAAAGGCACATGACTGCAGGTGGTAGATAGAGCCCCTGTGGGATGTTCCATGTTTTATGACATTGTTTATAAATTCCAGAAAAGAAGCAGCTGAGGAGTGGAGATGTTCCCTTGCTGCACAGGCTGCTGCAGGGGCCCTCTGAGAAGATTGCCAAGTTTTTTCTCATGGATGGGAATGTGGAAGAGATCAGCAGTGATGTACGTATATCCTCACTTCTTACAGTCCATGGAATTTTTCTCAATGACCATCGTTAGTAGTGCCTTTCTTGTCTTCTCCTTGTTAGGTTGCTCAGTACATTTCGTTTCATCTTCCCTTTTTGGAATCGATTCTGCGCAGAATAAATGAAGAAGAGAAGCAGGAGATTCAACAGACAATTGCAAGGTAAACAGACATAAAATGAGGTGTCACAGAGCCCAGGGCAATCTGTACAATTGTGGCCTGGCTCATGAAGAGAACATATGGATGTAGCAAGGTGCAGATAGAACACTGTGATGGGAAGGCTGAAGGGAGTGGGAGGGTTTGTAATCCTTTCCTTATCCTGTTGGTCCTAAAGATTCCAGAATTACTGGTTACACAGAGAGTGAGGTCTTCAGAAAATATGGACCCTCAGGGTAACTTCTCTTTATTTTGTTTGCTGTTTGCTTTCTGAGCCTTTGACTGGTTGCTCAGTTTGTACTTGCTGCTGTGTATTCCCTTGGAAAGAATAAATGCAGTACACACATGGTACTGTTTTGGTTCTGTAGCATTTAAGCCATATCAGTGCCAGATGTCTCTTTAAACTGAGATGAATGACAGGAATCCCCCTGGCAGTAGCTCAAAATGTCCCACAGGTACAAGCCAGAGGGGCTCCCTTATTTGTGAGCCCCTGAGTCCAAGAGTGCTAAGAGGCTACATCAGCCATAGATCTGTTGCTGGATGATGGGCTGATAATCATGTTGAATCAAAGTGTCCAGAAAATGTTTAGAAAACACAAAACTTGCCTGTGTTGGGAAAGTTTTCATTGCTATTTGAGCAGCTCATTGGAATTTGGGTTGATGCAGAGGTTATTTGAAATCCTTCCTCCCTCTCAGGTACGTAAGAGAGAGGAGAGTGATCCAGCAACACCTTCACAGTCGAAGAGTTAAAAAAACAGAGACTACGGTGTGATGGGATGGTCCCCTGGGAACATCCGGGAATGGCCCCTCCTGAATGCCTGGGCTGCCCTGGCTGGGCTGGGACTGAGGAGTGCTTCAGCCTCGGGGAGCACCAAGTGGGGAAGTCTCTCTTCACCATTAAACAACTGCAGCTCCCCCCACTCCTGCAGCACTGGGGGGAAGGCTGGAGCCACCTAAGGAGATGCACTACATCACCGGGGCAACAGATGCTGAATCTGGCTTGGAACTTAGGCAAAAACTCCCCTGAAAAGCCCAAGGCTTTAAATCCTGCTGATGTGTGACCTGGTACCAAGAGGCTGGCGTAGACAAATACTGCAATAACCAATGTGCTGATAGAAATATGCAAATTAGGAACATGGTTATCCCTCTGTTAGAGAAATATTAGCATTAATATATTAGCAGAAAGCTTTTCAGTAGAGCCAAGTGGCAGAAGATATTTGTGTATTTAAGACTGCAGGTAGAATTTTCATTTAAGTTATAAAATCTCCATGCAAGATGCCTGAAATCCACTGGCTTCAGACTGGTGGATGCTGAAACTGCTTAAGCTTTGACCTACTGTTGAAAAACAGAAAAACATAACTGGAAACCCTCCCACTTAGGAACTGCTCAGCTGTTAGCAATGACAGGGAATTTATTGCTGAAATACCTTGTGAACTGCAAAGTAAGAACTGACTAAACACTGTTGGGTCCTGAAAGGCATCTCAGTGGTTGTTGTAGTTGGAATAAATGATTGTGTTCCTTCCTGTGTCTTCTGTTTGAAAGGGAATTGAGAAGTGCTCAGTGAGAGGCCACGAGTTACAGCCACGGGGGCTTGGGCTCATGGCCTCCCCAGGGATGCAGTTTGGGTCCAGCCCAGCCCCACACAGGGCACAGCAGCCAGCTGTCAGATCCTTTCTGCCTGACTTGTGTTGAATGTTAGAAGTCAAACTATAGAGATGTAAATAAAATAAATCTGTGCACAGTTCATTGTCCTTCTGCAGT
>JANPWX010000183.1:6510352-6543252 GCA_024734555.1 Trochalopteron elliotii
CGGGCCGGCGGGCCCCGCCGCTCCCGGTGCGGGTTGGGCAGCGGCGGGGGTTCCCGCGGCTCTGGGCGAGTCCCCGAGGCAGCACGGGCTGGGAAGGGCAGCAGCTGCTGCCGCCCGGGGCTTTCCCCGGGGGAGGTTTGGGAGCGGGTGAGGGAGTTTCCTCTGATGGAGGTTGGGGGACAGGCGGGAGGTTCCTCCTGAGGGTGTTTTTGGGGGGTCGGGGGCATGGTACCCCTGGAGGAGTGGGAGCGAGGGATTTTCCCCTGGAAACGGGTGTACCTGGCTGGGCTGTGTTCCCGGGGGAGGGGGAGGTGTTGCAGCTTTTTTTCTGTCTGTAGGTGAAATAAACTTGAATAAAGTGATTCCCCACATCTGCAAGTGCTGCCCCACAGAGACACAGGACGGGACCCACCGTGCACGGAGGGTGCCTCCATCTCAGTCCCCAAGCACTTCCTGTAGACTGGATATGAGGTGGTGGGTGGGCAACACTCCGTTCCAGCTGCCCACCACGACATCACACATGGGGTCACAGAGTTGCAGTGCTGGCTCTTAACTGCCAAGTGCCGTGGTTTGGGTGCTTGGAACATGCTGAAGGGGTTGGGTTTGGGGCTCAGAAAGGGACTAAGTCCTGCATTTTCCACAGCTGAAAATGGAGACTATGTCCTGTAGGTTCAGGTCTAAAAGCAAAAACTAAGTCTTGTGTTTTCACCTTTTGAGAACAGAACCTAAGTGTTGCAGTTTTGGGCCTTGAAACCAAGCTCTGGGGGATGATTTGGGGTCCCAAAAGCACAACCCGATGTTTGTGAAGCTCAGAAAAAACTAAGTCCTGCCATTTTCTTTTCTTGAAGCTGAAGGTTAAGTCCTGCATTTTCCCAGTTCAGAGAAAGACACTACCTCAGTGTTCTGCTTTTGGGGCTCAGAAGCAGGGGGTGGGCAATGCCTTTCTGAAGCTCAGAAAAAAACTAAGTCCTGCATTTTCTTTTCTTGAAAATGGAGGTCCAGTCCAGTGTTTCTGGGACTCAGAAAAATGATTAAGTGCCACTATTTTGGAGACTTGGAAACAGCAGCTCAGCTGGCTGTTTTCAGCCCCGTGCTGCCCCTTGCTCTGGGCACAGACTGCCCAGCGCTGCACCCTGGGGAGGGGAAGGAGAAACAGCAACGGGAGAGCTCAGGGCTCAGCCCAAAAAATGCATGTTTCTGCCCAGAAGAGCCAAGGAGGAGGCACAGATTGCTGTGGCCCCTTTACTCAGTGAGGGGTATTTTGGGAACCAGCCACCAAACAATACTGGGGCTGAGGGTGGGCTGTGCCCAGCACCTTCCCCTGGCCATCCTCACCCTGCCCTGGAGCAGGAGTGGGGAGCCACGGACTGTGCTGCACATCCTGATAAACATCACTGGCCCAAGCACAAACTCTGGTCCCAGCCTGAACATGCCAAAGGGCACCTTCATCAAACACTGCTGAGCCAGGCCTAGCACTAAATATGAAATGGAACAGGCCACAAAGGGCCCAGGACAACCAGAAGCCCTCTAGGAGGGGGAGCAGCAGGACAGGATCGTCCCCAGCCTGTCCATGACCAGAAGCCAAAGCAGCAGCAGCACGCACTGGGTGGTTGCAGATGGTGTGGGGAGAAGCCACCCTCGGGCAGCTCTGGTGCAGCACCTTCTCTCAGCTCCCTTCACCAGTGATGGCTCCCACAATTGTTGGGCACAGCTGACTCTGAGCCCCCAATCCTGTCCTGATCCCCCTGCAGCCAGGGCCCTGTCCAGGAGCACTGCCAGTGCAGCCCCAAACCACAACAGAGCAGGCCACACAACCAGAAACCACAAGCACAAACATTTTCTTCCCAAGGAACAGCTAGGCACAGTGCAAAGCAGGGCACAGCCACCACCCTGGCAATGGTGCCAGCCCCCAAATAGCCAGCACAGTGCATTCTCCTCAGCCTGGCACAACTTCCTCAGCTCATGTGCATCTGGGGCATTGGGGCATTCCTTCTGATCCTGCCACCTTCCCCAAGAGCACAGCAGAGCTGCCTGGGTCAGAGCACTCACTGGGGCTCATCCTCCCGTGCCAGCCTCTCTTGGTGCTGCGCTGGGGCCACACTCCTCACCTGGGCTCATCCTGCTGTGCCAGTGTGCCCAGGGCTGCTCCTGTTGTGGCCGTGTCCCAGGCTGAGCCCCTTGGCCAGTCCCCTCTGCTGTTTCCTGCACGGAGACAGTCCCTGGTGAGGAAGAGGCTGCAGCTTTGGCTCTTGGAAGACGCAGCTCTTGCCCTAGCAGGAGCTCCCACCCCACACCCACAGGTCCCTGCAGGCAGCAAAAGGCAGTGGTGAAAGCAAACCCTGCTTTTAAGGACTGCAGTCAATCCCTGTGGGCCATTACCTGCCCCTTTTTTCTGCAGTGCTGGAAGAGCCGGGCCACCCCCCGAGCCCCCCGACAGCTGCAGCTTTCCAGGCAAGCAAGAGGCCCCGGTGCCCCTCAGAAGCTTCTCCTGGGCAGGCTGGGTCCAGGCTGGGTGGGCCCAGGGCTGGTGTAGAGGATTTGCCTCCTCTCCTTCCCCCTGCTGTGGCTGCAGGCTCCAGCTGCCCCTTTCCAGCCTGACCCACGCTTTGGTGGCTCTGCCTCTCTCTGGTGAGCTCAGGATCCGAGCTGTGCCAAGCTGGGCTGCTCAGGCACGGCCTCTGGACAACAAGGCTCAGCTTGCTTGGAGACAGGGACAGTCAGAAAACCCTTCCCCAGAGTTACCAAACTTCACAGCAATGACCAAATGGCTGCAACTGCCCCAGCCACTGCGAGAGCCCAGTCGGGGGAGGCCCATTCTGGGGAGCTGTGCCGAGCAGCCTTCTCTGCAGCTTCCCCATGGCTGAATCTCGGTGAAAACATTTGGAAAATACTTGTATAGGTGCAAAGTGCCAGAGCTGTCCTGGTGTTCTGAATCTCAGGTTTTATCCAGGTAGGAGTGCTTGGCTTCTCTCACTATGTGGAGCATCTCATAATGGGATGATTAATTTTGTCAGTCATGTAGGTGAGCCTTCGTGGCCTATTAACAGCAGATATCCCCTGGAGGGAGGATGGGTCGTGGAAGAGATGAAGAACCCTGCCCCACCTGGTTTTAACAGCTGGCCATTAACAGAAGACACCCACCCCTCCCCGTGGAGTTATGAGGAATGGGTTATACAAGAGATAAAGAAAACACCTCCCCAACCGGTTTCAACAGATGGAAATAGAATACATACTTCTGGTTACATCTTGCCTTGCAACCCAAGACAGCAGCAGAGGAACTCGGCATGGCTGTGCCAGGGGTTGTATGTGCATCTCCACAGCCTGGAAAGAAATCAGAAACAGGAGAGAACATATCACAATTCTGGCCCTTCAAAAAGAAAGGAAAGTCATGTGACTGGGGGACAGCCAGTTAGTCCTGGAGGGTGTAAGTGCTTTAAATCCAGCTGTGCACATAAGGCTTTAGTGTTTTGTGTAGCTGAGCCCTGGGTGTTTCTCCCTGGCTCAGCCCCAGGGTCCAGCTGGAAACAGGAAGCAGACCACGGTACCAAGCACCTGCTGCATCCCTGCCATGGGTAAGGAGGGCTGTGCCTGGGCATCAGCTGGAGCACCACCCTCCTCACTGCTCACTGCGGGGCACTGCAAAGCAGAAATTCACCCTTCTGCTGACAGCTGCAGCTGTGGACCAGTTTGGGCTGATGGATGTGGTGCTTAGGGATATTACGAACTTGTTGGCAAGAAGCTGCCATCGATGTGAAAAAACCTGGATATGAAATTGGACACGGTGACCCGAAACCAGGGTGGTTTTACCGTCTTGCCAAGGAGATGTGTTGCGCCCAGTCACAGGAAATCTCTGTTACTCCGACCATCCTCTGAGACAGGCAGTCCCTAAAATCACTAGCAGTTCAGAAAGCACAGGTTGGGAAAGAGCTGCTGGGGCCCAGTGGCAATGGGCAGTGTCTGTGTTTCCTCCTCTCCCAGCGTGCCAAAGAGCTGAAAAGCATCTTCTTTGCTTTTAGTGACGTATGCTGTCAGCCAGGTCTGCATCAGCTCCCCCAAGCTCTGAGCACAGAAGAGTGCCTGTGACCGAGAGCTCCCTGGCTGACCCGACCCTGGGCTTTATTTCAGTGCGGCAGGACTGTCCCGCTGGCCACGCCACAGCCCTGCGCATGCCGTGGCCGGGGAGTCGCTGTCCCGAGCGGTCCCTGTCCCCTGCAGTCCCGCTTCGCCGCCCAAGGACACGTGTCCGCTCCCGGCTCGCTGCCGGCTCCCTTCCTTCGCTCCCGGCTCGCTGTCGAACACCTGCCCCCGGCGGGAGGGCCCCGGCCGGCTCCGGCGCGCCCTCCCGCCCCAAGTGCCGCCGCTCCGAGACACCCCGGCTCGGGCGGGTTTGCTGCTATTAAAACAAATCCTCTTGTCGCTTCATCTCGCTGATGTTAAGTTAGATCGGGTTGCCACGTAAGAGACGGCAACAACTTCCCCCCCTCCAAACTCTCTGCAAGCTCTGCAGCGCCAGGAGTGTTGGCTTTGTTGCCCCGTTCAACAGCCCGGCAAAGCCACAGTCCTCCGTTTCTGTGCTCCTCTGCAGCGTTTGCCGAGGGAGACCCCGAACGAAAGAGGCCTGGAGATTAAATGTCCGTGCCTGTACACAAAGAATCGGTCTCTGCACCAGGACCCCAGTACAGCTAAGGGAGGGAAAGCAGCACTGCTGGCTGCGCCTCTTCTGTGACTGAGCAGAGATTTGAGATAGCCAGAGCTGTCAAGCAGCAACAAAAGTCTCACTGTGTGTGCTAGAAATCTTTCAGTGTTAAATGCACATCGAACCATCCTACTTGTCATGTTTCTTCTAATGAAGCATTAGCATTAGTGTCAAAGCTTGTTAATGCGATACAGAAATGATCCAGTGAATATGTATATTCCAAGCTCAGTTTGGGTGTGTTGCTTTACTGAAGGCGTGGGAGGTTACAGTGGCTGTCAGTTCTCCTGCTGCTGTCAAACACAATCACTGCAGAGCCTGGGCTGGCCTATCTTCCTAGGAGAATTCCAGGGGGAGAGACAGAATATTTAAACAAATGAAATATTTGCATTGCAATTATTATTTCTAAATATCTGTTTCTGATACATTTGTTGGGGTAATTACTCTGGGTAGTATTTTTTACTTCAGGCAGTAAGTTAGATGTATCAGCTTCTTCCTGAGCAGGTATCAGCACGTTCTCAGAAGGAATGTTAACTTCTGTCCAACCCACTACAGAGGCCAGCAGGAGTGGTGCTGGTGCACATTTGAAATGAAGCACACTTTTACACAGACTGCTTTGTGAAATTTTTGTTGTGATGTTTTCTGCACACCTTCTTGTGACATGTTGAATTTAAAGATGAGCTGATAAAGGCAGGAACACTGTTCTGTCATCACTGTCTGAGCTTTTGAAGATTTCAAACCCCTTAGTATTAAGTCCTAAAATTTTTACCATTACTTATGACACGGATGACACTGCATCAATTTCTTTAAGGAAGCCCTTAATACAACTGCAAACTGAAATAATTGCTCCAGAGCACAGTTTGCTCAGCTGAGTGCTTCTGAATTCAAAGTTACTATGACCCATAGAATGGCATAAGTCTCTTCTTCACCTTTGCTGAGAAAAGACTGGATGCCTGGCCTTAAATCCCACAGCCAACGTTTTTTTTTCCTCATTCTCAAAGACACCCTGGATTGTAGCAGAGTTCTAACACAGTGGTGTCAACATAGAGCATTAAGGACCACATACTGGCCAAATCCCTGGATAGGCAACAGGATTTGTGCTGGGCACCCCCAGAGCTCATGAACACACTGCTCAAAACACACTCTTCTGACCAAAAGAAGCCTCTCAATACAAAATTTTCACTGGATGAAACCCTTCCCTCCAGAAGTACTCAAGTGGTAGGTAAACTGTCATGGTCACAGCTCACTCACTACCTGGGTTCTCTCAAGTGATGCTAACCTGAGGCATCAAGAAACAGCAAGGTCAGGCAACTGTCATGGTTGTGTCCTACACCTCAATCCTTTTCATGTTCCCATTAAGTGTTAACTACTCAGAATGGTGCTGGTTTCTAGCCTTGGCTCACTGACTGGCATGATCAAGACAGACTGACGTAGTCCTCACGTATGCACAGATGCTGTAGACCCACTTCACACACTGATGAAGTATCCTCTGGGATCTTCCAAGTCCCCTTCTTGCCTCAAAAGTTTGGCATCACTGCATTTATTCCCAGTGCTGATCCTCACATCAGGATTTGTTTGGATATTCTGCAAATATAAGCAGCTTTTATGTTAGCTACATATATCCTCCAATGAAACTCTCCATCACAAATCACATCTTCTTAAGGAAGTTGGCTCTGGTAAGATAATGAAGGTAAATTCAGGTGACCTGGGGCAAATCCTTTGACAGGTATGTGTTTTCATTCCTGAAGTCTAAATGAGAATCTTTTCAGGGTAATCTAAAATATCCCTGGACCTGACTTCCTTAGAAAAGAAATTGCAGTTGGTACCATAATGACCTTAGGAAACACAGCTTCATTTAAACTTAAAAGCATCAGCTACAATTAAAGCACTACTTCATTTTGCTAGGATCTGTTTCAACCACTGCCAGTCAAACCATAACAGGGGTCACTGATCTTACATTTCTACCAAGCAATTAACTCTAGCAAGCTTCTTAAGAATTTAGTCCTTTAGTAAATTAGGGGGAAAAAACCCAAAAAACAAAACAAAAAACCAACCAGCCAACCAAAAAAAAAAAAAAAAAAAAAAAAACAAAACCAAAACCAAACCAAACAAAAAAACCCCCACCAACCTCCAATAGGTGAGTCTGAGAAGGTTCATTCTAGAGCACTTTCATTATTATGAATTCCACTGAAATAATTACAATTATCTTCTACCCAACCCTCACTCCTCAAACCCCTCAAGAACTGTCTTGTTTTTTTTAAAGCAAGTATCTCTACCTCCACACATCAATTTTTTAGGTCAAAAATCAAAAAAACCCGAGGGGTTCCAGGTTAACAACAGCAAAACCTGATGTTTAGAACAACAGCTGTCGTTCCAGTACCTGAAAGAAATGCCTCCCCAAGCTTTACTGTCTTGTGGTTTGACTTGTTTTCCCTCTCGGGCAGTCTCACACTTCTGAGCCCCACATGGCTCCTGTGCTGACTAAGGAGCTCTAAGGAGGTACCTGAAGGCAAGCTCTAGATCAACACAAAGACTTATATTACCCCAGTTTACTGTCATTTCCCTTGAAGAGCTCTTAAATGTTTCACTAAGTGTAAAATTGCAACACTCTAACTGCTTTTTCATTATCCATCAGAATAAACAGCTGCTTATTTTAACAGGTTTCTTTAGTCAGTTGCTAACAGTTATTTGCCACATGCTGTGGTCTGTGCTTAAACATTATCTGAGGCTGGTTCTGCCAAATACAGTCTGTGGCTGCCTGCAAGGTAAAAGCATCTTTGAAAGCACTACTAGCCCTACAGTAGCTGTATGGCATTAAAGAAATGTGACATAACTTTGGAGCCGTGGAACTGGTAAAGCTTCCTCCAATCCCAATTTTCTAGCTGAGTTTTGCCAGCAAACTGCCTAGACCTTGGATTCTTCTCCAATAAATCCACTCATATCTGTGTATGACATTTTGCTTCTGCTTGCTTATGTGTTTGCCTCATGCTAGGAAGTGCCAGTCAGATCTCACCAGTCCTGGACATGCTGTTGGACATTTAAAGAGCAGCTTCCAGATTGTCCCAATTTCCATTATCAGAGGAAATTTTGTAAGGAAAACCTTACAAAGAGATTTTGAAGCTGCAGGTAGAAGTCACAACAAACTGGCAAGTTAATGGCAATGCATTACTCTATCCAACATAAATCAATGCCTGTGGAGATGAAGTAAAACTGCCCACAATTCTGTCCTTGCTCACAGAGCAGCTCCCCAGCTGATGATGAGGGCAGGTTTTTGTTTCTCTTGTGTGGTCCAAGTTGCAAGACCTCTCTCTCATGGTTGAAGATTCTGTATGGCCACTTCCACTTCAGCTTGGGTGTTCATGCTCACAGAAATTCTCTAGAAATAACAATAGTTTTGCAGAGCTTCTTTGTTGCCTGTTTTTATAGCAAGCTTGAGTATCTGTTTCTGATTTTATGCCTCACTGTTATTTAAGTTGCTGCTACACTGATTGCTTTCTCTAGCAGTTAAGGATGTAGGCTGTAAAGGAGCCCTTTCCAATAATGTGTTCCAGAAAACCCCTAAATCTACCAGGCTGCCACTAAAGGGAAATACCTGTTACTGTGGTGGGAGGACATGTGAGTTGTGGGGTTTTTGCTGTTGTTGGTTTGGTTTGGTTTTTGTTAGTGGCTCTTTCTGTGTGGTTTTTTTGTTTGGTTTTGGTTTTGTGGGGTTTGTTTGTCGTTCTTCTTTTTTTTTTTTTTTTTTATCTGTATCAGCTGCAATAAGAAGTCATGAAGTCTTCCACACCTTCCCACTTTCCCCCCACCCACACACACCTTGGCATAATTTTATATCTCTGGGGTTTGGAATCAGTCATCTCCTGTTTGCTGGTGATCTTATGACCGTCTACAAAATACCAGACCAGCTGCAGAGCAGAGAAGTACTTGCTTTCACATCTTCCACTTGCCAAATCTGGTCAGGATTTCATGAAGGCACTCAGCACATCTACATAAACCCATACCCTGTGTGCAACCATGCCACCCAGACGTGGGAATACTAAGAGAAACTTGAGTCCTTCATGCCTGAATTTCCCTGCCCGAGCTGTAGTGCACTCCTAGCACAGGCTCTTAGCAGGTGGCTGTCCAGAGAGAGAAAGAGGCAGCTTTGCAGGCTGGCACCAGGTGGTGTCACCTCACTAGAAGAAACATGCTGGGAATGGAACATGAGGCACTGTGTCAAACTGGGAGAAACAGCTGTCTGCCAAAGCTCCACAATACTCCTCGATCCAAGCCCCAGTTTCTCTCCTAGGTGAGCTGCTGCCTCAAACATGTGCCCACCCTTGATCATAGGAAGCCAGTTACAGAGCTCATGCCTACCACACCAGATAAGGAAAAGGACCAGCACTGCTGTCACTCTCAATCCACATCAAACCAATGCACTTACTTAAAAACAAGGGCAGGAGAAGCTTGTCTAGTGATTTTTGTCAATGAAAGACTGCTTAGGACTTAAGTCATCTTCCCAGCTCTACCTAGGCAGCAGAGTTTTTCCTGGTTCCAGTGGTTTTCCAGCAGAGCTGAGTTACTCAGTCCAGCACTGCACACAGCCTGTGCCCAGGCACACCCTGGTGTGTCCCCAGAGTGCTGCTGCCAGGTCCTGTAAGCTCCTCTTGAACATAAAGAACAGCAAGGCACCAGCTGTGAGTCTCATTTCAGACACATGGAGCCCTTACAAGGGCAGGGCTGCCTGCTGGCACACAGCTGGGAAGCCCCTCACAGCATTCCAGAAAATATTACCAGCAGGAGCTGGGAATGACTTGCTGGGGCAGGTACCCATTTGGGCCAGAAAATTGCTGTCACAGGATGGCGTGTTCATGGCCCTACTTGACAATGCAGGGCTTGATCCACACCCTCCTGTTTCAGCCTGTGCCTTGCTCTGTGGGGTGGCCTTTCAATTAAAGCATGGCATCCTTCCAGATGCTTTTTATTAAAAGCCATCTCCACTAAGTTCCCTAAAGAGCAGGTCTGTAAAACAATTACTCTCCCTTGTAGCAAGAGCTCCTGTATTTAACTCTGGACAAGATTTAATAAAACAAAATAAGCCTTGAAAAATCAGTGACTGGTCTGACTTCCACCTTGACAAAAATCCTTCCACAGATTAAATAGAAATAACAGGATCTATTACTAAATCTATTCCTATTATTAATATCAAATAGTAATAATAGGATCTATTATTAAATCTATTCCTATTACTACTATTAAATAATAATAATAGGAATAGATTAAAAGTAACCACTGGATAGAAATTGGCCAAAATCTATAGGCAGCAGGTTGGAAGATAGATTAACACACTGCCTGCATTTTCCTGGGGCAACTTGGTTGTACTGCAACAGAGATATTCTTTCTACAGCTTGAGTGTGATCTGGATTTTTGCCTACATTCATTCTCTGTTAGGGCAATAGCTTTGGCTACCAGTATTGTCAATTAACTTCAGCTTGCAGAACTCATGATAACAATGCTCATAAAAGAGCCATGAAAGGCAGTATGCACTGAGCTGCACAGAAAAGAAAAGAGATCTACAGCAAGTCTCAGACTATTTTAAAAACCTTCCACTCCTGCTGCTTTATTGGCTATCCCCCTAAATGTTTGCCAACACCTATTTTTTAACAGTGTTTTTCCAGCAACACAGGTCTATATACTTCCATATTTTCTCTAGCAAATTCCACTTACAACCAATTGCAATGCAGTGTCAAAGAGGAAGTTACCTGGATTATCAGGGCACCAGGATGCAGCTCCCAGTTTCACTCCTGAATGGACTCAGTGTTACAGCAGTTAACAACTGTGTAAACATCAGCAGAATGCACTCATGGAATGATCTAGAGCAAAAGCCAAGTGCTGTAGAAAGCTTACAGATGCAGAATCATGCTTCAGGAAAAAAAGCAGTTTCCTTAACAATTAGATATTATATTCTCCAAGCAAATAAATCCCAAGTCTTCCCCCCTCCCTTAAGCACTTGACTGCTGACAGACTGCATGCTTTGTCACAGCAAATCACCCCAACTTGTGTGCTGGTTAGTGAATATACCAGACTTCAGAAACTTTGGCCTGTAAGGTAAAATGAATCAAAATTCCTCCTTTCCCACACCAAAACAAAGCTTCATGCCATTATTGGGTGGCTGTCAGCAGCTTTTATAAGTGAGCCCTTTAATAAGATGCAGAGCTTCCTGCTACTATTCAGCATAGTGTGATCCATTCTCACAAGGTGACGGGAGTCTACTGAATTTATCACTGAAAAAAAAGAGGAATTATTCTGCTTAGTAAATACTTTTGCTCCCTGTAGGCCAACATCTGGATTGTATTATCAGTGAAGCCAAATCACAGATTCAGCCTAGAAAAACATAAGGGAGCTACCAGATGGATGTGTTTTGCAATCCTCTGCTGTGGTGTGAACTTCAGAAAAGTGCAAATCATGTTTTCTGAATGTCACAGACAACCTTTACGTAGATAATATCCATCATTTTCCACAAATTTTCTTTCCATAAGTCATCTGTTGTTTATAGCTCATGCTAAGGGAAATACAGCCCATCAATAAACAGAACAACCCACCAGCTATTGCTCTGATTCTCACCACGTTTCTCAATCAGATAACTCACCAAGCTCATGTGTACAGCTTTAAATGAAATAAATCAAGGCACCAAGTGAAAAAAAAATATTGCATCAAACAAAACTGTAAACTCAAAAGCTTTTAATATGTAAACACCAACAGGATAGCTAAGTCCTCTGGAGTGATTACAGACTCATGTTGGATATACCAGTCAACAAAGTGTGATGAGAACTTACAGAGCAATCAAAACCTCACTTACAGCTGCACCTAAGCTTACAGTATGTTGGTGAATAGAGTGGTACCTGTGATGCCTTGTGAAGGCTGACCTGGAACAGAGACTAGACAGAGCTAAAAGAATAAAGTAGATATTTATTAAAAGGCCTTAAAGGATACACCCTGGGCAGGACAAGAGCCTGGCCAGGGCTACACCCAAGATGGACCCAAAATGGTCACAAAATGGATGACCAGTCACGAGGTCTCACTCTTTTATAAGTTTTGGTCCATTTGCACACCAGAGTTAATTATCCCATTACAGCTTCAGATTAGGAAGTCCCATCCTTCTTGTTTTCTCTCTTCAGTCCACCATTGTTTGTGCTTTTGGGCCTGGAAACTTGTAATGGTTGTCCTTGGTGTGCATCTGGAAAAGGATTGTTTTGTCTCCCTACTCTGTGAAGAGAGCTTACCAACACTTAATGTGAGGCTCAGAACTGCACACCTAGGCAGCACAGAATCTGAAAAACATGAAAGCTGAAACTGTAGGCTTCACCTGGCCCTTTGTGTCTGGGACAACCTGGTTCTCAGGGGTTTTACTGAAGCCCTTCTGTTGTTACCCACTGCCAGGGATGGGTGTCAGGGCAGCACTCAGCACACCTGTGTGAAGGAGCAGCAGGAGCAGGTGAGCTGGGATGTCCAGCAGGATGGATCTGCAGGCATGGCCATGTCCTCAGCCACAGGGCCCAGCCCATGCTGCTTCAAGAGAGCAGGCAACTGCAGCACCTAAAGTGTAACAGGCCATTCTGCAGCAGTAAGACAAGCCTGAAATACAGTCAGGACAGCAGGACACAGACTAATAAAACTAAACAGCATAGCACTTACAGAAGAAGCCAATGCCTGAGCCTAAGTAGGACTGCTGGGCCAATGGGCAGAGGGTGGTTAGGGCAACTAGGGTGACCTGGTGCTCTTAGTGCTCTGACAGTTTTCATGTCAGTGTTCTAGTGTCAATTCTTACTCTACTTATGAATAGGAATGGAAATATGGAGATGTGAACTTAAGTCAAACACTTGACCCAGATGAACACATCCTAACAGTATGCTGCAGACCTCTGACATGCCATTCTTTACGTTTCCTGTGGAAAGGCAGCCCCAAAATACAGCAGCTATACTGCCCTAACCCTATAATTTAGCCATGCTTCAGGAAAAAAACAGGGCTACTAACTGAGCTGCAGTCCAGAAGAATGGAGTAAGAGTTTCCTCTGTGGAGTTTGTGATGTTCTTTAATGCCTGTCAAATTTCCACTGTGTGGAAGTAGCCCTTGATTTTTCAGTAAAAAGAGATGAAAACGTCTTTATGTATCTTTAGACCATCATTAAGCTGCTACATTTATCAAGAGATTTTCCCAAAACACCTCAGAGGATTGGGAGATTCAGTTTCTCTTGATTTAATTGAGTAGTCAAATCCCCAGCCACCTTTGAAAATTGTGTCTTTAAAGCTTTGATCGTGCATAGGTGACTCAGCTAAAGAAATGGTAACACTTTCTGAACTTAGGAAAATAAATTACTCTATTCAAACCTCACTGGCAATCCCCTGGGATGGGAAAGGAAGCACAACCTTATCTAAGTATGAAAAGAGAAAAGGTCTATGTAAAGAATACCAAAAAGCTACAAGTGGCAGAGCACAGTAACCATAGATTTCTCTTTAAAGTCCACAAGTGTAATACATTTCCATAAAACTCAGACTTCATTCACAAACCTCCTCTTCAGATTCCATCTCAAAAACAGAGCAAAACCATTTATGGAGCTTCTCTTTTATATTCTTGCTTTAGACATGCAGTGGGTGTTCTTGCTCTTTCTTCAGGGAAAGGAAGGTTTGCCTAATATCCCAAATAAGAAAGCAATAATAACAACAACAATTAAAAAAAAATAAGAAAAAGAGACACAGTGTTCTGTTCCAAGATTTACAGAATGAAAAAGAACAAAAAGAATGTGTTCTTTCCTCTTCTGTCTTAAAAGCAAAATGAAAGTGACAGGGGTGAGATTCCCCTGTGAACGAGACAAGGCACCAGAAAGTTTTCAGCTGAAGGACAAATGAGTGGAGACTGGAACAGTTTGACTTTTCAGTCCCCAAGATCTCTGCCCCCACAACCAGCCAGCATGGCATGGATGGGTATCCTTTTAGCTCCTGCATTTATCTCACTACAATGTCATGACCTCAAGCTCACCACATTCTCACTTAGTAGCAGGGAACATGAATATCTCCTTGAGCATGGGAACAGCTTCCAGGTCACTCCAGGAACTGCCTCCAGGGTCCCCTGAAGGTGACTGGGGTTCTGTGCACCACGCTGGCTGGGGGCACCTCTCCTTT
The DNA here is from genome assembly GCA_024734555.1 of Trochalopteron elliotii. Lineage (NCBI taxonomy): Eukaryota > Metazoa > Chordata > Aves > Passeriformes > Leiothrichidae > Trochalopteron > Trochalopteron elliotii. The sequence goes on from JANPWX010000183.1 coordinate 6,524,204, forward strand.
GGGCTCAGCAGCTTAGTGTGTTGACAGGCAGCAGCCATAACCAAAGTCTAACTTTTGCTGGGGAAGGTCGTCTCTCTTAAACACAAGCTGGGCACATTCAGGTAGTTCTGCTCCTTGGTGAAAGTTAGTGCATACAGACTTCCTCTAGGCCTTGTTGACATGCAGGCCCTGGACAGAAGCTAATAGCTATCTGAAGTTTAAGTGCCCAACATGCCAGTGCTGTGCTCTCTGGTCTCACTGGCTCCCCAGAATCCCCTTCAGATCTGTTCTTACATGGGGAAGTTTTCTGTGACTCACATCATGTTCTTTCATTTCATTTTTTCAAAAGGAAATCCTTACTGTCAGTATTTAAGCAGTTTGATAGTGCCCTGCTCCACTCAGGAGGGCTGATAATTTTACAACAAAGCATTTGTTAATGGGAAGTCACAGATGAATGGAAGGAAAGTTTTGTGTGGGAGGGTTTCTGTGACGAGAAGGATTTGTTCATCACCAAAAGAATATGTTTCAATCTTGTATTTGGGAACCTGCACTTTCTTTGATCACAAATGAGAGGGCATTAACAAAGCAGAGCAAGGACAGGATATTTTAGTGTTCATAAAACATGGGGTTTTCGTAGTAGTAGTCATCAAAGTGCTTTTTACCCCCTGCTGTAAGCCAGCTGTAAAGGAGCCAGCTGTGCACTTCCTACTCTGCTCACTTGGCTGTCTACCCTTGCACAGTGTGAATGCCCTTTCCTCACTGTCCTCCAGCCCACTTGGTTTTGTTTGGCCCAGGTGTCTTCTGGGTGCATTTAGTGCTGTTTTGTAGCTAACTTCTGGGCAGAACAGCTTCTCTTCCCCAATACCAAATCACTGCCCCATAGCTCTGTGAAATAAATAACTGGTTTAGGGAATGTGGGTTTTCCAACAGTGGCAAATATTTCAGCCTTCCTAAAGGCTCAGAAGACACCAGCAGTGCAGCACATGGGAAGAACTCTTTTGCAGTGAATCCTGTTCTGCCAGTGCAGAGTCACTTGTCAAGGACAATAGCTCTTGGCTGAGCATTAATATGACAGAGTTGGGCGTGCTGCCAAGGGAAACACTCCTTTGTGGTGTGTGCAATGTTTCGCTGGCCTGTCATTTTGAGATCACCACTGACAGCGAACTGAAAACTGCCTTTCACCATTATTAGAAAGAAAAAGAAGACTACTCAGCAAAACGGATCACAGGCTTTGCTGAAGCCCCAGAGCAACAAAAGCAGTTTGGGTGGATCATGAGTGTGTGTGTACGTGTGTGTCTGGGCATGTGTGAGCCTTACCACAGCTGCCCTCTGTGCTGGAGGAGCCCTGCACAGTAGGCAAGAAGGCTTTGCCCTCTACAGAAGGGAGGCTGGAGTGAGCCTCTTTACACTGGCTTCTGAGAAAACTCAGAGATGATGCTGGTTGCACAACACAAAGAGTCTTTCAGCTTCAGAGATGTTGACTACAGGGCTGTCTTTGTACTCAGAAATTCTGCCTGTTTGTTGTCCCATGGATCATGGGATTATCTAAATTGGCTTTAAGAGGCTGACTTGCTTTTGCACAAGAGGCATCCTGGCATTTAACAAACTAAATGGGAAGTTACAACTGAGGTCCATGAGGTTTCAATTATTTCTTGAGATGTCAGAATTAGGAAGAACAGTGCTTATTGTTTCTCATCCTGTCTTTGATTCATGGGGAGTACCCTTGAATGCTCAGAGAAAGGCTGTCTGAAGGCATAAATGCCTGTCATGATTATAATTCACAGAGGAAGGAGCTGTGTGGCTGTGACCATGCAAGGCATTAGTGATCTCTGTGCCTTATCTGACATCACAACCTGATATGCAAGGATTGTTCTTGTCTCTAGACACTTGCCACTTCTGGCCTTTTCTTACTGCTCACACTTTTCATCTCCTAGCCCTTAAAAAAGAGTCTGCTTCCTCTCTAGTTACACAGGCACTAAAATATGGTAAAGCAGATGAGCAGTACATCACTTCTAAATGTGACTGTTCAGATAACTTCACTGTCATCCTGTTGATCCATTTTTTCTTAAAACCTTTATGTCAGAAGACTTACTGAGAGTCCTGAGGAAACTAATCTGCCAAAGAAGTGAGGTGTCACTGAGGCTTTTGAGGCTGCTGCCAAACCACATTCCCCTGTGTGGGATCCTGACAGACAAAACCAGACTGGGAATGATGCTGTGTGATGGAGCTGATCTGGTCACTGGACAAGCTGCTTCTAAAGCAGAAGAGTATGTGCTACTGAAGGACTATGAGCATGCCTCAATTACTTCTAGAAACCACCCAAAAGGGCACAAGCAGCCTGCACACACGAAGTGGAAGTGTGTGTGTTCAGGCTGCCTCTTGGGAGCCTGGTTCCTCTCTCCAGCTGCTCACACAGGGGCAGCACAAGCTGCAGCCTGTCTTCAGGGAAAGGGACAACAGCCTGTGTGTGGCAGGATGTGAGCCTCAGACTGCTGAATCTGCAGAAAGCTGCTTTTCTTTCACCTCTCTGTAGAGGCCTGGAGTTTCATAGCAAAACGTTTTTAAGATAGCATTGAAGCATTTCCTCTTCAGCCAGAACTTCCTGTTTTGCCTACGTGGTCTGTCTCCATGCTTCTCACTGCCCCCTCCTTTCCCTTCCCTGTCTGGAATGGATCTTGCTTTTTGCACCTCTTGTGTCCATGTGCTCAGTGCATGAAGGGAAATGCAATTCCCTTTCTGTCACCAAAGAAAAACCAAACACAAAAACAAACCAAAAACCCTCTCAAACACTGAATTCTCTGCATGGTTGAATATCAAGGTGGTTTCAAAGGATGAAAATAAAAATTTTCTGTGGCTTCCACCAGATTTTAAAATCTTGTTGTCAAGTGATTTTTTCCCAGATATTTGATGCAGTATGGGAAATGTATCATTATGAAGAGAACTTCATGAAACAAGCAGATATCTGTGTCTCTTGGTCCACCTGTACAGAGACACTTCGAGTTCAGAAAGCATGGAACATCCTTCACCCATGCTTAACTTGGCAACTTTGCTTTTAGAATAAGTTGAAACACCACTGGATGAGACGTAACATGCCAACCTGTGTGACCAGGAGATTGCCACTGAGGTTGTGCTAGTCACTTTGTTTAGCCATGTCCTGTCCAGAAAACATATCAAGACCTTAAAGTGGCAGATTGTGTCACAGTCACAAAGAAGCTTTGCTGCTCTGATAGACCCTATGGCTCAAGAAAGGTGGCTACCTATGCAATAGAGCCCCAGTTCTGGGGAGGAATCACTTAACTTTGGCTACAGCTGCCTGTTCTTTACCCCAAGCATCCTGCTTGGAATAGGAATCACTATTGTTACCCCAGAATACAATAGTGCTTGGGACACCCAACAAACTGTTACGAAGGGATGAAAGATAATGATTTTGTACTGAGAGCAAAGAGCTCCAGCAATGAGAGCAGCTGGGACTAGCAGTTACACAGGTCTGTTGCACTAGGGGGGCTCAGTGATGTGATTAAGCTCAGATCTGTTCTAAATCATTAAAAATAATGCTCTTCTCCAGAGAAAGACTCTGTTGGGGGAGCATTGCACCAACAGACTAGTGAGGTGACACTCCAGCCATGGGCTGGGTGACTTGTACTTCAGAGCAGGGTGGCTGTTTATGCTTAGAAGAGATTATGGCATGCTGTTACATCCAGGCTCCAGGCAGGGCTTTGCTGTAACTTTTCTCTGGCAGAGGGACAGCCAGACTGCACCTAAGACAAGGTAGAGATTTCCCTGAAGGACTTATGTAAGTGGGGAGCAAATGACTTGCACTTCAAAGTAACAATGCTTCAGGGACAAAGCTAAAGGAGCTCAGAGAGGCAATTGGAGAGTTAATCATACCTTTGATGTGTCCTTATCTTATCAGGATATGCAGATATAAGGCCTCTGAGAGGCTGGCCAAGTGGTAAATTTTTGATTTACCACTGAGTCGATGAGCCTTGGTTCCTTAAGGTGAACAAGTCCTGGAGGACTTTAATCCTAGAGCAATAAAAAATTAAAATGACGTTTCAAAGTATGAACTGCAACTCCCCCATAAAGCAGCAGACACAAGCAGAGGGGACCAAGGCTAGGGATACACACAACACGTTGCATTCTTGGGGATATTTCAAGTCCTCCCAGCTTCTGGGGTTCAATGTCACTATCTCCAAACTCAAGTGGCTGCTCTTTGTAAACAAGATCCTGATCCACTTAATTCAGTTCCTACAGAGGAGCCAACTCTGGGGCTGCCTGCCTGCATTATACTATGCTGGAATTCAGCAAAGCACTTTTTCAGTACAGAGAGGCTTGTCTTTGGGTTTTGGGAGGCACATGCCCTTGCATTTGTTTGCTTGTTTCAGCCCTCCCAGGAAGAAGTGTTTAATGGGGAGATAACCATTGGAAGGCTTGAAGGCTTTACTCTTTTTTTTTTCATTCCCCCTAAATGATCTGCTTAGCAGCTGAAACCAGGAGGTACTGTCTGCCTTTGTAGCTTGCCGATGTTGCCACTTAATCTGAGCCTAGGGATGGGCATTGTGACCTTTACTGCCACAGAAGACATCTCTCAAAAGTATAATTTTGACAACTATTGAGGGCTTGGCAGCCTGATTTGGAAGGTGCTATCACTTGCCCTCAGACTTCCTACTTGAGCAAAAGAAAGGATGACTGAGCAGAGCACATGTGAAAAGAGAATGTCCTGATTATCTGCATTCTTTCAGATCAGCTTAATCTTCCAAGTGCCCTCCAAATATAGCCTGAGTGACTCTTAAAACAACTGTGTGATCAACTCCTGAGCTTACAGTGCTTTCTCCAGCTGCCTTGACCCTTGGCAGCTGAACTGGACTGGCAGCTATCAGTTCTCCTGGGCATTGTGTTCTTTGCTAATCACTAAGCCCAACCAGTTGTGGTTATACAGGGAGTTGAGAGTAGAGGGAAAGGCTGGATTCCTGTTGCAGTACAAGATACAGAGTGCCTGCCTCACAGCCTCTAGTTTCAAGCTTTCTATTTCTGTCAGCTCCAGCTACCAATGAGCTTCACCAATTTATTTTCCCCCCTTTAAATGATAAGGGGAAAGGCCTTTCCTTCCAGTTTGCTGCAGTAATACTGGCTGAATGAGTGGCATGGCACACGGGTGGTTAACAGCCTTGTTTTCCCATCTGCATGGGAAAATGACTGTTCCTCTAAAGCTATTGCTGTATGCAATAGGCTGCTGTCCTTCCTGACTCTGCATCCAGCGGCAACTTCCTCCCTTCAGATAAAGTGAAGTTTATCTACAGAATTCTTAGCAACTGGAGGAACAAGCAGAGGGGCAATCATGAGATCTGCTGATATGAGCTAGGCTCACAGTACTGAAGCTGAGCATGCCTTCCCTCACAGGGCCCACAAGAACAATTTCCCCTTCTAATGGGCAAAGCAGTGTTCTTGCACTCAAGGCTGGCATGCAAAGAAGCTTAAAGCAGCCCATTAAATGCAATACAGCAGAAATGTTAACACTGCCCTCACCCTTGGTTTGTGTACTGATGGTGGGATAAACAAATAAAGAACTATGTTCTGCTTATTACCTTTGAATTTTGTGACACATTTTATAGTACTTAAACTGCATTACTTTAACTACATATAAAGCACAAACTATATACACGTGAACTGTGCACTCAGTATCCAGGCCTGTTTGGTCAGGAGTCAAGGGACAGGGTTCTGGATGATGGGACCTTAATTTAAATTCAGCTTTAAATTATGCTCTCAAAGACTTCCCTGTGTGTGTGTCTATTTAGAGGCATTTCAGCACTAGGTAAAGAACACAGGTTTTTAATTACAGAAGGGAAAAAATTGAAATGGAAGCTAATTTTGAAATGCTACATAAATAGGATAAATTGGACAATGGATTAGTTTCTGAATCTACCTTTCTGACTGAAGAGTGAAGCTAGCAAGCACCTGTTCATATGGAGCTCAAATGACACTGATGTCTTTAGGAGTAAGATTTTAGGCCTCACTAAGCCAGGAATTTCAGTTTGGTTCTGTATTTCTAGAACCACTGTATTCTCTTTGCAGATTTTTAACACATCTCATGTCATTTAGCACCAAACTGATTCTGCCACCCCTTCTCTGTGAAGACTCAAGATGACAGTCCTTGAGACAGCTGTTTCTTCTGCTGTGCTAGAGCCTCAATGTCCTTCTAAAGTAGTAAGTTGTCTTGAAAAAGGTAACATAATTTACTTGATGGAAAGAGGATGTAAATCCAGCACTTAGTGGCATTCTGGCCTTACTTTGTCTGTCTAACAGAAAATGAGCAACTTTGGTCTGACAATAGAGTGCTCTGATCCTCATTTTCTGAGACTGGGATCAAAAGTCACACATGACATTTGGTGTAGTGGAGTGGTCGATCAGTCTCTGCTGCATCAGGTGCTATACAAGGGAAAAAAGCAATTAGGCAGTAAATAGCTCTGAGATTCCTGTGGCTGTGCTCCAACACTATCAAGTGTCTGCTGTTCTCCAGTGCCTGACAAGCTGAGAGCACTTGGTGGGGACTACCAAAATATCTCTCTTCACTGCCCCTAATCATAACAGAAGTGCAGGACCCTAAGGTCTTTGGGACACCTGCAAGTGTGAGTTCACCTTTTGAGTCACGCCTCACAAGGATCTTACCTGTGCTGGCAGTTGGAGTAGGGACCCCGATGAGGTCAGTGTCAATTCAAAGTGGGAAAGAATCTAACAAGTAGCTTGTACTTGTTCTTTCTGTCCCTAGGTAAGATGGATTCATGAGTTATGGAAGAGGGAAAGGGAGGAGGAGGTAAGACATGCAAGCAGCTCTAACCAGCTGGAACTAGATCTCTCCTAGCTGGACAGTTACAATTTGTCAAACAGAAACAATGCTCAACTGTTCGCCCTGCGAGTAAACAGGACCTGAACAAAGCTGTATGTGTGTGTGCTTTTGAACCTCCTTGCATTTACTTTGCTGGCTGTCCATGTGCTGGTCAGTGTGTGGCTTGTATCTTTAATCAAAGGCTAAAGGAGAGGGATGGGCAGGCAGTGACAGGCAAACAACCCTTCCACACACTGGGAGACCTGCCTGAGACCTAACTGGCATAGTTAATCTATGCCAGGCCCATGGTCTGTCTCTGGTGTATCTGAAAGATTTTGGTATGTAGTTCCACATGTTCATAAAAGCAGAGTTGGAAAGTAAGTTCACATGAACCAGGACAAGCTACAGTTACCTCATGGAGCTCTACAAACACAACAGCCATAAGTGAGGCTTACAAGCACAGCTAATTTGGTTTACTAACATGGTTGTTAAGGACTGCATGGTGAGAGAGGGTGAAATGAGCAGCTTGGTGCTCCCCACGCATCTTTATGTGCACCTTAACAGCAGTCAGCTGCACTGTATCACCTGGCACCCTGGAGAGTCACCGTGAGAGACTGAGTAGTCTGAAATCCCCCTTCTGTTTTGTACAAGGGAACATCTCAATTATTTATCTTCAGCCTAGTAAGTCATGGAGCTGGGATTGCTGATAGGCAATCCACTCCTCTGCTCTTGGATCACGAGACAGCTTCCTCTGTTCAGATTGTGAAAGCTGGAAACAGTGAGGTTGATGCTTTATTTTCCAATGTCCTTTTCAACTGTGGAGTCTCAGAAGAGTAACAAGATGTAGCTCATTTGTCACTGCTCCTAGTAATGGGAAGGAAGAATGAGGGGAATGTGTCCCATAGTTCCAGACTGAATTGGAAACAGTGAAATTCTGGTGAAATGAAATAAATTAGTCTAATTAGCCTGTCCACTTAATTTTAATTATTCTCTTTGTGTCAGTTTGTCTATGTTAAATTATATGGAGGGGAAGAGCTGATATGTGTCTGTTTAAGAGCATTTGGAAATCTCTGACATTAGGGAGGGAAAAGAGGTGGGATGGTGAAGTAGCAGACAGAGAAAAGGAATGCAGGAATTAGAAAAAGAAGTAATGGAGTGATAGTGATTGGACACTCAGTTTAGTTTACTTGCACACAGTGAAGGATTTCTCATCCAGACAGAGACAAGATGATGCTTCAGTCTGGATGCAGCACTGAGAATAACAGGCAAAGGAATTGCCTGCCCCACAGGCACAGGGACAGGCTGTGTCATTAAGTCCCTTCAAACAGCACATTAAAATCCCCACTCATTTTCTGTCTGCTTTCCAAGGTCCTCGAGGAAGCTGAAGTACTATGTTCTCCTGTTACACCTTGGCCACACTGTTGTGCTGGAGCCTCTCCACGCCAAGGTCTCTGTCACAACAGCAGTCTCCTCCTCAACTGCCACCTTTCAGTTTGTTCTGTCCACAGATGATGATGCCAAATGGCACCATAAACTAATCCTTGGCTCACAGTATTTGGCAAACCAACCCTGGAACTGATTAACCTTTAACTTCGCTTATCTGCTTAGCAGCCCAGCTGTCTGAAGCAAGAGATTGGCACTGGCACCAGCAGACTTGGGAAGCTGATGCGGTACCGGCCCGTACTGAGTCTGTACTCAAAAGGTTTCCTTAGGGGTACAAGGGAAGTGCCTCAGGAAGGCTGAAGAATGAATGGCTTATTTTCTGATGTGTATGGGACTAAGCTTGCCAATATCCAAAGGCAAGAGAGTTTTCTGAGGCCCTATATGATCAAAAATGTCTGGGAACATGTAAATAGCCAAGGGCATGCTTTAATGGACTACAGAAAGTTCCCAGCACAAGTGAGACGAAATGGAACTTGCGTACCCTAACCAGGCACCCAGACATAATATCTTGGACTTCAAGAAATGCAACCAAGGTGCTCATGCAGCAAACAAGTGGTCTTCACAGTGCATGTCACTTATCCCCCTTCAGATCAGCCCCACCCTTTAACGCAAGGTTGTTGCAAGCTGGAGTTGTGCAGATTGGGGATTTTTCTCAGTTAATCACTGCAGAAAAATCAAGAAGCTTCTGAAAACTTTCAAATTAAATTAAGTTACTGTGTCAGAACTGAGAAGCAGAGCACTGCCAGGCTTCTGTAATTGCAGAGAGCAAAAGCAAGACAGGGGAGGAGGGGAACACAGAGGGACAGCACAATGGCAGCCAGTGGCGAGTCCTCCTGTGGAGCAAGACCGTCTCCTGGCAACGTGTGGCAACTGGTGGACGGAGCAAAAGGAGCCTGAATGAGGCGCCAGGGCCCATTTCAAGTGTTTTGGAGAAATTCGCTATTCACTTATTGCAGACCTGTCTAGCTTATTAATAATGCCTTCTTCTGCTGTAACCCTGGCTGCTACAGAAGCACTGACAAGATGGGTATGCAGGGCACAGATCTGCCCATGGAAGAGCTGGGCAGTGCTTTTTGCTTGGCCCTCTTTTGGACCCATTCCTTGGCCTTTTGTTGCCAAGCGTTTGGTTGCCATGCCAACTTTTTAGCATTAAATCATAATCTAAGCACAGCAGGAGGCCGAAAGCCTTCTCAGGTCTAGCTCCTGTCCTCTCCCCTATGACTGTCCAACTGGTTGTGTAAGCAGGACTGGCTGGATGCTTTGATGGCTTGTCAGCAATAGCCCAGATGAGTACTTCCCAACAAGGAAATGACAGTTCCCTTTGGAAACGGGTACAGAGGTTAATGGGAGTTATGCCTGGAAGATTTCTGCCTTCCCAGCTCTGCCACCTGTCTGAAACAAAGCCCTGCGTGTCACTCAGCTTGTAGTGCTCCACTGGCACAAGGTGCAGGTGAGCTGAAACAGGCTTGCTTTGCACTGCCTCGTTCCCCTCACAGCAGGACTGTTTCTGGGCTATTAAAGACATACTAAAGGCTGTCAGGATCGAGGTATTAAAACAAGAAACATGCTGTTGATAACAATGTGTATTAGCTCATTAAAATGGTGAAACATGTTCAGTGCACAGATCACATGTATTATCCTCCCATAATAGGTCAAAAACAAGGTATATACTAATGCTGAAATAGCTCAAAATAAATATGAGAAGTAAGACTGTGTTTTGCAGAGAAGAGATGAGGCCTGAGTTCTCCCTCCCAACTGCTTAAACTGTTTTGCAACAGAAAGCTTTTTGTTTGTCCTTTCAGTGAAGCTGAATACCCATAGCCTGATCATTACATGAAAACACGGGTCAGAGAAATGAAAACAGAGTTTTAGACAAAATTCTCAAAACACTCCTCTTTGTCAGGAGAAGCAATTTGACTGATCCTGGCTAAGCCTTAGGATTCCCTTCTGGGGTGTCAAGCATCACTGGAGAGCACTGCATACCAAGCCTATATTCTTTAAATACTTTAAATCTCACCCTCAATATTAATATTGGTGGAGGTTTTTCATGATTTCAAAAATAAATAGAAAACTTCTCTTTACCTCCCTCTGGCACTGCAACACTGGTGTGAAGATTATCCCAACCATACAATTACACGAGGTTTTAAATTTTGCTGTTGCGATTCCTTTTAGTCAAATATGGCTTGGGCTGTTCTTTACCTGCAGTATGGGATGAAAGAGCAGCTCTGCTTGCTGTTTTCCTGTTTGCTGCAATGCAGTTCAGTCACAATCAACATGATCTCCATGTCAATCTGTTGACTACTTCCTCTGGATACTTAGGGAGGGGTGAGTGGCAATCTGCAACAAAACATAGTGTTTGTTTCCAACCCCAGCTAGGAAGCCCATGGTTGACCTTCAACCTCCTCAGAACTAGGGCTGTGGTTTGAAAGTTGCCTTAGGATCTTCTGAAGTACCAAGAACTCAAACTCCAAATAAAATAGATACTTCTACAGCAACACGCGTTACCTGCAGTCTCGTAAGAAAGCAATGATTTGTTATGCTTCTCCTTTGTCTTTTCTTGATGTGACACTCTTGGAGATTTCTACCTGTAAGGCTTATAAGAATCTTGATGGTTGTCTGCTCACACCTCAGGTAATGCAGGAGGGAGACTACTGGATGATTTCCACGTCCAAGGTAAAAGGTATCGGCCTCCCAGGGAATGGGCCTTTAATTGGAAGGCAGTCAGCTATGTTATCTAGAGTGACTGATACTGCTTTCTCTTTCTGGCAGGAAATGGTCTCACGCAGCTTTCACTTCAGTTTCTGGAGGATTTTGTGCTTTACAGAGGAAAAAATACCCTTTGTTATGTCAGTTAAAGAATGCAAGCTAGAGAGGTTCCACAGGTCGGTATTACTGGCTCTATCACTACAAACCACAAATCTCATGTGAGCTGTTCTTGTTTGAATAGCTGCTCTGGAAATCTTATAATTAAGGGAGAGTTTTCTGGGGAATTATAAATAGTCCTTTTATATGACAGTGAAGAGAAGCTGAAGAAGTGAATCCTAGAAATGCAAAATCGGGTGAGCCAAGACATTTCTGCTTGAAAAAAGAAAAACCACCATGTTTTGGGATTGACTTCAGACTTGCTGTCTTAATAACAGACTGTCTGTATACAGAGTGTGCTCATTTTAAGCACATTTGAGCCATTGATGTGGGGTTGTGGGCATCTTGGAATGGGAGGAGTAGGCTGATGGTGTAATGCTGATTAAATTCTCCCATATGATCTGCCACTTGCCCTCAGATCAGCAAGGATGCACAGAGAGGACAAACTCTGGTTTTAGGAGTGGTTAAGTTCAGATAGGCAGTATTATCAAGGCTTTGGATGTAGGGTAAAAGATGTTGTGATTTTTACTTTTTTTTTTAAATAATAAAAAGAGGTTGCTCCTAAAGTAATTACCTAACACTTGCCACAGAAGTCATCAGAGTATATTACATTTACCCATCTGTTGGTTGTAACATTTCTGCTCTGCTACACTCCTGAATGCAGAAAATGTTGTCCATCCCTTGGGAACACTTGAGCATCCCAAATTACTTGGCTGAGGCTGGGTTCAGAGCTAAGTTACTGCTCTGTGGCTGTGCTCTGTGCTGTCCCACAGCTGATTCCAGATGTCCCTTGAAGAGAAGGATTTAATGCCATTTCCAAGCTGACAGGCAGCTGGGGTGGTCAAAACAAGCCTTAGACCCTTATCAGGTTCCTTATCCACAGTGGGAGTTTCACACTGTGCTTTATTGAATGGTTTCTCAAAAAGCCTGTTTTACTCAGGCAGTTGTTAGAAGATTTGAAATGCAGTCTTAGTACTAAAAGATGATGTTTTTTAAAAAGGGGGGTGGGACACACACACCCAATGTGGAACTGCCTTCTATGTATCCCTCAAGCAAACCTCAGCAGCTGACAAGCAGAAAGTATTCTTTAGTTTTCTTTTAACTGTCAGGTTTGAAATGTGGAAGCTGACATTTCAGCTAGGTTTGCTCACACACATCCTGAAAAGAAAAAAAATCTTTCTGAATTAATTAGCATCTCTCACAGCTCAGATGACAGTGGAATAAAATTCGGCATGCTGTTGAGTAACAGCACCACAACCCATTCCTTGACAATGGGACATGTAAAATCTCACTCCTGTGTGCTGTGTTTCTTCTTTGGCTCCAGAAGTAGGGAAGCAGGAGACTCTCCCTTTGATCAGTCAGTGGCTCTGAACACCCACAGCAAAGAAAAAAAAGAAAATGTAACTTCATATACAGACTCTGCAGGGTGAAGCTTCCACTCAAAATTGCATAGAGAACTTAGGCAATGATTTTGTTTGGAAGCAGGTGTTAGACTGAAGCTAAAGTTCATGGCCTGAATGGCTCTTTAAGAAGTTATGCACATTACAACATGACATGAACAGCTGACATGTTTCTGACTGTGGCTGAACTCTTTTGCCTCCCACATGTTGTAGTTCAAGGAGTTATTTCTGATAAAATAGTTGCTCGAACTTAAAACTTGTTTCCAAAACAGTATACCACGTGCAAACTGCTTTAAGATGTGAATCTGTCCACTCTGCACTTGATGTAAAACAAAATTTCCCCATGGAACTGGTGTCTGGTTCATTTTAAAGCTTTTATATTCACCTGTGTGGACTTGATTACTGATGAAGGTGAAATGTGCTAAGTGTTTATGGAGATGTTTCTTTCTGATGATCACTAGAAAAGTCCCAAAGGAAATGAATCTCGCCCTATTTCTTTTAGTGCCTTTAAGCTAAGGCAGGAAGCAAATGTTTTTCTTCTTGTGAAAAGTTATAAAACAATTGTGAATCTTTGCAGGGGTACCGAACTCTGCAACAAGACCATTCTTTACAAAAGAGACTTTAATTGCATGTCACCAGTCGTAGCAGCACTGCTTTAGCTGACCTTCAGTTTATCTTCTGTCCAAAAGTGACACATTGATGTGTTGTGCTTGGCCCCACATTTACATTTGCATGCGTTCTATAGGAATAAGCTGGTTCTTTTCTCCCTCCCCGTTCATTCAGCGTTTAAGCTTCTGTATTCATCTGCTTCCTGTCCAAAACACACAGAGTAAACCTCTGCAGAGCATTCTAACAGAAACAGGTACCTAAAAATACTGTGGCTCTGCTGCCTTCCCAAGTGTTACACCTCCCAGTGCACAAAAGCTCCAAATTGGCTGATCAGATGGAGCGTTGCTATTTTTCAACTGTTTTTGCTGTGTGTCAAGTCTTGACACTGAGCCAGTCTGAATTGGCAGCAGATCTCTGGAATAAGCCACAGGGAGAGCTGCAAAACAGAGTCATTTATCTTTGAAACAAAAGCCCTGAAGATGGAATGTCTGCTTCCCTGCTCTTTGGACTGGTGTAAAGCAGCCACAACTCCTCTGAAATTGAGAGCAGAACTGCAGGAGGAAAGAACTGAGCTCCTTCACTGTATGCTCTGGTACATGTGAAACTGCAATTTATGTGATAGACAAACATCTACCACTTCACTGGTGAGAGAGGGCATGGTGAAAAACAAAATCCTAGCATTTCCTGGCAAGCTTTTTTAGATTGATTTGGGGTTTTTACGGTGTATGCTCCCTACACTGCAGGTGTAATTCCATGGTCACTGAGGGCTTCTCTAGGTTTGAGATGGTGACACTGACAGAGCTTGGCTAAAGCAATTCCATCCTCTTGACAACATGCTTTCTTGTCTCAAAAAGTAACAGAGTTCAACAGTTTGCAGAATGTTGTGTTATACTTTTTGGAAATTAGTCTGGATCCTTGTACCCTAACAGCAATCCAGAGAAACTGCTGAGGTAGGGATGTTTTGCTGGCTCACTGCTGGTGTGAGATCAGGCCAGGTGCTTAGAAATCTCCTGTGCTCAGGGATATTTTGAAACAATCTGGTCAGGACTGCCAGTATGTACGATGCGGAAGTGAGAAAATGCTGAGGAAGTAAAATGAGCTGCTGAATGACACTGATCTCATCAGATCTTAAAGGGAAACTCCGAGGTTTCCAAAGAGCTGTTTTGAGCAGCTGCTGACTCAGAATAACACCAAGTCATCTAATATAGGCTGATGCAGGGATGAAACCTACATTTATTCAATGCTTTGTCAAGCACAACTCCCACTGAAGTCAGTAAATGGGACTCCAGAGACACGTATTGCTTTCATTTTACAAAGAGACAGTCAGAGGGATTTTTTCCAGCATCACCCAGTGAATGAGCAGCAGAGCAGGCCGTGCTGTCTCTCAGTAATGTGAGTGCAGCATATGCTGCTCAGAGATTTCTAGCCCAAGTCTGAGCACACGATGCTTCAGGATCAGTGTCAGCTCTGGTCCTTACCTTTCTACCTAAGAAATGTAACTTTCCCTGGTGTGTTTATACACACCTGTGTGTTCATATACACACCTGTGTGTTCATATACACACCCCAGCAAACTGAGTACCAGAGGGAAGGAAAATCCCCAAAGGCAATTCAAGACAAATTCATAACCAAACTTTTAGTTCAAATATGTTCTGTATGCTAGACTAAATGTATCAAACATTAATAAAAGCAACTCTTGACTTTTTGGGGGCTTTATGTCATTTTTTGATAAACTTCAGCATTACAGGCAAACTCTGGTGACAATGCTGTATCCTGTATTTAAAAAGAGAAGCACATAAAAATCTTACCTTTCTGTGCACCTGAAGGGACCTGAGCCAGGTTTACAGTTTGTTCTGACGTGCTGTGATCTGTGTTAAAGCCACAACATCATGTTAGCATGGCCGAGTAGGTGGGAATAGGACACAAAGCTCAACCACTGACAGGTGACGGTGTTTTCCAGCAGATAACTGTTTTGCTCACCTCCTGCATGAAGAAACTGGGGGTTTCTTTCCACTCTTGAACAATTTTTCTTAATTTACAATATGAAAATAATCACTTAAGCTGCACGTTTTTCATTTTGACACGTGAAGGCAAAAATAATTGTGCTTTGTATCAGTAGACCAAGATGGTAATATTCTTCTGTTGTCTGGGCTAATTTTTATTTCAGGTTACAGAAATTCGCTTGCACTACGTTGAGTGGGTTGAGAAACTGTATTACAGATTTATCTCTGTCTCTGTAACAAGTGTCAGTCTAGGCAGAGAGTAATTTTGGCCATGTCTAGACAGTGGTGTAAGACATGTAAGACATGCACCAACAATGTTCCATTCAGAAACATTGTCCAACGGGACAACCTTCCATTCAGAAACAACATCGGCGAACGCATCTGGCATTGCTACCTGTGAATAATTATCTATCTGAATGCTGACAGCAACATCAGCAGGCAGAAGTTTTTAATATAAAGTGTATTCATTGTGAGGATGTGATTTAACCATCTGTTTGTTTGTTTTACTTGGTACCCCTTCCAGGGAAAAAAGCAAAACGTGGTTTCTCTTGGTCTGCGACGTAACTAGAACATCATTTCCGTGCCAATAGGGCAACTGAGTGGTATCACAGACAAGAGAAAATAGAGTATGTTTTCTTTAAGAAATATCTGGCATGCTAAACAGAAGAACCTCTGTCTGAAAATCTGGCAGCTCACCTTAAGGCATTTAAAGCATGAGAGCAAGCACATTAGCAACTTCCTCTTGCTGGCAGTGCTGTGCAAGTGTACCCCAACAGTATGGACAGATAATGCAGAGCCCATCTGGAAAACATGTAACAGCCTCTTCAGAAAACACTCTGCCTTGGAACAAATCCTATTGCTCTCAAAAAGCAGAAGACTCTGAGAGCAAACTGCCTTCAGAGAGTCTGTTCCCATGGCAAGAAAAGGAAGATCATTTGCTAAATGGTCTAATGACTAAATGACTAAAACAACACGATCCTTCTTTATATTTGCAGATTTCATGGTAGAGAAGTGAAATGATGCATACAACATTTTTTCAGCATAGGCAGCTGGATCACTGACCTGACAGAGTCACATCTCTGCAGGTTGTCTGCAGAAGCAGAAGAGCACCTGCATCTCCTCCCTGTGAGTCCCATCACGTTTCACACTCCAAGCACACGTGAAGTATCTGGTTTCCTTATATGGCATATAGATCTGCCATGACACAACTATTTAAAAAGGAGGAACATATCTACATTTTAGACGCCAAGGAATAAAAGGAAGGAAGGAAGAAGCAAAGTGTTCCAATATTGTGGTGGAGATATACACAGCAGGTGACTGGGACTTTGTTTTCGTGCAGGGTAAGTTCAGTATTGGCTCCACTGTCATATTGCTCTTTTTTTTTTTTTTTTAATGAAAGATGAGTATCTCCTATGGTTTCATGATTCATCAAGTTGAAGGTTTAAGAAAGAAAACATTACATAGGCCATCATCCCCCTCCCCAAATGATCACTGATATTCTGGCCTCAGTGCAGCCTCTGCATTATGATTCCCCATTTTCTCTGCCTTTGTAGCTGATCTCTCCTAACTTCAGGATTTGTATTTCTGATTTTCTGTTATCACCATATTTTGCATCAGATCATCTACTCTTTTACATCAACCAGAAAATAACTGCTTGTGAGCACTTTCCAGGTATTAAAATTTCTTTTGTTTGTTTTTTAAGTAGTGCAAACACCTTTCTGATCTGTTTGCCACACTGCCAAACACGTGTTGCATTAAATAGCTGGGGTTTGCTGCACACTTTGCAGATGCAGGAGACCAAAGCATCCCTGCTCTGCCTGAACCAAAGGAGAGGTTTCATCTCAGTAAGGGAGAACAAAACTGACTTTGGGTTTCATACCTTTAGTGAAAGACAACTCACAATTCTTCCTCTCTGGAAATTAATATAGCTTCTAGAAATGTCACAATGTTGTTCTGCTCAGGTGAGAATTTAAATAAAAGAGAGGAGGCCTATTCACATATTTAAAATTGTCACTCAGTTACCTGCATGGAGGGTCAGGCCTGTGTTTTTAAGTGAGTTGTCAAAATCCTCTCTATTATTGAACTTCCTTGACCTACACTTAGATTAAAGGGACTCCTTCACACGAAGACATGCTGGCATTTCACAGGAAAAACTCATTTGGTGCTAAGCCTGAGGTGAAAGGTGCTGTGGAACACTGTAAGGGAGTGGTGGCTCCTGGAGATTCCTGACAGGAGACCAGCCAGCCCTGCAGCCACTACAGGCTGAGAAGTGCAGCTCAGTGTACACTGCTGAAACACTGATCTGCCAGCTATGCCCAGGAACAGACCTCCATCTTCTCCAGGATGCCAAGACAGAGATTAGTGGTGTTAATCCCAGTGTAACAAGAGGGCTCATTCTCTCTGGCCTAAAAATAACTCCAGCAATAATTCCACCTCTTACTTTACAAAGAACAGGAACACGTGGGTGGGGATGGGGTCCCCAAAGCCAAATAAAAACTCACCAGGTAACCTAAATGCCAGTCATACTCCGAAAGTCACAGTGGCTTTTGGCAAATACCTTATTTTTACTGAGGACCAGCAAAATCACAGTGGTCAGTGGCATCAAACGTACGTGCTCTTAAGCTAGCTGCATTTTTTCCCAAAGAGATCACAAAATATCTAAGAGGCATAGGCACATCTCACTGTAGGGATGCCCTCATTACTGCAGTGCTGCTGCTTATGTCATCCCTCTCACAGAACTCTCTTCCTTTCATCTGCACTGAAAATACCTTTCTCTCCCAAGGAAAACTGCAAATTAATCTCTGTATGCTGTTGAAAAACTGATCTGCTGTTAGTGAAAGGATAGCAGCGACCTCAGAAAGGGGACTGCTCATGCAAACAGCTTATCAGTGCTTTCCATATGTGACAGGTTGCCCCTTCAGTAAAAACATTGTCATTTTCTTGCCAACTAAGAGTGTGGCAACATGTTTTAAGTTGAAACTAATTTGGTCACCGAAACATCATCCTGAAGATTTGCACTTCGGACCTCTCCGAAGTTTTTACTGAACCAGTGGCTGTGTGATATCCATCTAAAACCTACATGTTCTATGGGAAAGGTTGTTTTGTTAAATTACCACTGTCAAAAATTCAGCTTCGTTCATTTGTATGAGAGACTGATAGTGTGTCCCTTACCAGTTTCGGTCTTACTGTACGTTTTCATTTGGCAAGGAGAAGAAAACCCCACAGAAGTATCACATTTTTATTTGCATGGTGAGGGGACTCCCAAGGTGTGAAATCAACCTGGCCACTGTGAATCAGGGTTGGCAAATTCCCTGTTTTGTTTTGTCAGTGTCTATAGGAACAGCGTACCTGGTCAGTACACTTCAGCAGTGGGGAAATGTACCTTTTAAATTACACTGCTGATGATTTCCTGTCCATTTTACCCCTTCTTTTCAGACACCTTCAAACCTCTGCATAGAGTATATGTGGAGACACACCACTGGAATTCATACTTGCCATCAACGCTTTTCACACATATTTCCCAGATAAACAGATTTTTAGGTTAGGTTTGTGAGGGACCTCTGGAGATCATCCAGTCAAACCCCCCTGCCAGGACAGGGTCACCTCGAGCAGGTGACACAGGAAGCATCCAGGTGAGTTTGGAACGCCTGGAATCGGGACAGAAGGGGACTCCACCACCACGCTGAGGTTTTCCTTCTGGAAGCACTCCACAGACACAACACCCTCCACAGCCCTGGGCGCGCAGAGCCATTTTAACCATTATCATTACTACATCTATCTCCACACCGCTTTGCTCCCCGCACACTCCTTGCCGAGGGCATGCCCCGGCAAAGGAGTGGGTTGGTGGAACACGATCGGCGCCGTGAGAGGGGCGAGGGGCCAGGCTGAGGGGAGGTCTGCGACGGGCGGGTGGCCCCACACGCATCCCCCT